>CM077211.1:32618362-33023362 GCA_039654625.1 Rhinogobio ventralis
ATTGGTCTGTCGTTTGATCTATCTATCTATCTGTCTGTCTGTCATTCTGTCTATCTATCTATCTATCTTTCATTAATTTGTTCTATCATTCTGTCCGTCTGTCTAATCCTATAAAACACAAACTTTTAAGCTAAATTAATTTTTAACTACAATATTTTCATTTTTCACACTTTGGTCCACTCACAGTGTCATTACCAAATACAGTTTAGTAGGAGTCTCAAAGGTTTCCTCCAAAGACACAATATTTTCATGATTTATTCTGCAAAGAAATCGAAGGGACATATAAAAATGTTGCATTTTGTTACCAAATCAGAAAAGACTTTTGTAAAATGCAGTTGTGTTTTAATAATAACCACGATAATATGAACACCCATTCATATAATCAAAAAATTTATTTAATCCATAGCATTTTGTCAAATCTCTGACCTGCGTAATACTGCAATCTCATTCTCCAGCATGGATTCTTTCCCCTTTAGCGCTCTCTTGCGGATGCACTTGACAGCCACAAGCTTCTGGGTGCATCTGTGCTGAGCCACTTGAACCTCAGAGAACGATCCCCTGAGACATTATACATTTATAACAGTTATAATTCAGCTATAATGAGTTTTGTTCTCGAATAATGGTTAATGATGGGTTTGGGCACATTGTGAAAAACAGGAGTCTCCTGAGTCTTCTTAATAATATTTTCTGGTTCTAGTCGACAAGTCTTTAAATGTGTTTGGTAAACTAAAATGTGAAAATCTACTCTGAAGTCATTACGTGTTCAGAATTCTCTTAAATATTGAATATATTAGTCCGTAAGGAAAGAGAACTCACTCTCCCAGTTTCTCTTTCAGCTCATAAACAGCATTGATGTCATCTTTTTTCCGAAGATCTCTCAATAGAGGCATCGTAACGCAGGGTGAGCTGCAGATTATATACACAAACACACACACAACACGAATATGTACATGCAAATTATTACTGAAAATCATCAGCACATTCATTTTAAAGCCTGAAGCAACACATTTTGCATGCCCTCTAAAGAATAGGCTTTTCAATACATGCAAATGTCAAATACTGATTCCTTTTGCAGATTTCAATGACTAGCAATGAGATTTGACAGATTTTCTTTTCCGTCACACAAGCTCTGATGGGAAAACAGTTTTGAATGCACTCATTGATGTTTGATTTCCTTGTGCTATTAACACAACTTCATATTTTCCACCAAAAACACCTCACTTTTGACATGCAGATGATAGTGCAATTCAGTTCAGTTGCCCCTGACATATCTACAAATGAAGGAATCATTTTCATTAAAATTAGATCAATAATTAGTGATATTCTCCCCCAAAATACCCTTTAGAAAAGAGATCTAAGCAAAAGCTCAATTACCTGCTGATTGATGCTGTGAAAATCTGGAAGGCAACAGTTTCTGTTCACGTCACCAAACTCTCAACAGCCACTCTGCTCTTTAATCGAAAATCACATTCATTTTACACTGATGACCTTGAACGCCCACATGCTTTATAGAAGAGAAGTTGACTTTGAAAAGAGATGGACAACAGGAGAGTAGGCACAGAAAGCAAAGAGAGAAAGTCGTTAAAAAAAGGACTAAGAGATGGAGATAGAGAGAGTGTGGTGTGTGGTGGGGGGTGGGGGTGGTCAAACTGTAACAGGCCCCTTAAGACTGTTCAGACTTCCTGAAATGTAATGCTTGAATGCACGATAAGGACAGATGAACATTGTCTCCAGGAGATATCTGATACCATCTGCTCAGCTGCAAATTAAATAAGCATTCTTCGTCATTACAGTCAGGCTTTGCTGAACTGAAAGCGCTACAGTTTGTTTTAAAATGCCTTGAGATGGCCAGAAGCCACTGTCTCTGTTTACATTATTGAGGCTGTTTTCAGTAATGCTCCCACAGATCCAGAGCTCTCGCAGCTCTCCTTGTATGGGCACAGGGGTTTTCCACTCAAGTATTATCATTCCACCCGTCTGCCCTGTGAACACTGTACACACTCACTCATAAATCTAAATGACGGTTACTTTCTCACCTGCTGTGTGCTTTGGCCTTAATAAATGCTTTCTAACAAGGTATCAAAGGTAAATAAGTAAAATGTGACTTGACATTAATCATACACTACATTATGCATCATGCCAGGCCTTTACCAAACAACAAATGATGTGAAAAAGAATATGGCATGCATTATTAGACAATATTCATAAAATCGGATGCAAAATGTGATGAATAATTACAATTATTAATAATTACAAAGATTTTTTTTAAGCTATTAACCATTGTGAAGTCTTGCCATATAAGCATCTCTTGTTGATGAACATTGCAGCAAAGTAATTGTATTTCTCACATTCCACTACATGTTATAATAAAAAATGACCACTAGAGGGAAGCCTTGATTAACTTTAATTCCATAAAAAGGGCCCAACCACTATTAGAGACAATAATAGTTGTCTAGAGAAATTAATGTCTCTATATAGTTATTTCTGCTTCTTTTTTTCTTTTTCTTGGAACATAGTTTTCTTAGATGCATATAGTACAGGGAGTGCAGAATTATTAGGCAAATGAGTATTTTGACCACATCATCCTCGTTATGCATGTTGTCTTACTCCAAGCTGTATAGGCTGGAAAGCCTACTACCAATTAAGCATATTAGGTGATGTGCATCTCTGTAATGAGAAGGGGTGTAGTCTAATGACATCAACACCCTATATCAGGTGTGCATAATTATTAGGCAACTTCCTTTCCTTTGGCAAAATGGGTCAAAAGAAGGACTTGACAGGCTCAGAAAAGTCAAAAATAGTGAGATATATTGCAGAGGGATGCAGCAGTCTTAAAATAGCCAAGCTTCTGAAGCGTGATCATCGAACAATCAAGCGTTTCATTCAAAATAGTCAACAGGGTCGCAAGAAGCGTGTGGAAAAACCAAGGCGCAAAATAACTGCCCGTGAACTGAGAAAAGTCAAGCGTGCAGCTGCCAAGATGCCACTTGCCACCAGTTTGGCCATATTTCAGAGCTGCAACATCACTGGAGTGCCCAAAAGCACAAGGTGTGCAATACTCAGAGACATGGCCAAGGTAAGAAAGGCAGAAAGTCGACCACCACTGAACAAGACACACAAGCTGAAACGTCAAGACTGGGCCAAGAAATATCTCAAGACTGATTTTTCTAAGGTTTTATGGACTGATGAAATGAGAGTGAGTCTTGATGGGCCAGATGGATGGGCCCGTGGCTGGATTGGTAAAGGGCAGAGAGCTCCAGTCCGACTCAGACGCCAGCAAGGTGGAGGTGGAGTACTGGTTTGGGCTGGTATCATCAAAGATGAGCTTGTGGGGCCTTTTCAGGTTGAGGATGGAGTCAAGCTCAACTCCCAGTCCTACTGCCAGTTTCTGGAAGACACCTTCAGGCAGTGGTACAGGAAGAAGTCTGCATCCTTCAAGAAAAACATGATTTTCATGCAGGACAATGCTCCATCACACGCGTCCAAGTACTCCACAGCGTGGCTGGCAAGAAAGGGTATAAAAGAAGAAAATCTAATGATATGGCCTCCTTGTTCACCTGATCTGAACCCCATTGAGAACCTGTGGTCCATCATCAAATGTGCGATTTACAAGGAGGGAAAACGGTACACCTCTCTGAACAGTGTCTGGGAGGCTGTGGTTGCTGCTGCACGCAATGTTGATGGTGAACAGATCAAAACACTGACAGAATCCATGGATGGCAGGCTTTTGAGTGTCCTTGCAAAGAAAGGTGGCTATATTGGTCACTGATTTGTTTTTGTTTGGTTTTTGAATGTCAGAAATGTATATTTGTGAATGTTGAGATGTTATATTGGTTTCACTGGTAAAAATAAATAATTGAAATGGGTATAAATTTGTTTTTTGTTAAGTTGCCTAATAATTATGCACAGTAATAGTCACCTGCACACACAGATATCCCCCTAAAATAGCTAAAACTAAAAACTACTTAAAATATTGATACAAAAATATTCAGCTTTGATATTAATGAGTTTTTTGTGTTCATTGAGAACATGGTTGTTGTTCAATAATAAAATTAATCCTCAAAAATACAACTTGCCTAATAATTCTGCACTCCCTGTATATATATTACATACATCTAGTATAAACACTGATTATCTCTTCATCACGGCCCCTGTTAGTGGGTGGGATCTATTAGGCAGCAAGTGAACATTTTGTCCTCTAAGTTGATGTGTTAGAAGCCAGAAAGGGATTTGAGCGAGTTTGACAAGGGCTAAATTGTGATGGCTAGACCACTAGGTCAGAGCATCTCCAAAACTGCAGCTCTTGTGGGGTGTTCCCGGTCTGCAGTGGTCAGTATCTATCAAAAGTGGTCCAAGGAAGGAACAGTGGTGAACCGGCGTCAGGGTCATGGCTCATTGATGCACGTGGGTGAGCGAAGGCTGGCCCGTGTGCTAAGATCAAACAGAAGAGCTACAGTAGCTCAAATTGCTCAAGAAGTTAATGCTGGTTCTGATAGAAAGGTGTCAGAATACACAGTGCATCGCAGTTTGTTGCGTATGGGGCTGCATAGTCGAAGATCAGTCAGGGTGCCCATGCTGACCTGTCCACCTCCGAAAGTGCCAACAGTGGGCATGTGAGCATCAGAACTGGACCACAGAGCCATGGAAGAAGGTGGCCTGGTCTGATGAATCACGTTTTCTTTGACATCACGAGGATGGCTGGGTGCGTGTGCGTCGCTTACCTGGGGAACACATGGCACCAGGATGCACTAAGGGAAGAAGGCAAGCCAGCGGAGGCAGTGTGATGCTTTGGGCATTGTTCTGCTGGGAAACCTTGGGTGCTGCCATCCATGTGGATGTTACTTTGAAATGTACCACCTACCTAAGCATTGTTGCAGACCATGTACACCCTTTCATGGAAACAGTATTCCCTGGTGGCTGTGGCCTCTTTCAGCAGGATAATGCGTTTTCTATATTTTATATACAAAATGTCATGGTTCATAATCAATTTATTTTTCTACATTTTTGATTATGTAACCGGTCCTACTCTGAGTGAGATTTGAAATGGGGTTTCCGCCGTGGGAGGTGGACACGCTAACAAGGATGCTAAAGACTGCAGCTGCTAGCTCAACTCTTGAGGCCAGGGGAGTGAGGTTTACACACACAGATTTTACTGGCCTATGTCCGTTACACACTTACCCCCCTGAACCTGACTCCTATCCGTGTCACGGCACCAAATGTAACCAGTCCTACTTGACCCGCTCCGATTAGGATTTGAACCAGGGTCTCCGGTGTGGGAGGTAGTTATGATAACAAGGACGTTAAATACCACAGTCACTAGCTCCAGTCGCTAACGCACCTCTTGAGGCCAGGGAAATGAGGTTATGAGGTATTGTGCTGCTGCACCTTTAAGATTTCTACATGAAATTGATCTCTGTTATGATTGGTGTGCTGTTGCATACTGTTCTAGTACACAGTGTTTTTCTCTAGGTGGGACAGAAAATCCTGTTCCCCATTATATACCCCCCTCCCTTAATATGACACACTTAAGTCTTTAGTTGATGATGTTTGATGTGTAAATCTCCCAATGTTGAAGCTATTTAATCTTAGAATTGAACAGCATGTTCATAGTCCACAGGAAGCAGTAGCTCTGGCACACCTTTATCTTTTTTGATACTGAACAAGATGTTCATGATCCCCCACCAATCTCTGTACAAATATGTTTTATGAATATTAAGACTGATGGAAACACTAGTAGCTGTGTATGAATGTAATAAAACATGTTCTCAAGAACGTGTTTAATTTTTTCAGATTTAAGAAAAAAAGAAACAGATTTACCCAAATAACACACACACACATAAATATATACATCGATCAGGCATAACATTATGACCATTGTGACAGGTAAAGTGAATAACACTGATTACCTCTTCATCACGGCACCTGATAGTGGGTGGGATATATTAGGAAGCAAGTGAACATTTTGTCCTCAAAGTTGATGTGTTAAAAGCAGGAAAAATGGGCAAGCGTAAGGATTTGAGCGAGTTTGACAAGGGCCAAATTGTGATGGCTAGACGACTGGGTCAGAGCATCTCCAAAACTGCAGCTCTTGTGGGGTGTTCCCGGTCTGCAGTGGTCAGTATCTATCAAAAGTGGTCCAAGGAAGGAACAGTGGTGAACCGGTGACAGGGGTCATGGGCGGTCAAGGCTCATTGATGCACATGGGGAGCGAAGGCTGGCCCGTGTGCTCTGATCAAACAGATGCTCAAGAAGTTAATGCTGGTTCTGATAGAAAGGTGTCAGACTACACAGTGCATCGCAGTTTGTTGTGTATGGGGCTGTATAGCCGAAGAACAGTCAGGGTGCCCATGCTGATCCCTGTCCACCGCCACAAAGCAAAAATGGTTCAGAAATGGTTTGAGGAGCACAACAACGAGTTTGAGGGGTTGACTCAGCCAAATTCCCCAGATCTATCGAGCATCTGTGGGATGTGCTGAACAAACAAGTCCGATCCATGGAGGCCCCAACTTACAGGACTTAAAGGATCTGCTGCTAACATCTTGGTGCCAAATACCATAGCACACCTTCAGGGGTCTAGTGGAGTCCATGCCTCGACGGGTCAGGGCTGTTTTGGCAGCAAAAGGGGGACAACACAATATTAGGAAGGTGGTCATGTTATGCCTGATTAGTGTATATAGGCTTGTTCATTTAGGTTTTATTGGTTTATTTTATTTATATAATTTTTTGGCTTATTGGGTTTTATAATCACTATTAAATATGTTATAAATCATAATCTTAAATAATAGTCTTAAATATAAATATTACAGTATTAAACTGACAACTTTCATTTTGCATAATGCATTCAGCTAGTAAACTGGAGTTTTAACTGTCTAGAATATATCAACTAGTTTGAATTTTCTGAAAACAACTAAATTTTCAGAAAAATTTGGTTTTAGTAAGATTTTTTAATTGTTTATAAAAGAAGTATCTTATGCTAACGAAGACTGCATTTATCTGTTCAAAAATAGGCCTACAAAAAATATTGTGAATGCCATTTAAAACAACTAATTTCTTTTCAGTATATTGTAAAATGTAATTTATTCCTGTGATTATTACTCCAGTCTTCTTCAGTGTCACATGATCCTTCAGAAATCATTCTAATATGCTGATTAACTACTCAAGAAACTTTTCTTATTATTATCATCAACATTGAAAACAGTTGTGCTACTTAACATTCTGGTAACCTTTTTTCAGGATTCTTTAATGAATAGAAAGTTCAAAACAGTCCACCTAGTATCTATTGGTCTCCAAATATGACTGTTCCCTTCTTTCATGCTTTTTGTGCTTTGTTTGTTTAATCAATTCCCAACAACCCTGTAATGCTATATGACCAAATAGAGCTCTAATATTGCTACCATGCAGCATGTCAACATATATGTTAACATTTTTTGGATATTAAAATGCTTACCCAGCTTAAAAGCAGAGACAGCTATAAGTAAACCATTTGTAGGTGATTTCACACTGAAAAGTGTAAGCACTGACTATCTGTTTTTTTGACCAATGGAAGACTAGGGTAGTGTTTAGGAAATCAGTTTGAAAACTTAGTGCAGGAAATCAATACTTCTGATTACATTTTTAGCGACTCCAGTTAGTAGTGCTGATGATTGTCACTTGATCATTGATACAGAAAATGCTCAGTGCCAAAACTTTTCATTTTCAGTTCATTTCAAGGCAGGAGATGCTGTTTACAGGAAATGTAATTATAGAAATGTCTGGGAAGGTCAGATTGAAATTTATAAGAGAAGTGAAAAGTTGTTCCTGTGAAAGTCTGCTAGTAAACAATCTTACGCTGTAGGATAAATGACCCTCTGTGTGCTGTTCAGGGCATTACGGTACGGCTGTGAATGGCCATATTGATTTTTGTGCCATTCCTTATCTGTGGCATACTAAACTTGTGACCTAAATAGGAGCAAATTGTACCCCCAGCTGTTTACTTTTATAAAGAAACACCGTGAACTACAGCCAATAAAGTGGGCAGTGTGCTGCTATTGCAAAATGATTTGACCCTTTTATGCAAATGAGTCGACTAGTTGTAAATATGTCTGATGTAATATGTGTTTATCTAAACAGCCTCATTAAATAACTTTGACCCATATTGTCTCAATGTCTGTATGAATATGTAAATGGTCAGCTTTCTACACAGCCGCTATTTTTGACGTTGTGACATGTGATTTCCCAGACGTGTCGTGAGAGTTAGTCATATTCATACAGAGAAATCCTCCAAGATCATCACTCCATACACTACAATTCAAAAGTTTGGGGTCAGTAAGATTGTTTTTGAGAGTCTCTTATACTCAACAAAGCAGCATTTATTTAATTTATAAAAAAAATTAAAAAAAACGTAATATTGTGAAATATTGTTACAATTTAAACTATTTGAATATATTTAAAAATTTAATTTATTCCTGTGATGCAAAGCTGAATTTTCAGCATCATTACTCCAGTCTTTAGTGTCACATGATCCTTCAGAAATCTAGTGAAATCTTCTAATATGATGATTTGGTGTTTAAGAAATATTTCTTATTATTATCGATGTTGAAAGAAAAACAGTGCTGCTTAAAGGGATAGTTCACCCAAAAATGAAAATTCTGTCATCATTTACTCACCCTCAACCTGTATGAATTTCTTTCTTCTGCTGAACACAAAAGAAAATATTTTGAAGAATGTGTGTAACCAAGCAGTTGATGGAGCCCATTGACTTCCATAGTATTTCCCATACTATGGAAGTCAATGGGACCCATTAAATGTTTGGTTACCCATATTTTTCAAAATATCTTCTTTTGTGTTCAGCAGAAGAAAGAAATTCATACAGGTTTGGAACAACTTGAGGGTGATCATATTAGAATATCTCTTTAATATTTTTGTGGAAACTGACATTTTTTTTGTAGTCTTTGGATGGGAAGTTTAAAAGAACAGCATTTATTTGAAATTCTTTGTAACCTTATAAATATCTTTACTGTCACTGTTGATCAATTGAATATATATTTGCTGAATAAATGTATTAATTTCTTTCAAAAAACTTACTGAACCCAAACTTTTGAATGGTTGTGTATAGGATAAAACATTTGTCATGGTTGAAATGTTGGATCATTATTCCAGCAGTATCAGCATACTCTGCACTGTTTAATCAGCGTGCATGTCAAAGTCTGAGCTGTAGAAGGCTGTGGGGGTGATGGTTATGCTTGGGTTATGACTCCACGCAGCTGCTATTTCCAAGGCGCTATAAAAAAGGGCCATAACCTTTGCAAGGCAGCTGCTCCTGAAGTCACGGGGTCCATTCTAAACTAAACTTAGATAGAAACGTGAAAGTGCAATCGTAGTAGCGCTTGCCCGTGCCTGGAAGCCCTGGATCAGGTTAGCTTACTCCGTTCGACTTTAACAAAGACTTTTGCATGCATTTTTTTTTTTTTATGAAGAGGGCTCCAAAGTGCAGGCCATATGTTTTTCCACGCAGGAAATTTTATCAAATTTGACCTAACCCTAACCTCATATAGAACCCAGTGCATTTGCTTAAATGTTAAGCCTAGTTCTGTCTGATTAATATTGCACCATCCCATTCGAGTCCACTTGGAAATCAGCGTGGTACACAGTTCGTAAATGCAATCCTTCCTAAATTGTGGAAGTGAACAACTATCGATGCAACGTGATCTCAGTAGAGTAGAGTATTTGTATGTATTTTTACGTAAAGTGTGGTTCTACTACACGTAGGGTAACATGGGGGAAGATGCCCCCCTTATGAACTATGTGGATTTACATTTAAATGGTAACATATTTAGATATAAGTTTAGCATGTGCAGGATGATGATGCATCAGCCAGTATGTTATTATAGAAAATAAATAGAAAAAATGGCTAATTTAGTTATTAGTGCAAAATGTAAAATAAGTTGGTCCCCTACCTGGGGTAAGAAGCCCCCCTACCTGCCCCCTATATGCCATCTATGGTCTGGAGAAAAAAATTTATGGGGTGGGAGGGGGGGGGGTGTCATCTTATTACATTACTCATTTACTTAATATGAAATTATAAAGTTTCGTTCTGTTCTGCGACTTCTGCTGCCAACTCATTTTGAAGGATTTCATAATGTTAAACACTTAGACACTTTAAAGCCTTAAAATTAATAAAATTTTTGTTTAACCATTAGTTATCATGCAATAGGCCTATCTATTTTTGTTTGCCGTGGGAAAACACACTGGGCATTTTCTCAGTCATGCTGTGACAGATATTGATGTTATGTATGTCTCTGAAGCTTCGAAGTGCGTATCAAACACGCAGCAAAATCTCCAGTGAAGGCCCTGTATCTAAAGTGGTACTCACTCCAGAGTCAAATAATGTCCAGCTCCACCTCTCTGGACGTCTAATGGGGTGGAGGGATAGAGTTGTGGGTAGGGTTACGGCGTGGTCGGATATTCTAGCTCCACCCATTAGGCCCAAATTACATTCGCTCCTCCTCGCTGGACGTCTAGTGAGGAGGAGCTAGATGTAAGCCCCACCCAATTACTCTACAGTGAGCATCCTCTGCTGCATGTATTCGTTTCAGAGTCACATGAACAAGGACAAAAGAAGCCTCTTTCTAGATCTTATTTTGCGCTAAAAACCTATTCAGTTACATTTTAAATAATAATACAGTAATACAAGTAACATGAAGATTACAAATTATTTTAGGAAAATATGCTATATGCAGCTCTGTTAGTGTACATTATTCTTCTATTACATCATATTGATATTCATACTGCCATTTTTTTTGCCACACTTTAATGGGTAAATGGATTTATCAGAAAGAGAAGTTCAACACACACACACACGTGTTTTTATTTGTGCACATGTAACTGATTACATGCAATCTGGATTACGTAATCAGATTCCAAAAATTAAGTACTTTTAATTAGATTATATTACATTTTTAAAATACTCATAATCAGACTTTACACAAATCATTTCACTTTAAGAAGAGTCTTCTCAACATTGCAACATTGCATATCTAATCAGCTCCTGATGAACACATTAATTATTATTTGAATTATTACTCAGTGAGTCATTTAACTATGTATTACTGTCTTTGGAAGGCGTTTGTCTTTCAAACACATTAAAAATTTACAAATTCACGGCATTTCATATTTACATGCAATGCAGGGATTCCCCAACTTTTTTGTCAGCTGAACCTCTTTCACCTAATATATTTACTTGAAGTACCCCTTGAGATTTTAAGTTAATAAGTTAGGTGAATAACACAATTCACGGTTCTCTGATGTCTGTTAATGGTCACATGACATGCAGGTAAACAAATAAAAAAAAAATTTTTTTTCTTTTTTAGTAAGTGTTTTATTTAGAATTTTTATTTATTTTAAAATTATTTTAATTTAAAAAAAATTATGATTTAATTACTTAATAGCTTTTCATTAAACTCACAAACCCCAGTCTGGGAAACCCTGACGTAATGTAATATTTAATGCACTACATGTTGTGGATAACAAAGAATAGAATATGTAGAAGTTTGCAACAGTTCAAGTCTTCCGGTTTTTAAATCTCGTCTTAACTTATTTGTTTAGGCAGGCTTTTAATGTGATTTTAATGTCTGTTGTTGTCTGTTGCTGTACTAGCTTTATTGTTTGATGTCTTTGTTTTTATGGACTTTGTAAGGTGTCCTTGAGTGCCATGAATGGCGCCTATAAATAAAATGTATAAAAATAATAATTTTCTTTCTCTTTGTATTTTTATATGAATATGGTATAAGATTATCCTATTCAACGAGTTAGGTCAAAAGTCGTCTAAAAGCAATCAAAAAGTAGTCCGACTATATTACCTTAAATATGTAATATAATGGATTACGTTACTAACTACAATTTTTGTCATGTCATTTGGAATCAGTAACCAACTACAATTTGTAAGTAATCTACCCAGCTCTGCACATAGGCTAACATTGAAACTATCTATAGAGTGTGTGGTGGCTGCTTCATCCAACGGAGCTTCTTTCACAAGCTTTTGGCTGCTTTATTTTTTATTAAACAGCAGACGGCGCTGTTTTCGACACTCTCGAAGCTTTGGCTCTTTTCCATTCCCATCCCTAGTGACTGACAATAGAACTTCTTCATATTATTCTTCTGGTTATTTAGCAGCTAATAAATCAGAAGTCTTGCACATTCACAGAAAATAGCCTACTTCTGCATTGATAAATAAAGTGGATACAGGCTATTTTTTGTTGGTGATGATTATTTCAGTTTTTCAATACAATATAGTTAAATGCAGTAAAATGCTGTAAACTTTTGCTGCATAATGCATTTAACCATGGTGAATGTGTTGAGAGTCTTATCTGTAGCTGAAATTGTAATCAAATTAAGCAAAATATTTAATAAACACAAATATGGGGTGGGGGATTTGTAGAATATTATGACTGACTGTTATTTTTCAATGTGGGTCTTTTAAGTTCTTTAGTTAACTATATTAAATACTGGCAGCAAGCATCCTTATTTGCCTCTAAAGGTGCATATTAGTACTTTAGACTAGCCTCAAGGTACTACTATGAACTATTTAAATAGAATAAAGTTGTCCCTTTATCAGCATTGCCACAGTGACAACCTGTTGCACATGTAAGGGAACAAGTCTTTCTAAAAATTGAAGAGGATTCACTTTAAGAGGACATATTGTGCCCTTTTACAAAGTCTTGATTTTGTTTCTGGGCTCTACTAGGATAGGTTTTCGTGCTAGAATGTTCAAAAAACATATATTTGAAATTGTTGCAACACCTCTCTTCCCTGTCTAGTAACTTACTGGGCCCTATCATACAACCGGCGCAATACAACGGCAGGCGCGGTGCAAGTGTTTTTTGCTAGGTTCAGCCCAATCAGTTATCATTTACACGTCCAGCGCCATGTTTAAATAGCAAATGCACTCGCACCCATCTGTTCGGCCATGGTCTGAAAACGAGGTGTGTTTAGGTGCGTTGTTGGCGCGTTGCTATTTTGAGGAACTGAAAACTACTGTGCCATTGACCAACAAAAACCTGGTCCAATAGAGCAGTATTTTTTGTGTTATTTAAAGAGCGTGTTAGTAATATGCACCTACTAGGATTAATATGTTCCTAATAATCCTAAAGGATTATTAGGAACACCTGTTCAATTTCTCATTAATGCAATTATCTAATCAACCAATCACATGGCAGTTGCTTCAATGCATTTAGGGGTGTGGTCCTGGTCAAGACAATCTCCTGAACTCCAAACTGAATGTCAGAATGGGAAAGAAAGGTGATTTAAGCAATTTTGAGCGTGGCATGGTTGTTGGTGCCAGACGGGCCGGTCTGAGTATTTCACAATCTGCTCAGTTACTGGGATTTTCACGCACAACCATTTCTAGAGTTTACAAAGAATGGTGTGAAAAGGGAAAAACATCCAGTATGCGGCAGTCCTGTGGGCGAAAATGCCTTGTTGATGCTAGAGGTCAGAGGAGAATGGGCCGACTGATTAAAGCTGATAGAAGAGCAACTTTGACTGAAATAACCACTCGTTACAACCGAGGTATGCAGCAAAGCATTTGTGTAGCCACAACACGCACAACCTTGAGGCGGATGGGCTACAACAGAAGAAGACCCCACCGGGTACCACTCATCTCCACTACAAATAGGAAAAAGAGGCTACAATTTGCACAAGCTCACCAAAATTGGACAGTTGAAGACTGGAAAAATGTTGCCTGGTCTGATGAGTCTCGATTTCTGTTGAGACATTCAGATGGTAGAGTCAGAATTTGGCGTAAACAGAATGAGAACATGGATCCATCATGCCTTGTTACCACTGTGCAGGCTGGTGGTGGTGGTGTAATGGTGTGGGGGATGCTTTCTTGGCACACTTTAGGCCCCTTAGTGCCAATTGGGCATCGTTTAAATGCCACGGCCTACCTGAGCATTGTTTCTGACCATGTCCATCCCTTTATGACCACCATGTACCCATCCTCTGACGGCTACTTCCAGCAGGATAATGCACCATGTCACAAAGCTCGAATCATTTCAAATTGGTTTCTTGAACGTGACAATGAGTTCACTGTACTAAAATGGCCCCCACAGTCACCAGATCTCAACCCAATAGAGCATCTTTGGGATGTGGTGGAACGGGAGCTTCGTGCCCTGAATGTGCATCCCACAAATCTCCATCAACTGCAAGATGCTATCCTATCAATATGGGCCAACATTTCTAAAGAATGCTTTCAGCACCTTGTTGAATCAATGCCACGTAGAATTAAGGCAGTTCTGAAGGCGAAGGGGGTCAAACACAGTGTTAGTATGGTGTTCCTAATAATCCTTTAGTTGAGTGTATAGGCGGGTGCACAACACACGTACACTCCGCTTATTACACACACAGGGACACGCAGCAGCACACAAACATTTTTAAATATTAAAAATAAAAGGATTCCTCTCTGGAGAAGTGTTCAGTCTTTCCACTCGCAAATTCCGCCACAGTGCAAGCGCAACTGGCTTTTAAAGGGATGAGACACTGATTGGTTTATTGCACGTTACGCCCAAAACACACCCATGACTCATTAAGAGACTAGGCACAACCCTTTTGGACCACCGTTCCAACTTTTTTCCATCATTAAACTAGCAAAATTGGATTCGCCCTAAGTGCACCTGTGCCATGCGCTTCAGACCATGCGCTCAGATTGTTAAAATAGGGCCCACTGTTTAGTTTACTCTCTATGAAGCCCCTCCTTCCGAAAAAGCGCAATATGCTCTGATTGGTCGGCTGGACCAGTGTGTTGTGATTGGTCAACCAGAGCATGTTTCGGAAATGTCACACCCCTTACCATAACTGTGAGATTCAAAACACTACTAACAGAACTTAACCAGGCCGTGCGTATGCCTTGGGCGGGAATTATTCAAATAAGGAATATTATGACGTGTTCGTTCTCGGAAGAAAACTCAAGACTACAACCAAGGCATTCAGAAACAGTGTGCACTGATATAGAGAATAACTCACTTTGGAGTGGACTTTGTCATGATCAAACAGCAACATTACACACTACAGAAAGTTGAAAATGTAAAAAAGCATAATAGGTCCTCTTTAAATATTGTAAATGAAAAAGTAAATGAACTGCCTAGTATGGTAAGGAAGAAGAAAGATGGCAGGAAGAAGCTATTTTAAAGTTTACAGAGAGCAAAGCTGTCTAATTTTAAAGTATGTGGGAGGGCTTGTGTTTCACCTGACGTGTGAGTCAACATCAAAACTGTAAATTATACTTATGACCAGGGCTTCTTTATTTTTACTTCTCCATTTCTTTAAATGTGTGGTGTTTGTTCAGAGTTGTGAAAACCTAGAGGTTTTAGCTGCTTACCATGTCAGAATAGATCAACAGACTGTACATTAATGCATAAAAGCAAAGCGGAATGAATATACTATACCGTATAGCCGCTTTGATTCTGTTTGCTTTCCATTTTTCATGTTGCTGCAACGCTGTTATATTGTGTAACTTCAAAGCAGCACTAATATAAATCTATACATTATGGGCTGCATAATAATTTCCTGGAACTATATGAGTCTAGGTTGAGTTATTAGCCTTGGGATGTCATGAATGCAGTTTAACAATATGTGTCAAATTGATTAATGCATATAAGTCCGCAATATAAACATACGTTAGGAATATAACCATGAAACGTTTCTCTATCACCCATATGCCCTGGATCCAATTTAAGACTGCAGCAATGTTGGCTCATTTATGAGGAAAAAAAATAGGATAGCGATTCATGTTCCCCAATGACCACAGTTCACTCATCGTAGAGATAAGATGTGGAGTTTTCTTTGAACCCTCTCAGGGGAACAGCCACATACATTTCGCAGAACGTACCGCTGTAATTTGCAACAGTTTTTAGGGTCAATATGATTCAGAGATGTTTACAGTATGACTCACTCCAACTACAAGTAGTTTCCTATACATGTGGGGTTTTCTTAGAATTAGGGTTTTGAGAATCTTATAATCTGTCCCAAAAAGTGTTTGTGAAAAATGTTAGGATTGTCATTAGACAAATCTGACCTAATCTAATTTTATAGCCCCACAAGGACAAACTGTTCCCACTTCAGGAAAAACAACAGAGACATACTGCACTACTGCACTCAATACCTGCTACTGACTTAAAAATAAAAAACAGCCTTTACAAAAAATTACCATGGTATCCAGTTCCCTCCAAAATTCCATAGTAATTCACTATAGTTATTAGTACTCTTAAAGGTAGGGTTTAGGCAACTTTTATAAACACTTTTTGTTATAGGGTACAACAGGGCTAATGGCACACCTTAAGAAAAATATATATGTTTGTATTGAACATTTATGGAGCAACAGATTTTGTGTGAAATTAAATCATAAAAGTGGTTTGTTTTGTTTAAAAATCTTATAAATGAATAAGGTGGCGACCCCACACAGTATTGATACAAATACTTTAGATAAAATAATGTTTTTAATAATGTCACTTTAAATCACTTTAACAAAGTTTTTACTATTTTCGGTTTATTTTTATAAATAAAATAATTCATTTTTGTTCAATAAATATACTGTCATTAAAATATGTTAATATAAAAATATATTTTGAAAATACAGAAACAAAATAATTTTAAAAAGTAAAGATTCTGAAAGCTTTGAAGGAGATCCCATAATAATTTAATATAGATTAGTATAGAGCTTTACAGTTCAGAGGGGGTGCTAAGACTTTTTTTTAAGTGCATCAATAACGTCAATATACTGCATTTATTGCTACAGCTATAGCCCCAGCAAGCCCTGACCTAGCGCCAGCACTGAACAACATCTCTCTGTCACAAAACTCCTCTAATACACACAGGTTGAGGATCAAAATGCAGTTGTTTATTAGGGTAATCCAGAATCGTAAATCCATATAAAAAGCACATGGGCAAGCAATCAAAATATAAGCAAATGGCAGGAAGCACAGGCAGAACCAAAAAAAACAGGCACAAAATCAAAACCATAAACACAGGAAACCAGAATAGTGCTCAGAATTGCAGTGTGACAACAAACGTACTCGGTTACTTGCGTAACCTCGGTTCCCTGAGATAAGGGAACGAGTACTGCGTCTTTAAGACGCAATGGGAAATAATCTTTTTCTCGAATTACTGAAGCATTTTTGTAAAATCACGCAGTACTACTGCCCAGTCAAAACAGTGTAGAGACATCTCGCACGCTATTGGCTGGCCAGTGGGAACTGCATGAACCAATGGCAGAACAGCATAACTGAGCGAACCAATGGGCACAATGCCTGCGAAAGCAGGGCTCAAAGCCTGTGAAGCTGAGCACAAAGCCCACCAAAATGGGTGTGTTATCTGCCTTAAAGGTACGCTGTAATGCCCTTAAACGTCAGGTTATATCGACTGAAGCGACGATCACCCATTGTTTTTAGCGCCATAGCACGGCCGTCTAAGCAGTACTCGTTCCCTTATCTCAGGGAACCGAGGTTACGTAAGTAACAGAGTACGTTCCCTTTCGAACGGTCAGTCGTACTGCATCTTTAAGACGCAATGGGAACCTGTTCAATCCCGCCGTGCTGTATAGGCGCAATGACATGTACTCCCTTAATAAAGGGCCCAAGACTAGAGTTATTGACACATCATAATATATATATATATATATATATATATATATATATATATATGTATATATGTGTATTTCCATGCATACTGGGCTGGAGAAGGCCAGTAACTACAAGGAAAAAACTTTTGTAAGCATTTTAGCATATGAAGGCCCCAGATGCCAACTTATTAATAGGACGGGCTTACAGAGGCCGTCTCAGTATACTTATACAGCGAGGACTTGCGCCTGCAGTGCAGGGACCTCCAGGCTGTAGAATCTGGTAAAAGTAGACGGTGAGGACCAGCCTGCCGATCTACAGATGTCACCAGTAGAAACTCCAGTAGACCACACCCAGGAAGAGGCCATGCCTCTGGTAGAGTGAGCTTTGACACCTATGGGGCATTGGAGGCCCATAGTGTCATAAGCTAATGCTATTACGTCCACTAGCCATCTGACCAGGCTTTGTTTGGTGACCGGAAGTCCTTTAGTGCGGCCACCAAAACTTACAAAGAGCTGCTCCGACTGTCTAAAGTGGGAGGACCGCTCAGTATATGCTCTAAGAACCCTAACTGGGCAGAGTAGGTGTAACTGTCTCTCATCCTCAGAAGGGGGGGGGAGCAGAGAGAGTGATTACCTGTGCTTTGAACGGTGTTAAAAGCACTTTGGGTACATAGCCATGTCTCGGTTTGAGGATGACTTTAGAATCGCCTGGGCCAAATTCTAGACATGACGCGTTCACAGAGAGCGCTTGAATGTCACCAACATGCTTAACTGATGCCAGTCCTAATAGCAGGGCAGTTTTCAGCGAAAGCGGTTTTAATTCTGCCGTCTGCAACGGTTCGAAGGGAGGTTCTTTTAGTGTTCGCAGGACCAGTGCTGGCACTGTAGGAGGGCAAGTAGGGTTAAGCCTCCTGGCTCCTTTTAAAAATTTCACAACCATTTCATGTCTGCCTACTGATTGGCCAGCTATCGGTGCATGAGAAGCGGCGATAGCTGCTGTGTAGACTTTGAGTGTGGATGGAGTGCGTCCTGCATCCAACATCTCTTGTAGAAAAGCGAGTATCTGTGATATCTCGCATGACACTGGGTTATGGTTTCTGGCTGAGCACCAGTCAGAGAACACTGACCATTTAAGAGCATAGAGACGTCTAGTAGACAGAGCTCTAGCTTCACTGATAGTGCTAAGAACACTCACTGGGAGGTACTCGAGCTCCCTTTAAGTGGCCAGACATGTAGTGCCCACAGTTTGGGACTGTCCCGTTCGCCTGAGAAAGGAGATTTTTTTTCTCAGTGGAACTGGCCATGGGGCTGCTGATAGTAACTGAATACTGAATACTGAATAACTGAATAAACTCGGGAAAGCAGTGGTGGGTTCGCCAAAGTGGAGCCACTAGCAGGACTGTATGCCGACATTCCCTGATTCTTTTTAAGACATGTACTAGACTAATACGGCGGGATGAAGGTCCTTTTTTTTTAAGTAATATTTTAAATTCAGTAACACTTTACAATAAGGTTTCATTAGTTAACATTAGTTAATGTATTAACTAACATGAACTAACCATGAGCAGTACATTTGTTACTGTATTTGTTAATCTTTGTTAACATTAGTTAATAAAAATACAGATGTTCATGGTTTGTTCATGTTAGTTCACAGTGCATTAACTAATGTTAACAAGATTTTAATAATATATTAGTAAATGTTAAAATTAACATTAACAAAGTTAAATAAATGCTTTATAAGTGCAGTTCATTATTAGTTCATGTTAACTAATGTAGTTAACTAATGAACCTTATTGTAAAGTGTTACTTTAAAATCATATCTTCAACCTTCCAAATGTGCATTCTGAATAATAAATACATTTATTTCCCAAACAACCTGCCACAGTCCAGTGCTCGTCTTCTTATTAACAGTTTTTTCTCTTACTGATCATAGTTCATACCTGTTGAATTTACATTTTTAAATGAATTTGACTGATAAACATAAAAATTAACCATGGTTTTATTATAGTAAAAATGTAGTAACCATGTTTTTCTTTTGTGGATTGATTACCATTTGTATTTGTAACAGTTTTGCTACAAATACCATGGTTAAACTACAATAACCATGTTTTTTTATGTTTTTTTATTTGTAGTAAAACCATGGTTAATTTTTGTGAGAGCAGTATTAAAATAGATGAATGAATGTGCGGCAACTGCCTTAAAGAAATTGAATGATGTTAAACTTTTAATTAATCGTAAACAGTAACGCATTGACAGAATTTTGGCATAAATGTGTGGATTACATACAGTGAAATGATTGTCAATGAAAAATGACATGAATAATGACTAAAATATTTACTACAAATAAATAAATATGTTCATTCTGATCTCATTCATTAGGTCTCACACACACTGCAGTGTCGCAGTCACTATTTAGATGAGCACTGACACCGTGTAGTGAAACAATCACGTATGTTTACGAGCCTTGGGTTATGTTGGATTAAAAAACTACAAATTCCTTTGAGTTTAGAACATCCTGTGCACAGTAATCATCAGAATATCTCTTCTACTGTCTCTGAAAATGTCCAGATTTTGAAATCATCCTCCGGACGCTTATTTTAAGAGGCGTTTGTTCAACTAGGTGTTAACAGCACATTGAAAATATACATAACCGGAAGAATCGATACAAGAATCGACGGGCACTTCCGGTAAAGGTCTATTGCTAGCTTCTCCGAAATTGACTGCCCTACACTTTAATCCATCATAAATTAACACGGATCGCACTCAAACAGTGTAAGAAACTTCTAATTACTAATTGTGACCAAATTACCATAGTTTTCTTGTAGTAACAATAACTAACTAAGATATTTTGATGTCTACATATATTTGTATATAGGCCTGTATTCTCTTGGCAGCGCATGTCTAATCAATTAAAAATCTGCAGTGCTTCATGGAAGTTTGTAATTTTCCAGATGGGACAACAGAATCTCCTGTGGTCAGACTGAGGTTTATGTACTTTGAAATGCAAAAAAAAAGCGATGGGTGTACTTGTTGAATAATAATCCTCACGGCACTACGTGGCCTGTGGGTATGTTTGGAATGCCATACCATACTACACCTACTGATGGCATGCCCGCATGTGCTGAAAGTCCCTTTCTACTTCTACTGGTTGCTGTCTTTCTACTCTCAAATGATAAACAAAAAATTACATTAATTAAAAAAAAATTGCTATATTTATTTTACAATTAAAATTATATTTATATTATTTATATTAGCATTTCTTATTTATTTAATGTTGATGGATAAGCATAGTTTGTGTGAAAAGTAATTGTAAAATTATTCTAAATTAATTAAATTAATTCATTTGATGAACATGGGTCATAGTCTTTTGCCCCATCCCCCTATTCCATCCTCCCAAAATCTTTATTTTTATTTAACCATTTCTGAAAACAAGTCATTTTTAATAAAAAAAAAATATTTTATTATTTTAATAAAAAATTACAGTTGCAGTAGTGGTGGAAGTCTCTGATGGTTCTTTTGCAGTTCAAAAACTGATTCAGCAGCTTTTTTATGCAAACACGAAATGACGTGCATATACACATTATTATATTATTAAATAATCTAATAATTATATAAAAAGCGAATAATCTTGTCTTAACTAAAAGACCAATTCCATTATCTAATTTATTTGACAATTCACTTTTTATTTGCTTATTTTGTGTGGTTCTCATTTAAAATTTAGCAACACACACACAAAAAAGCGATAGGTGTAATCGATGAATAACAACAAATTTCTATCTACTTTAGATCAGTCGTGGGCCCTGTGACTCACCTTGTCCGTTGACAGCAACATTGTTCAAAAAATTGCCCTATGTATCATCCCCTTGTGGGTATTTTTGAAGTGCCACACCTACTTGATGGCATGTGCTAAAAGTCCCTTCCCAATGGGAAACTTCCGATGATAAACAAAAAGTTACATTAAATTTAAAAATATAGCTATATTTATTTTACAATTAAAATTATATTTATTTTTAGGACCCGAGCACCGAAGGTGTGTGGACCCTATTGGAATTGCTCGGTCGATTGTTCTTATTCTCCGAAATGAATCGCATTTTTGAGGGCATAAACATGCTCAAACTCATAAAACTTTGCACACGCATCAGAAGTGGTGAAAATTTACGTATGATGTGGGTTGCAGAATTAGGTGTGGCAAAATGGCTCGATAGCGCCACCTACAAAATTTCAATGAAGCGCCCCAGATATTTAGAATTTTCTCCGCCAAATTTCTCTGCATTTCCAGACATTGATACTTTAACAAACTCCTTCTAGAGATTTAATCAGATCAACATCATATTTGGTCAGTCTAATCTAAAGCCTTTTGCAACATTAAATTGTGAAGATCTTGAGTTTTCGCTAAAGGACATGTCTGTGGCCTGACAAAATTAGATGTTTCGCCATGAAACAGGAAGTTGTTGTAACTCGGGCATACAATGTCCGATCTGCCCCAAACTTCACATGTTTGATAAGAGTCCTGGCCTGAAGACATCTACATACCAATATTCAGTTATAGTCAAAGTGCCACCTGCTGGCAGCAGGAAGTGTGGCACATCAAAATGACTGCTATTTTTCTCCAAATTTTACCCGCTTGGTAAAATAAATGGTAAAAGAATTCTAAATTAATTCATAATTATTTTTTTACTGGTTTTTGATGAACGTGGGTCATGGTCTTTTGCCCCATCCCCCTATTCCAGCCCCTAAAATCTTTATTTTTATTAAACTATTTTATTTTTTTATTATTTTTTTATCTGTTATCTAATTAATTTGATAATTCACTTTTTATTTGCTTATTTTGTGTGGTTCTCATTTAGATTTTTTTTTTTTTTTACTTCAAAATAAAAAAAAGAAAAACTGTTTTATATATACATGCCGTTCAAAAGTTTTTAAAAGAAGGCTTTCTGCTCACCAAGGCTGCATTTATTTGATTAAAAATACAAAAAACAGTAAATTTGTGAGATATTACAATTTAAAATAACTTTAAATATCATATAATTAATATAAATTTAAATATTTATATTTTAAAATGTAATTTATTCCTGTGGTTAAACCTGTTAATTTTTTAAGCATCATTACTCCAGTCTTCAGTGTCACCACGTGACACTGAAGACTTCTTTAAAAAAAAAAAAAAAAAAAAATATATATATATATATATATATATATATATAAGACACCACGTGACACTGAAGACTGGAGTAATGATGCTTAAAAAATTTAACAGGTTTAACCACAGGAATAAATATATATATATATATATGCTGTACTGCTTACATTTGAAAAAATGCATTGTGCTTTCATAAGGCGATCAGACTGCAATGAAAGCATTTCATATCTGATCTCGCGCCGCGCACCAGTGAGCTATCGCACTTGCTGTGTAGTATGCAGTATACAGTGTGTAGTGTGCGGCGTACGTGAGCTTTCCATCCCCTGTTTTCCTTAAGCGGGACGGAGGGGGAGGGATGAGCTGCAAATGACGTTACTGAGTCCGTTAAAACACCGAGCGGCTTCGCGCGAACGCATCAGACAGTCCGTCAGCACGCACAGAGGGACAGCAGCAGCCGCACCTCCTGTAGACACCGAATTGCGTCTCATTTGTACATTCTGGGTGTTTAATACCGATGAGAACGATGGTCTGAAGAGATTTAGGCGATCAATTCGTGAATGTAATTCCATTACATTCATCTGATCAGCGCGCGCAAGGGCCGCTTTGGTTTTGCCGTCTCCGCAGTCGTCTTCTCTCTGAGAGATTCACGTGCCCATGCGATTCTTCAGACTCACCTTTAAGTGTTTCGTAGATTGTTTTTGAAGGTGCTGTTTCAAATCGGTGTCTTTTTTCTTTTAAGATCTATTATTTGTTTTACAAACGCGCTTTTTGATAAAATAAACCAACAAAACCGTTGCCAATCTCGCCGAGAAATTCAAACTGCCAACGGAAAAAAATTAATTCGTTAAGAATAACATTGCTGATTTTATTAAATAAAAGGATAAAGGACCAGATCTTGTGCACCTGAAGAGGAACAAAAGGGACATCGTGGTGTGAAAAGAAAACTGAAACTGTCCAAAAACAATAAGAGATCAAATATTTATTTTTGACTGCTGATTTAAGCCCCTCTCGAGTCTTGTGAGGAGGTTGGTTTGCTTTGTTTACACGAGAGATGGAGAAATCCTCTCTGGACGCAGACTGCTGCGCACTGAACATGGTCCTGGTGGAGGAGAAGAAGGGCCATCTCATTCCCAATGGAAACGCGCATCAAGGCGTCAATGGGACCCTCAACGGGGGACCGGTATCAGCGGCCACTGGAGCCATATCTGCGGTGGAGAAGAAGCAGGGCTACCCTGAGCGAGAGACGTGGACCAGACAGATGGACTTCATCATGTCCTGTGTGGGGTTTGCCGTGGGTCTGGGGAACGTCTGGCGTTTCCCGTACCTGTGCTACAAAAATGGTGGAGGTAAGACTCGCTCTCTGCAGCACATTCAGATCCCTTTAGATGACAGACCATAGTTAACCCCCCCTCCCCCCCTCCCGTGACGTCACGTGCACGGTGGAAGACACCTCCTGTGTGTCTGACCCGATTCATTCATTCATTCATTCATTCATTGCCTTGCAAGCATATCCCCTTATTTACGCGTGAAATTGTTTTTTTTTTTATCATTTAATAATTATTTTAAAATGCAGTATTAGTGTTCGTATGCGTGTGTTTGCTTACTATATGGTTAGGGTAGGATTAGGTTTGTTTGGGGATTAGTTTCATGTAATTATGCATAATTTACTGTTATTACTATGGTAAGTGCGTGTAATATATGTAACAAGGACACTGTAAAAGTGTTATCAAAAAATTGTATATAAGTTTTAATTTTAAAATGCTACGTATACCTCAGTGGCTGTAGTAAAATTGCATATGCAAACAATACCTTAAGTTATCATCACCTGTGAACACTGTTGTTTTCTGTTTATTGTCCAGTTATTTAATTTTGAGTGCTATTTTGGTGCCACCAATGTTGCTATTGTTCAGTATTCATGATATTATAGAATCAATAAGCGATTAAGTGAAGACACGAATATCGGCAGGCAATATTGGTCTCTGTTAATAATTTGAATGTCATCGTATTAGATAGAACAAAATTGCAAAACTCAAATTGCATTTATTTAAAAGAAAAATGTAGCACTATTACAGCAAAGTTTTGGTTTTAAAGTTGATTAGTTGTTTTTTAATGATAAAGCATAAGACATACTGTTAAAAACAAATACAAAATTATTTTAAAAACGGCTTAGTTCTGAGAAAAGCTTTAGCATTATTTGTTTTAATCATTGTGTGACTATACAGAATGAATTCAAGCTTAATGACATTTATGACTATTTGAGTTTTCTTTAATGCCCTGTTAAACACTGTCTAAGTTTGTTAATAATAATTATAAAGCTGGTGTATTTGTCGAATGTGTCAGTACACCAGTTTCCGATCACTTTGCTATAGACAGTAGGAGTGCGCATTGTGCGTGCTGGATCACATGTTTGTAAGATGATCCGGTTCTTTGGCTTTTTTCCCTTTAGACTAGTGTCTTAAATCAGCACTCATTTATCATTGCTGCACACTCTGTGTGCACTCTTGTTGTATTTCAGAGCGTCAAATGCAGCTATAAATGGATATTGAAGGTGAAAATGCTCTGTATTGAATATGACACTGAATGCAGTGCATGAAAGCACAAGTAGAGGTCACACATTTCTATGCAACCATTAGAGGTCACACATGCCCTGACAAAAAGCTTTAAGATCATATTCAAGGTTTTATCTGATAAATCTTAAAAATGTAAATATATAAATGAGAAAATATATTTCGTTTTTTTATGTGTGTGTATTTGTGTGTGTATAAATAATTATATAAATAATTTAATTTAGCTTTATTGCAATTATTTTACATACTTACATTAAACACATAGATGCCAAAATGCTGTCTAGGTAGTCAGCTCATTAGGCTTTGGGAAATGGCCGCTGTCTAATGACAGATTCGAGTAGCATTAGTAGTCATGGTGCGCTTCTCATCATAATCGTCACTGTTTCACCATTGAATCTCTCTTTTTTGCTCTGTGAGTCATCCTCTGATGGCTATAGAATGTGAAGTCCAAGTCTGCGTAGCACTTTAAGACCCCATTAGAAAGAGATCCATTGTATTTGCCTGAATGACGAAGCTGTCTCCCTGTGTCCCCAGCGCTCTGGATGCCGTCCAGCGTTTGCTGAATGAATGGCTATACTTTTTTTGTCTTGATGTATGGGGATGTACTCTTGGAGGATGAAAACATACAGTATAGGTGCGTCCCAATTTGCATACTTATGCACTATTCTATGACGTTTTGTAGTATAAATAGTGTGAGTAGTGTGTTCACACTGAAAATTACAAAAAGAAAAAGTGCACTTTAAATACCCGGATGATGCACTAAATTAACGAAAAAAAAAAGTGTGGAATGTTGGGGAGGGGCATCAGACTCCAATGTTGAATGAATGACAAATTAACCATATAAAATTCACACACTACATGGATGGGTACATAGTGCATATGTACATAGTATATTAGTGTCATTTGGGACGCAACTTATGTTAAATAAAAGATCAAATAATGGATAATTATGCAGCCAACTTTAGATTAGATGCATTACACAGGGTTCGTACAGAGTTTTTAAAGTTATATATGGAAAATGCTTGATTTTAACCATTATGTTTTCAAGGTTTGAAATGTGCATATTTTAAATACCGTCCTTGAAAATGCTTGATATTTTTTTCCCTTAGAATATCTAGTATGATTTAAAAAAAACAAAACATGTTAAACAGGACTTATGCTTTTTTACATTTTCAACTTTCTTCAGTGTGTAATGTTGCTGTTTGAGCCTGAAAAAGCCCACAGACTGTTGGCTGAACGTCTGATGCATATGGCACAGTTTTCTGGAAAGACTTCGTCATCTGATTGGTTGAATTTTACAGGATTCTCCGCGAGACGAGTGTGTTGCGTTCTTTAACGGTCCGCCTAGAAACAAATGCTGCGACTCAAAACTCCCTCGTGGAAGAAGAACGCTGTCGTGTTTACAACTGTGACAACGAGCGCTTACCAGGATCAACTAAAAGCTGGATTTTCAAAATTATGTGAAGTTCTCACCTCCATTGCTGCAGTAAACTTGAACAAAGTTTATGAATGAATAATTTGTAGATGCACGGCGGTCTGATATTGCAGGGACATCGACTTTACATTTTCATGCCCCTAAACATGACGCGGAACAAAACGAACTGTGATTGGTTGCGTTACATGTCAGTCAGATGTCCTCTAGGGCGGTCCTTGACCAATGAAAGCTGCGATAGAGTGTGTTGAAACTCGCAGTTATAGTAAGGGGTGTGACTTTTCCGAAACACGATCAAAGCGGTTGACCAATCACAACACAATGGTCCAGTCGTCCAATCAGAACACACTTTTTGTAAACAGAGCGTTACTGACAGACTGAAAAAATTTTAAATATGTGGAAAATAATGTGTTTTTTGAACATTCAAGTATGAAAACTTATTCTAGTAGACCCTAAAAACTAAATCAAGACTTTGTAAAAGAGCATAATTTGGCCTTTAATGAAAAATAACCTTTATTAAAGATGAATTTGTGGATCATTTGCACTTCATTAGCCTCATTGGCAACCCTGATTACATTACAGTACACCTATGGGATAGTTGCAATTCACAGAATAACTTGCGTAATAGCGGCATCCTCGCTAGATCTTAATTAGAGAGAATGATGAGAAATGTCAAACAGAATGAATAGAATGCTATTCCGGATAGTCTCCCACTATCCTTTGGAAAATTCCAATATTGTCTTATTCACTTATAGACTCATCAAAATGTATAATGTTGCACTGAGTATGTGAACTGTAACAGTGATCATGTCTAAAAGCAGTGTTTGTCTTTGGCACTGCCCTGAATTCCTGCAGTGAGTGAAATGTCAAGACTAGGTCAATGTTATGTTAGCACTTGGGTTGCAATTCTATTCAGTCTTGATGGATAACTTGATTTCATTATCTTCTGGTTATTTAGATAGAGAAGATGTCAGTGTGTTTTGGATCTGAAATCTCCACCACCTGTGGTAGAGGGGAAAGGTGATGGAAACCGACTGCTGGGAACATTTCACGAAGACCATCAATTCCTTCGAAAACAATAAGTGATTCAAATAAGATGTGCCAGCTTGAGAAATATGAGACATGCATGAGTGTCTAGTGAGAATTGGCTGACTGTTAGAGCTCTTCTTGCTCAAATACTTTCTTTACCCCCAACAAGGAGCTCTAAGGTAACAGAATTACAGTGTCCCGGTACAGGTCGCCAAACACAACGTGTCGTCTTTGTGTTTAAAACTGACAGGCTCCTGAACAGGCCTCTCAAAGACCAAAAAGGTCCTGCTGGCAAAAGGAGAGTAAATACGGATCATGTCACACATTCTTTTACAGAGTCTGTGAGATACTTGTGATATTTACTTTCCTCACTTTCAGAAGACAAATTTAGTCACAGGTCAAATTCCCATGGAATCTTTTATTTAAGTATAAAAGGGGTTTGTTCTTTCTTAAAAGGAATAGCTCACAATATATTCAAAGGAATATATCATATATATGTGTGTGACTTCGGAAGTGCATGAGTTTTATGTACTACTTTTATGCTTTCATGCATTTTATTCATTGTATAGAAGAAATCAACTTTGACATTCTACTTAATGCCCCCTTAATGTTTTTGTGCTCCGTGCAAGATAGTGTTTTTTTTAGTTTTAGTAATTTTATTATGTGCTTTTGAAATTTGTATTACTTTTTAATTATTTTTATTTAACTGCAATTTTTTTTAAATTTCAGTTTTAGTAGTTCTAGTACTTAAACTTACTACATTTCAGTTAGTTGCCATCTTAAATTTTTACGTTTTTAAGTGTAACAGTTTTAGTGTTAGTTAACAATAACAACACTGATGCACGAAACAAAGTCATACAGGTTTGGAACGACATGAGGATGAGTAAATAGTACATTTTCAATGTTGGGTGAACACTTCATTTAATATATCGCAGTAATTGCTAAAGCCTCTAGGCTCTCTGCGTCCCTCTATAACTTTAGGTGTTTGTATCTGGAGACTTGCAGTTTTGATACAGTGTTGTTAATCTGTTTCTAGCCAAATCACTCATGAGCTAATTGATTTCCCATAGACCTCACAAGAGGTTTCTCCACACCTGTAGTGAAGGTCTGCTAATTTTCTTAATTCCCTGTAGAGAACTCAGATTCTATTAAAACAGTCTAAAGTTCTTGATGTGAACCACTTAAAGTTGTGTTAATCTGTAGGTCTCTAACCTTAAGTATTAAACTTCTGCATGTTTGCTGTTTGTTACCGTGCTTTAATTACAGAGCATGTTATTTGATAGCACACAGCCTCATGCTGTACTGTAAGATTTTATGGTAGAGGTCAGAGGTCACATTAGCTGCCTTATCTGTTTCTTTATACAGCTCTGCAGTCAATTTAGTGAGCTGCTCACTCTTGTGTCTGTGCTGTCTGAGGTCACAAATCTTTCATTGAGCTGCTCAGATTGACACTGTGGCGTCGCTAACTCATATACAGAATGCACCTGTGAGATGCAGAAACTGTCCAGTCTTTCTGTTGCCAGGTTACAGCATTATGTAGCAATGCATCAGAGTTAAGAGAGGCCAAGCTGAACATAATGGTGGCCACATAGTCAGTAGATTTATGATCTCTGCAGTAAAGCCCTCTACCTGTCCTTGGCTGCTGGGTCTGCAATACAGTATCACAGAAACACACAAACAAAGCAGATTGTCCTGCTATTAAAAAAGGAAATGTCACGTTATGACACCGTATTGTTTGTATGTATGCATTGAATTAGATTTGACCTTCTTTCCAGTCTTATACTCATATGTATACAACAGTTCTTTTTGGTTCTCGAATCTGATTGGCTGAGAGCCTTTTCCAGCCATGCGATATTCCCCCAGTATCAGCGCTGGAACCGTTTCACCGTCTACATCTCTCCGCTTGCAACATTTCTCACAGAGTGTGTAAAGGAGGACGAGCAAACAGCATAATTTTACAAATGCTACTGTTGTTGTGTCACGGAATGTAGATTTTAGCTAAGAATGTAGTTATTTAGACCGCAAATATGTGACTTAATAAACATAGCGCATATTTGACCATTTGTTTATACATTTTCGGAGATTGAGCTCCAGACCGCCAGCGGCCGTTCAGCGCTCTTGTACCCGCCGACAGCTTTATCTCGGCCAGTCCTTCGGGATTTTGCTGCTGGCTCTTATGTAGATAGTGTTTCCACATGAGGTATAATTAATTTTTTGTATATCCAATGGGCAATTTTTGGTCTTATTCATCTAATCGTTTTGGCTAAGGGAAGTTTCATAACTATATTTTTATTTAACTGAAATCCTGTAGGCTACTATAACTAGTGCTGCTTTTGTACATTTGACTGAAATGTTTACTTGTGTTTATCTCTTATTGTACAAACTTCTTATGCTTTTATAATGGCTAATATTGTTTATTTAAATATTATTGATCAATAAGTAATATTTTATATAAATAAATAAATTTGGTATTGAGAAAGGGTCCGTTAGTAATTGTAATTTCGACTTCAGTGAAAGTTACATTATTACACCATTAGATGGCAGCAAAGACAGTTTTAATGAGTGAGTCAGTAACAAAGACTTTTATATTGAAAGAAAATGAAACAAGGTTGTAAACAATAAGAGGCAACCTACAAATGCACTGACAAGCGCTGCATGGAAAAATCCTTAACTGTTAAAAGAACAAAGACTAAAGACATCGCTCTCCTCAGCGGACATTCAAACTGATTTTGTGATTATGACTATAAGATTGACCTGAAGAATATCAGCTAGATGCAGGTAATGCACTCGTTTTTGTCTCTCATAATACTCTACACAATACAATAAGTTTTAATGAAGCTACTCAGCATTTCTTCATTACTAGTTCTAAAGTGACATTTTAGAATTATTAACGGAGGCTTGGGCTCAACTGTCAAACTGTCAACTTGAGTTTTGTATCCATGTGGAAGGCAGATTAATCGCATCCAAAATAAAAGTTTTGTGTTTACATAATATATGTGTGTGTACTGTGTATAATTATTATGTATATATAATTTCACACACATGCATGTATATATTTAGTAAATATTTGCATGTATATATTATCTTATATATATAATATAATTTTTTTATAAAAAATATTTTTTTTCTTATAATATTAAATATATACATGCATGTCTGTGTATTTATATATACATAATAATTATACACAGTACAGCACATGTATTATGTAAACACAAACTTTTATTTTGGATGTGATTTAATCACGATTAATTTTCCCCCAGCACTAATACCGGTAAATTGCAACAACCCTACTCATAATGCACATAAACATTGGTCGAACTTTGACAACATTTAATTTCCAACATTATTAAGCCTACAAAGTGGATTAGCTTCAAAATGTTATATTGCAAATGACATTTTAAAAGGCACACTGTTTCAATGTGTCTGTTTCTCAATGGTTAGGCATGAGAAGGCCAGTGATGCCAGCACAGCAGGACATGTTGGCGTCTTGCCTGACTGACATCAGTTCCTCGCTCCAAGTGGATGGGCGATTAAGAGAAGCGTCTGTTAATCTTTTAATCCCTTTTTTCTGACTAGGGCCTAACCATGGGTACTTTATGGCTCAGCCATTGTGTTATATTATCTTCATGTTATTTCAATATGCTGAAAATTTAGTTGTTACTTAGCAGCTTTAATAGTCTAGTAGAAATATTCTTGTTTTTAGAGCATTTATTAGGGATTCTTGCTCTTACAGTCAGGGATTTTAATAAAAAAGTGTGAAACCTTGAGTATGAAGCAAAACTACATTCATTTTCATCTTGTTTTCGCAAACATGAGCCAAACCTTGCATGTTTTTATTATTTGTCACCTTCTAGAACAAGTATAATCATGTCAGATTGTTAAATCGTTGTTGTTGTATAGTATCTTCAACAATAACATCGCTATAACATTATTAATTGATAAAATTGATAATTACATTTTAAACGATAATACTAACCGTCAGTACATTTCATCGTGAAACCAGTAATCGTCCCATCCCTAGTTGCATCCCTTCACCTCCATTCATAAATCCTCTCCCGTGGCCTCATGGGATAGTAAAGTGTTCATCATATGCACACTTCAGAATCTCGCGGGAGTAGTAGGTCATCCGGGTACTTTTCGCCTACTGTTTACCGAATAATATGAATGCGGACATACTACTCTGTTGGCATATTGTTTTTCGCATACTATATATTAGGGAAGTATTTGATTTTGGACGCAGCTAGTGTTTTGCTTCTACTGAATGCATGGGTTCTAGCTAGTACATACTGATGCGGGAAACAAGTTCATTTTCACCTGGTAATACATAAAAACAATATCATTGGCTTCTGAGTGGACTGAGCCATATGTGTTGACAGAGCATCCATATCCATCTGTTCTGTAAGGGGAAGGTGTGGAAATTTATAGCATATATTTATAGCCTCCCCTCATTACCCAAGAATCCAATCAATTCTGCCTGTGTTTTAAGGCCCGCTCTTTAGAAAGGAGTGAAAACGCTTCTCGGGTGTGCTTTACAGGATGATGCGAACTGCTCAGCTGGGCTTCACACAGCAATTTTACTAACTGGCAAACAGGATTCAGCACCGTTGCGATCGCTAACTCTCAATGCATTTTAGCCCATCCAGAATAGAAAGCTTAACATATTTTTACCGCACCTGAGGTGACTGTCTAGCCGTGAGCTGGTGGAAGTTAAGGGATAATGTACAGTCAGTGTTCAATCATTATCAGAAAATACTCTAACAGGGTTTATTTTGTGAGAACGAGCAGCTGACTGAACATTATCCAGAATTATTATGTGGCTACTCAGCAAACAAATAAATAAATAGACATGAAATATTGATTATATTTTATTAGCTTATGTGCTGACGCTGCAGAGAGACAGAACAGCACAGCTATGTATGAAACATAAGTAGGCAGTCACTTGTACAGAATTTCTGTGGGCAACGGTCATTATTCAGTCTTATTTGAAAGCTAAATGTCGTGATTGACCAATCAGAATCAAGTATTCCATATAAAGCAATATTTTATCTTGACTGTATGCTAGTTTTATGTTAGAGGTATTCACAAGAGCTCTGCTAATGTTAGCATCATGATCAGTACATTATAAATCACAAGCTCAAAAGTTTGGGTCAATATGATTACATTTTTGAAAGAAATTAATACTTTTATTCAGCAAGGATGCATTAAATTGATCAAAAGTGACAGTAAAGACATTTATGATGTTACAAATGAAAAAACTATTTCAAATAAATACATTTAGTGTGTTTACTAAGGATGTAACGATTCACTCAACTCACGATGCGATATGATTCACGATACTAATTTCACGATAAGATTTTCTCAAAATTTTTTTAACAAAATGAGATTTAAGACAAATTATAAAATAAAAGTGTCCTTTTATTTCTCAGACAAAATTCTGCATATTTCTTTGTAAAATTTAAATATATATTTGATGTCAAATAATAACTCAATTGAAATTTTAAAACAAATCCTTAAAAAGTCCCTTCAAGGAGATCTTCCAATGTTTTCTTGGGAGGAGGTTGTTTCAGCTTCTTCACCCTCTTCCTGCACTGAGGAATAGCAGAAATAAAAAAGACTAGGTCAAGTTTACATACAACAGTGACAGGGGTTTAACATTGTTATAAAGGCAAGATTATAATTTGTATCATTACACTTGCAAGAGTTAGAAAAACTGTACACATTTGGATAAATATGCCATAATGCCATAAAAAAAAAATCCATGTACACATTTAGAGAAATAGATAGTAAAATAAATACAACACCTGGTTCTGCAACAGCACAGATTTCTCCTTCAGTCTGTGGAATACATCCTCACGCTGGTCTTTCTCTTGATGAGGAAGGGCCTGGAATTCATTTACTACGGCAGAAAACAGCCTATCTTTCGCTGTGAAAACACTGATGCACCTTGTGATCTCCATGGCAATCGCCCTCGACGCCGCGAGTGGGGTTGCAAATCCGTCGGTCAGTGTGGTTTGGCCTATTATCTTTTTACATGCAGACGGAGGTGACTGGAGCCTCTCACTGTGGTGATTATTAGTCTTCGGAAAGTCAAAATGCCGCCACACCTCCGATTTGAATGAGTCAACGTAAACTACACGCTTGCCGTCACCATGCTTCTGTTTGACAGTGCGTGTACATGGATGCGGTCATGCCCAACTTCCATATGAATGAACTGAAAACATTCGTTTATTTTACTCTTCTTCGCGCCAGTGTGCACGCACAGTCCGTACTTGCTCGTTGCTATTTAAGATCTTAATCATACATTTGTATCGATTTTCAACCGACTCCGACTGAATCGTTACATCCCTAGTGTTAACTGTTAAAGTGTTAGTTCACCCAAAAAGAGAATTTAATTACTCGCCCTCATGTCGTTCCAAACCCGTAAGACCTTCGTTCATCTTCGGAACACAAATTAAGATATTTATTTTTTAAGATATTTTTGATTAAATCTTTCTGACCCCACATATAGACTGTACCGTAATCACCAATTTTTAAGGCCTAGAAAGATATCGTTAAAATACAGACTACAGTGGTTCAACCTTAATGTTATGAAGCAACAGGAATACTTTTCGTGCTCAAAACCCCCCAAAGATAACGACTTTATTCAACAATTCTTCTCTTTCGTGTCAGTCTTTGACTCTGTTTACGTTGTAAACTCAGTGCATCGCTTCCGTGTTCTACGTCAGAACGGTGGATCATTATTGGTCAGCTCCTGCGTCAGCACCACACACATGCGTCGTGGTGCTCCCATTACCAATGTCAGAGACTGACACGGAAGAGAATAATTTTTTGGGGATAATGTGTGGTTCTAAATAATAATAAAAACAATTCTATCATCTAACATTCTAAACATGACATCTCAAGCAGAAAACTCTACATCAAAGTGTGATTATCAGTTAGTATTACATTTTGGGAAGATGTCAATCCGATTGTGATATTATAAATGTACCTCTGGTGTACCTACTTCCTTTTGAATTATATCAGTAGTCACCATTAGCAAAGGAACCCCTAGTCTTATACATTGGGAGAGAAAGAGCTGAAAAGATTCCTCACTTTTCTGAGAGCATTATAATGACCACACACTGATACAGAGTCAAGTGCTCTATGTGCACGACGTCAGCTACTGCAGTGTGCGCAAGACTGTGTGTGTGTGTGTGAGTGAGTCATGCTTGTTTTATTCTGCTGTAGCTGCGTAGTGTTCACGCATTGACCCGCAGTCACATTCTCATGCATCATCCGCTCGCAGGGCATTGCCATGGTGTTCTCTTTTGTTTGCAAATCAACCCGACGCTATCCCACATATACATATTTTACTTTTTTTTCACAGAGGAATAGACTCACATAGGAGCTGCAGTCTGTAGATCTGTGCAGCACATTGTGTTCGGTTTGTCCTTTTGTAGGCAGTTCATCAAAAGGCTTTTTTCTGAGTCACGAGTCCAACAAAAGCTGTTGTTTTCTGAATGGAAACCGGGCAGTGCTCCCAAAGAAGTCAGTTCATTCATATCAGTGTTTTAAATTAGCAGCAGGGGTTGTCGTTATTTTATTGTTTTGGATTATCTGGCTTGCATTCGTTCTAAATTGGCTGTGTAGCCGCTAGCCTGCAGAGCTAGCATTATGTAAGCTTTGTATAACGACGTCACATGCCTTTTTTTCCATCGTATCCTTTTTTTTATGTCTGTCACACGCACCCATCCTCCCCTGCAGTCACCTCGCAGATGAGTGGCAAGTGACATCATCAAGCCTTTCATTGAGCATGCTAGCACGGTTTTTAATCTGCATCACACTGGTGACCAACCCCCTCTCTAAACTGCTACTGTGGCTGTCAATCTCAGATCAGTCGAGCAAAGGTTTATTGCTGCCGCGTCAGTGTGCTGCCGCACAGACTGCATGATGAATGCTAATGTGGCCAGTAGCAGTCAAATCCTAACTGACGTGCCAACATGTGAAGGTGTTGTGCACAAATAGCAGATAATTCCCTCTGTTAAAATAGTCACCTGTGTTGTAATACTTTAAAGATGTGTAAAATGCAGTCTTGTGTTGTTTTTTTGGGGTTAATTGGCATTATATGCGTCATGAGATCTCAGTTTATGTTTCTTGGTATTATTTTATTGGATAATGGTACATTTATGACATCTTGTGACTAGAATGAATGGAAAATACAATTCTTTGAATTTCATATCAAGTGTTTGACCTTCAAACGCACATTTATGCATGTTATTCAACAGTTATTCCTATTCTTTCATCAAAATGCATTAACTTTACATGGGTTGTGAATGTCATTCCATTTTGTCTTTAACATCACTCTCTGTCATTCTCTATTGCTGTGTGTTCACAGGAGTGTTCCTCATTCCCTACGTGTTGTTCATATTTCTGGGAGGCATTCCAATATTCTTCCTGGAGATAGCGCTGGGTCAGTTTATGAAGGCTGGAAGCATCAATGTGTGGAACATTGCCCCTCTTTTTAAAGGTTTGCTCTACATCTACATTACCTTACTTTTTTAGTTATGATGCTATTTTAGGTTGTCCCTTAAAACTTTGCACATGCATTCTTTATTCAGTTTTATTTGCGATTAATCGCATCCAAAATAAAAGTTTGTGTTTACATATTATATGTGTGTGTACTGTGTATAATTATGTATATTTGAATACACACACGTAGATAAACACACGTATATATTTAAGATATATTTGCATCTATATACTATATATATTTATATAATTTATATTATATATAAACATAAATATTTTTATATAAATATAACATTTTCTTAAATATATACATGCATGTGTGTGTATTTATACATAATAATTATACACAGTGAGCACACATATTATGTAAACACAAACTTTTATTTTGGATGCGATTAATCACGATTAATCGTTTGACAGCACTAATATATTATATTATAAATTAAAATACAATACATTTAAAGTTTTATATATAGTACAATAATTTATATTTATATATAAAATAATATCTTATCACCTTATATAATCTACTTAATATCTATATCACATAATATCTAGACTATTTTAACACGAAAAGGGTACAAATACATTATGGCTGCTCTTAAGCCTCATTATGTAGTTTAAAGACAGCATGAAATCAAATTTGACTCTATTTACTGTCTGAATGCATGATTCATCAGTGGGCTTGCTGCTATAGTCAGTGCTACACGGTGTTCAGCCACACACCGATTACATCACCACCACCCATCGTCATTTCAAATTTTTTTATAGTAATAAAAATTATTTAGTTCAGTTGGATAATATACACTACAATTAAAAACTGAACTGCTCAATTCAGCATGAGCCCAAATGAGAGTTGCATCACAGATCAGCAGCAGGAGTCAGATTTCATTTATCATGTGACGAGAGTGAGGAGAGCTGACTGACAAGAAGAGTGAGGCGTGCTGACTGACAAGATGATGGCGGAAGATTTGGTTTCAAAGCGAAATGTAAAAGCGCCTATTTAAGCAAGTTTGTCATTGTACTATTTTGTGATACATCACATCCCTATTCATCAGTACACGTTATATAAGGGATAATGTTCACCTGAAGGGGTTTATTTTTAATTGATTTAAGTTAAATGCATTTGCGAGTGCTGTTTCATGCTGTCTTTTACTGGTTTATTTTAGGACTTGGCTATGCCTCCATGGTGATTGTGTTCTTTTGTAACACGTACTACATCATGGTACTTGCCTGGGGTTTCTACTACTTCATAAAGTCCTTCAATTCCACGCTGCCCTGGTCCACCTGCGACAACCCATGGAACACAGAGAACTGCATCGAGATCTTCCGCCACGCCGACTGCCATAATGGCACCATTGGCAACTCCACATTTGGCAACCTGACGTGCGAAGAGCTTGCTAATGGGCGTTCCCCTATTATTGAATTCTGGGAGTGAGTGATTGTTTTTTTTTTGCCATTAATTTCTCTTTTCAATTTTCAAAATGCCTTTTATACAAGAATCACCCTTGACAAGATTGATGTGTTTTTGTTGTTACAATTTAACTTGCATTTCTTACTTGGACATGTTGATTTACTGTTACTTAATCCCACATGTCAGAGCCGGTTAAACACATAATTCGCTCTTTGCCTATAATGAACCTGTGGCATTACATTTGGTCACGTGGTGCTGCCTGTACGATCTAGAGCTGTGTATGAGGTTTATAAATCTACATAATATTGGCTATGCAAGGTGATATCTCAGATTTGGTAGGACATCTGTTTACAGAGCACATGGATTGACCGTTCAAAACGGCTCATGATTAGTTTTCATGACATCAGGGACAGTAGACTATACAACTCTGGAAAGTCATCACTTTCAAGCTTCATATGAGTTAGGTAGTTATAAATTAAATACATTAAAACAAAAACTGCAATGAAGCAAAGCTTTGTGAGCTTTCATCTATGAGCGTCTATCTCCATCTCAGGAACAAGGTTCTGAACATCTCGGATGGGCTGGACCAGCCAGGCGTCATAAACTGGGAAATGGTGCTGTGTCTGTTCGCCGTGTGGGTGATGGTTTACTTCTGTGTGTGGAAGGGGGTGAAGTCAACAGGAAAGGTGAGGACACTCTTTCTGTCTGTCTGTCTTTCTTTAGTGCTTCTCATTACATGTGTGAACCTTGAAGACAGGTAAAAGCAGTCACATGGGCAGCAAATAATCAAATACCTGCACTACAACTTAAAATTGGTTACGTAACAGTCAGAGCTCATTTTTAACTAGTATTGGGGAAGCTACTAGCCATTAGTTAAACCTCAGTCAAGCTACTCTTTTGAAAAATTACTAGCTACTAACAATAACTAGCTAAATGTTTTGTAAAGAGATTATATATTTTTAAATATACACTACCATTCAACATTTTTGGGTCAGTAATGTTTTGTTTTTGAAAGAAATTAATACTTTTATTTATCAAGGACATTTATTCAAACTAATTATGTTCGTTTGTACTTTCTATTCATCAAAGAATCCTGAAAACAAATGATCACAGTTTCCACAAAAATATTAATATAAGAATGTTTCTTGCGCAGCAAATCAGCATATTGGAATGATTTCTAAAGAATCATGTGACACTGAAGACTGGAGTAGTGATGCTGAAAATTCAACTTTGCATCTCAGGAATAAATTACAATTTAAAATATATTCATAATATTGAATAATATTCAACCCTCTACAATGCGAGTAAATCTTCACTCTGGGCGACTAAACAATATCATTAGCAATTGGCTAATAAATGCTTAGATTTCACTCGCCAGTGTGTGTGTTAGAGGCTAAGAATAACTTTAGCATTGATATATTTTCACTCGCTGAACACTCAGAGAAACAGTTTCGCGATCTGTCTAGTTCAGTTCAGCTCAATGGATGCGTGTGCACCTGTATTTGACGTACCGTAAACTCTAGTGTCAAGGCGCACAACTCGCCGTCGCTTTGAAAGAGTGCACGCGCGCACACACACACACACACACGCACACACACACACACAAAAACAAAGAGAGAGTCTTACAAAATAACATTTCATTTCATTTGAGTTCATTTGGAATTATTCAGCTTTTAAGAACAAGCAGAAGATATGCGGTAGTGGGCGGGACTAATGCGCAAACGGCAATCTCATTGGCTGCCGCTCATCTATTACCTTCACTGTTTTGATTTCAACAAATCAGTTTGAGCAACGCTGACAACGTGATTAATATTCATGAACCCAGCAGCTCATCAGTCTTTAGTGCGTTGTATATTGTTATTAATAGTAGAATTAGTAGTAATAGTATTATCAATGTAATAATTAATATGATCTATTACTATTATATTTTTCTTACAGAAACACTGAATATATATATGAATGAAATATATATATATATATATATACACACATTAATGTATATATTTAAGAAATATTTGCATGTATATACTGTATATATATATATATTTATATAATTTATATTATATATACATATAAATATTTTATATATAAATATAAAAAACATTTCTTAAATATATACATGTGTGTGTATTTATATACACATAATAATTATACACAGTACACACACATATATTATGTAAACACAAACTTTTATTTTGGATGCGGTTAATCGCGATAAATCGATTTGACAGCACTAATATAAATAAAACAGTATATCAGTCGGGCGAGTAAACTCAAATATGTACTAGCCAATGGCGATTATATTGCCAAGGTGTGCGTAGAGGGTTGATATTATTTCATAATATTATTGTATTATTGTATTTTTGATCGTCGATGATTGAAGAAAAGACCTCAAATGCTGCTTAGGGATTAAAATGAGTGTTTTTTTTTTTTTACTAGTATGAATTGGACTTTCAAATGCTTTCTTACTTTCGCTGTGCTTGTTGCAGTTGTGGGATTGCCTTCTTCACAAATGATAATTTTGGGTCTTCTGTAACTGCTTTCATGTCAGGAAGCAGCTCACTATGTTTTGAAACAGAACATATATTCCTAGTAATTTCAGTGTAATTTAAACAGCCAGTTGAATCCAATATATTTATCTCATCTGAAACTTTAATTAACTTTAATTCACTCTCCATGTCATTTCATAAGTTCTTATGTAATCTTACCTTGTTATTATGCTGCACTTAATTGAGTGGGTTAATTTAAGGTTTAGGGGTAGGTTCAGGGTTAGTACCTAGTTAGTGTCATTACTAAAATAAGTACATAGTATGTTCATGCGAAACAGTACTGTACAATAAATTGCTACCAGAATATGATGTCCAAGACTGCATCTTATGCATCTTATTTAATTTCCCTTGCAGTGTGACTTTCTTGCATAACCTTGATTCGCATAGCTCCACCCACTGCTGCTTTGTCACAGTAGCGCTAAAGTGAGGCAGAAAGGTAGCCATAGCAACATTATTTGCCATGGGGGTGTGGCGGGAAATTTTACAAAGTGCCTTGTCAGGGAGGCACTCTGAGATTGGTCGGTCACGAGCCGGTGTCTGCAGTGGGACGTGATAAGGTGCTCGTACAAATGGCCAACAGTTATATTCTCTCTCTGGGAGGCGGGATCATATGAACCCTTAGTAATATAATAACTTCATTTTATTTCTTCTGCGTATTGCTGTGTAGAAGGTCATCCCCGTATTACAACATGCTCTAAAGTCTGCTGTGTTACTCCTGTGTACTCAAAGCAGGGCTTAATGTTTCTAGTAAAACAGTTAAGGAAGGTAAATAATGGAAAGTAGGTTATTTAAACTTGTTTATTTAGTTAAATATTTAGTTGCCAACTTGTGTTTTTCCTTCATTGTTTTTCATTGATGCAAAGGACACACTGAGTAAGCGTTGAGTCAAGCTCATTCAGACGATTGACGCACACGCACGCACACACACACACACACACACACACACACACACACACACACACACACAATAAGCCAGTGTTATAGTGAGCTAATTGGCTATTTCAGAATCTGATTAAATATTACGGGGCACAAATACTAAGCGGCAGATTACCCCAGATTCACAGGTCTCATGGAAATTAGTTTGTTTACTGACAGTATTTTTAGTTCAGGTCTATTTCTGCATCTTTATAGACATTTGAAAGCGGCATGGACTGAATCTTAAAGTCTGAGCTGGTAACGGAGTTATGGTAGGAGTGTTTGATTTAAACGGCTGTGCGTCAGACAGCTAATTCTATTATTAAATATATAAATGTATACACAGCAATATTTACCAACCCTAAACTTTTGAATGGTATGGTATTATACAATACTATTCAAAAGTTTAGTGTTGGTACATTTTGTTATGTTTTGTCTCTTATGCTTACCACGACTGCATTACAAAAATAATTGCGATTTAAAATAACATTTTAATAATTCATTTTAATATATTTTTAAATGTAATTTATTCCTATGGGGCAAAGCTGAATTTTCAGCAAATATTATTTCAGACATCAGTGTCACAAGATCCTTTATCAATAATTGCAATAGGCTGATCTGATACTCAAGAGCCATTTGTCAAAATAATATTTTTGTGGAAACCATTTTTTTCAGGATTCTTTGATGAATAGAAAGTTCAAGAGAGCAGCATTTATTTGAAATAGAAATGTTTTGTAATAACAAATATCTTTACTGTCACTTTTGATCTAATTAATGTATCCTTGCTGAATAAAAGTAGTAATTTATGTAAAAACCCCAAACATTAGTGAATAAATTATATAGATTTTTATAATAAATATGTATTTTATTTTGTTGTATTAAAATATATACTTATAATATATATTTTAATATTATATTGTTCTTTTTTATAAAAAGAATATATATATATATATATATATATTTCCAAGTTTTTTTTTACTGTATATACTTATATGGCAGTGAATTTTCTTCATTCAATCATTGACCAATGTGGTTGAGAGGTAATTGGGTCGTTTTTCATTGATATGTCAGGATTCATTACAGTTCTTGTCAGGACTACTAGAGATGACATGGTGCTCTGGACTGTGGACAGACAAAGATGTCAGAATGACGTGGAGAATTCAAAAAGCTCTTACTATCCACAGCACATCATAAACAGTGACCGTGTTTTTGTCGTAACTGGGCGGCATTGTACTTTTTGAGTTGAGCTCGCCTTCCTAAGGGAATTCAGTAGAGAGTTTTGAAAGAACAATTGAAGTCTGTGAAGAGCTGAGGCTGAGCGCCGTGCTTTAATGTGATGGGCTTGATCTAGAATGGCTGTCCTACTTTTATGCGTCTATGTGGGGCAATTACTGAAGACTGCCAGCCTCGTAAGAACATACAGTGAGCAAAGTCCATAAACCAGCAACACTTGGAATGAGCAGGTTTCATTTAAATTCTCCCCGATAACAATCTGTCTCGTATTGTCAGAGTTCAAAGTTCAAACCGTTTGGACCCAGCCACTGAATCAATAAACCTCTCCTTGTAAAAAAAAATCTGCAATGATCTGATAACAGAAGGCAGTGAGACGTGTCGTACATGCTTCCCGGCTTTATTCACATGACAGAATGCTCAGCATGTGACTAACACTGTCCTTGCTCAGGCCCAAGAGAGATAAAAAGTATTTTAGAGATGCAATGCAGCAAATTCCCTGATATAAATCTACAGATAATATTGGCTTAAACTAGATTATTATCTGGATTTTATGTGGCTTTCTACGATCAGTCTAGCAAATGCTCTTAAATGCACGTAAATGCCTGCCAAAATCATTTATTAATCTCAGAAAATAACATTATTGTCAAAAATGTGATTTTTACATTTTATGAAGAAAATATGAGTGGCGTTTTTTCATGCAACACCATGCTAGCATGTTGTGGGGGGTTGCCAGGGCGTTTGGCAAAGTTTAATGCTTATGCTTCAAAAAACCCTCTAAAATATTAGCAATATTAATAGTAATAGCCTTAGCAAATGCAGCTAAAATGCTAAAACCTTAAGCAGCAAGTTATAGGTAGGTAATGTATATATGTTCTCTCCTCCAGCTTTATATATACATTGAACATCTGCAATTATTTATTTTTTTTCAACCTGGAAATAAAAGATTTTAGGATTTTAAAAATATAACACATAAAAGTTTGGCAAAAAAATTAAATAAAAAATGTTGCACTTTTTAAGTTATGAATCAAATAAGCAAAATTTGACAAATCAATTAGGCTACTATGAAGTTTTGTGACAAAGTTTTTGCTTATGCTTCAAATACCACACTAAAGTATTAGCAATATTAATAGTAATAGCCTTAGCAAATGCAAATAATAGGTTAAAACCTAAGATAAGTTATAGGTAATAAAGGCCTGGTTTCACAAACAGGGCTTAGATTAAGCCAGGATTAGGCCTTAGTTCAATTAGGGCATTTAAGTAGCTTTAGGAAAAAAACATTACTGCATCTTGAGACAAAACAAGGGCACAGACATATTTTAAGATATGTCTTTGCAAGTTGCTTTCAGTTAAAACAGCTCAAACATGCCTTTTAGTCTGAGACTAGGCTTGTCTGTGAAACAGGGGAAAAACAATTAACTTGACTGTCTGTCTTTTCACAGATAGTGTATGTCACTGCCACGTTCCCGTATGTGGTCCTGATTATTCTCCTGGTGAGGGGAGTTACTCTTCCTGGAGCTTATGATGGGATCTTGTACTATGTCAAACCTGATTGGTCTAAGCTAGGAGAGGCACAGGTGAGACTTTTAGTTTTCTCTTTTAGCTTCATACCTTTCTTTTGATAAAATCATTTGCTTTTATCCAAATGAATAAATGTAAATGTAATTCAATATGCTTCACTTTTTCGTTTATTTACTATTCTCCCTCTTCTATAGGTCTGATACACAATACTTTAATACTGTTTCTTAGCACTTTTAAACTGGACTTTTATGCTTCTCTCCAGAGAAAGCCACCTGGAGCCACTTTGAGCTCAATAATCATTTCAGAGGTGGATCTGTTTGTCTGAGTGTCATTACTCTTTCTGTCTCTCTCAGGTCTGGATCGATGCCGGTACTCAGATCTTTTTCTCCTACGCTATTGGGCTCGGAGCCCTCACCGCCCTGGGCAGCTATAACAGATTCAACAATGACTGCTATAAGTAAGCCTCCATCACAGCCTTGAAGAGACAAGGACACATTTTGTTATGCTGGCTTGCGATCTTTCCGAACCATTGTGTTTTCTTTTCTAAAGACGTTGTGTCTAGTACATTCACCCAATCAGAGAGCCCTGACCTTGTCTTATAAGAAGCTGGATTGTGTGACTAGCAAAGAGCAAATGGCCTCTCACTTTAATAGATCTCAAATGCATACATTAGCATACAGATGCACTGAATCAGCAGTTCTTTGCTTTGACTTTAATATACAAAGCACTTTGTCCGGCTATATATACATAAACATCAGGGGTTTATTTTTTATTTAAATCTGAAAATAAAAGATTTTAGAATTTGAATAAATAAATAAATAAATAAATAAAGTTAGGTAAAAAGAATTTCAGTCATTAATCAAATAAGCAAAATTAGTTTTGTACAAGTATTCTGCTTTTCACTCTTAATAATTTTTTTTATTAAATTAAAATGAAATGTTATTAGTGAACTACAAAAATAAAACATGCCTTAATATAAATATTTCCATTTAATTTTTTATTAATTATTTATTTGTATTAATTTAAATGTATACTTATTTTTTAAGTAATAAATAATTAACTAATTGATGAAATGAAATCATTTATTAATAATTTTTATTCTGTGCATTAAAGTACAGGGGCCCTATTTTAACGATCTAAGCGCACGGCACAGGTGCACTTAGGGCGTGTCCGAATCCACTTTTGCTAGTTTAACAACGGAAAAAATGGTCAGCGTGCCAGGCACATGGTCCAAAAGGGTTGTACCTAGTCTCTTAATGAGTCATGGGTGTGTTTTGGGTGTAACGTGCAATAAACCAATCAGAGTCTCATCTCCCATTCCCTTTAAACACCAGTTGCGCTTGCACCATGGCGGATTCGCTATTTACATGGCGAAATATAGACACCCTCAACCTGACGAGTCAGTTTAAATACATGTGTGTATTGCCACGTTTGGTTAAATAAGTAGCTACTTTTATTCCTCATTGCTGCAAATAGGTAATTCTGATACATGCAATGACTATCCATTATGACATGTAGGCATTTTTATCTTTATGTACACAATAATAATCTTTTACATTGTAATCCTTTTATTTTTATTATTTGGTCTGCTATGCGTCCCTGTGTGTGTAATAAGTGTGTGCCTCAAAATAGCAACGCGATAACAATGCGCCTGAACACATCTTGTTTTCAGATCAGCACACCCATGGGCGAACAGATGGCGTGAGTGCATTTGCTATTTAAACAACGTGGTGCAGGACGTGAAAATGATAACTGTGTCAGGCTGAAACCTGCGCTGGGTGTATGATAAGGCCCTATGTCTCTCATGAAATCATGTTATTTAACGCATTATACTCTTTAACCCTCTGAACCCTAAGCTGTTTTCTGGGCCCTTTGACATGCTCTGACATTTGTGCTTATTTCTGTTACTTGTAACATTTTCATGGTTAAAATCCGATTACTCTGTGTTCAGCACAAACTGCTACAATATGTGAGCAGCATGTGTGTAAAAGTTTGTAGTTTTGAGAAAATTACGTTTATGCGTGGTTTGTTGAAAGAAAGAAAAATGAAGTCACTGTTATAAGGCTATAAAACCCATTTGTTCAAAAGACTTTTGAAAACAGGATCACGTAGGCTAGAATTTTTGCTTCAAGACGATGTAAAAATCACTCTGGCCACTTATTCACATAAAACAATATACTGATTTAAAATTTGTAAGACATCAACCCTCTACGCACACCTTGGCAATATAATCTCCATTGGCTAGTAAATTTTTTAGTTTACTCGCCAGACTGATATACTGTTTTATTTATATTAGTGCTGTCAAATCGATTAATCGGGACTGCTAGTTTGTTGTGTATAATTATTATGTGTATATAAATACACACATTTATATATTTAAGAAATGTTTTTTATATTTATATATATATATATATATATATATATATATATATATATATATATATATATATATATATATAATATAAATTATATAAATATATATACAGTATATACATGCAAATATTTCTTAAATATATACATTAATGTGTGTGTATTTATATATACATAATAATACACACACACAGCCTTTATATACATAATTCTGTAAAAAAATATATAATAGTAATAGATCATATTAATTATTACATTGATAATACTACTACTACTAATTCTACTATTAACAACAATATACAAGGCACTAAAAACTGATGAGCTGCTAGTTCCATGAATATTAATCACATTGTCAGCGTTGCTCAAACTGATTTGCTAAAATCAAAGCAGTGAAGGTAATAGATGAGCGCCAGCCAATGAGATTGCCGTTTGCGCATTAGTCCCGCCCACTACCGCATATCTTCTGCTTCTTAAAAGCTGAATATTTCCAAATGAACTCCGTTGTTTTAACAGGAAAATACAACAAAAAATATGGTTTACACGTAGCGTGTCGATTCTGCGTAGTATGTAAGACTCTCTCTCTATTTAACGTCATAGAAATAAATGTCAATTATTACACACAAACCATCTAAAGCTTTTGTAGCATTATACAAAAAGTTTGGGGTCAGTAAGAATGTGTTAAATTAATAGTTTTATTAATAATTAAATAATTAATAGTTTTGTTCAGCAACAATGCAGTAAACGTGTCAAGAGAGACCGTAAAGACATTTTAATGTATTTCAGCTTAATGCTGTATTTTTTACTTTCTATTCATCAAAGAATCCTGAAAAAATTAACAACCGTTTTCAAGTCAAGTCAACTTTATTTATATAGCGCTTTTTACAATGCAGATTGTTTCAAAGCAGCTTCACATTGTTAAACAGGAAAATAATGAACCGAATTTGATTCGGCTGTACAGCCGCTCTGGAGAAAACGGTGATGTCATCCAGCTCATTTCAATTATCATATATATTCAAGTAATGTAGTTGACATAGTTAATTTAGTGTAGTAATTAAATGTATTTGGATATTTATTTGAAAATTTAGTGTACCCATGGATCTCCCATTACAGTATAACAGTTGAATATCATGATTTTTTTGCAATATAACCTACAAATGCATACACAAACAGATGTTCCTGCCACGTTTAAAGGCGTTTTACTCGAACACACCTAGTTCTAGTGCAGAACAAACTAAACGCTCCTGTGGTGTCTGTTGTTGCTAAGCCTTTTCATCTCGCTGCGCATAGATGCGCCTGGGAAAACGTCTACTTTTAAAATAACGAACTTGAGTAAACGACCCCTTAGTGGTTAGATCAGCGTAGCAGTCAATAAACGAGACAAGGGATGTCACGTACGGGACATTTAGGCCCAATATACGGGACGTCCGGGCTAATACGGGACAGTTGGCAACCCTACTTTTATATCATGCTGTGTTTAATATTATAGAGCATAAAAATACCCTCATGCCGTACGTGTATCTTTATTTAGCATTGAAAGGTTGCCTACCTATTTCATTTTCAACATGTTTCTGTTGATTTCACACATTTTAGGCTGGCAATAGTTCAACTAATAGCCAACAATGTGAAGTTTATGCATCAATAACGCTAATATAAGTGAGAAGAAATGTTTACCTTAAAAATTCTCATGTTAAAATCGCGTTCTATTTCTTCTGAGGTAAATCCAAGGTAAACTCACAGCGTTACTTCCGAACTCAATGAAAATCAGAAGAATGAAGAAGCTGATGCTTTGTTTTGAGGTGATGGGGGGCGTTTACAGGTTCGCGTTCCTTCACGTGGACGATTTGCATATGAATCGCTTTGCACGCGTGGGTGTGGTCACATGAAAGATAATGAGGCTTCGCTTAAGGAACTGTACCTCTCACTGTTTTCATACAGATTACATAAACAGAGAATATTTGTTTTTTATATAAATTACTTCATTTAAAAATAGACATTCCAGGCTTTCTAAAGATATATCTGTCGTGTCTGTGTGGCAAGTATTCGCTGAGTTACAAAAAAAGCACAACATTTAGTTTTTAATTTTGAGTGTACACAAATAAAAGTAGACACTTTAAGCTTTGTAAAGACATATCTTTCATGTCTGTGAGGCCAAAAATGACGTGCGGGCGCGTTCCCGGGGTTCAGAGGGTTAAAGTATAACCTTAAGTAGATATAATTAACTATAAGATGGCATTATTATTATTATACATTATGAATGCATTTTAATGCATACACATAACATTTATATTTGATTGTATACAGTGCATAGAATTCATCACACATGTTACACAACCACCTGCCTACATTAAAACACATGCCACAACTGAGCTCAGGTTAATGTTGTTTTCTTCTCTTCTCAGGGACGCTTTTGTTCTGGCTTTTATTAATAGTGGCACCAGTTTCTTTTCTGGTTTCGTGGTCTTCTCCATCTTGGGTTTCATGGCTTCTGAGCAAGGTGTGGACATCTCTAAAGTGGCTGAATCAGGTAAGAGTCTGCCATATTTACTTCAATACAGGTGAAAGATTATGTACTATATTGGAAAGTAAGACAAACTAATGTATATGTTTAAAGCATATTCATGTGTGTGCCACCCAGCCCTGATCTTAGTACCAGGCCTGAAACAACGTGCATCTTAATGCAGATGTTCAATAATTCACTTGTTTTTAGTGCACATAAGTGAATGCATTTCTGACCTGGGGCTGGTTCTTGTAAATCAATATATTTAATGCAAGAATGATCTGCTGAAAATGAATGCATTTTGTGAGTCATGAACATGTGATATGATGATACTATTCTATTGTAAATGAATTTCAATGCACTGTGATATGTTGCTTATACTGTATTACTATAAATGTTTATTGTTGGTTTGACAATATCACTGAAAGCAGAATATAAATGAAGATCATGTTTATATTTATGCACAATGCTATTTGCTCTTAGTCATATTACTGTGAAAGGGAGCAGACAATTAGCAGTTTGTTTTATGTGTGTGTGTTTCTGTGTGTGTATGCATACTTTTTTGTGTGCGCAAGTTAATAATGGTAAATAACAGATAATGGTTCATGAATTAACAGCTGTATGTCACTCATTATTTTTGTATTGGGTGGGATAGTGTGTGTGTGTGTGTGTGAATGTTAATGTGTCTGTTCTGAATGAAGGTGTGTGTGTGTGTGTGCGTATGTTTGTGAGTTTTCGCTATCACAATTAGTGCAGTCTTCTTTCTGTATGCGGTGTCCTCCATGAACACAAACACTTAATGAGGACATGATTCCCAGAATGCAATTCCTTGATTTGCACACATAAAAGCAAAGACATTTATTGCCATTTTAAGTCAATTCTATGTTTATTACCTACAGTGAAATACTGATCATTCATTATAAAAATGAACAGACATCACAGACTAGACTAATATTTTGCGGCATGAATTGAACGCCCTGCATGCTCTTCAGTGATGCTCACGCATGCAAACGTGTCGCTGTAGCTCATAACACATTGGCCTACATGTTTCACATTTAAAGTGTGAATACCAGGCCTTCTGTCGCATAGATTTTTTAAGTTATCACTAATAATCTGTACATAACATCCTCCAGAATTGGCACTAGATTCAGGTCTTTAAAAAAAAAAGAAAAAGAAAAAAAGACATATACACATAAATGTCTTTATATAAGCTGCTGCATAAAGAATAAATGCATACTATAAATGGTTCTCCCTTTGAACATTTGGGAAACCACCAGATATCCAAATATCCAAAAAGTGATCATGAATCTAGATGGTAAGTTAAAGGTCATTTATGTTTTATAGCCATCTTCTTCAAACACTGTACAACTTTTTAAAGAAAACAATGGTTATTGGAGTGTGTTTAATTAGAAAATTCTGTTTCAGTCTTTCTACTTTAAAATTTCACTTTTATTTCAGTTTTTCTTGGTAATTATGACATTTACTATCAATTTCTGAGTTAAAATAGTTTCAATGCAAACTATATATATATACTGTATATAACTTTTCTATGGACACGTAATTATGATATAATTCCATGACATTTAAATCCTTTAAAGCTTTATTAAGAAATGACTCTTAATAAAGGCTTGATAAATAGGGTGACCAGACGTCCAGTTTTTCCTGGGATAGTCCTGTATTTCAGCTCTATTTTTAGTGGCCCGACTTATGAAAAAATCATGTTTTGTCCAGTATTTCTTCTTTCTTAAATTGTCTTTGCTAGGTGATCATATAAAAGTAGAGTAGTAGTCTTCTGTCACGCGAGAAAAGCCTAATCAAAGGTAGCCAATCTCATCATAGTGTATTTTAGAGAACAAAATTATCATCCAATCACAATCACTTGCAGGCGGGATGTTAGAAAGCATGATGGAGGAGATCATGTCAGACCCAAAGATGTCAAAGAAGCATGTGTGTACACTTAACAAGGATCTCGAACAAGGAGTTTATCAATTTATTATGCGCAGTAAGTTGTGAAAAAGAACTCATTGTAGTATCACGTTGAATGACACACACCAGAAGCACGCTTTCATACAGCACGCAATCCCAAATTCAGTTCTCTTTGCGCCTGAATGGTTAAATACAGACACAGTTGTTAAAATGCCCATCATGTGGAGTATATCTCTCACGTAAATACAGTCGGTTATGGCTTAATTGAACGTAAACAGCTCAATAGTGTGTGTCAGTATATGTGTCAAACAGACGTGTGTCAGTATATCAGATCCTAGCATTCGGTCTTAAAGTGACAGCAGCCTAAAATACCTGTCTGGGTTATTAATGTTAATCAAACAACAAAAGATGTTAAATAAACCTACTGTACCTGAAAAATTTTGTTTATATAATTTGTAACTATCATATTGGTCCTATTGTTTGTAATTTGCTTCTTTGTTCTTTTTTTATATAACAAAAATAAAATAACTATTTTATGTATATTATCATGAAATAAAATGTCTCGTATCATGAAATATGTGAGATGGGGGTTGGGGTGCCTGTCCATCCTGTCCCGTATTTCACCATGAGAAATCTGGTCACCCTATTATACTATTTTTTTTTAACCAAAGTTAGCCCCAGAAATCAAAATTAAATAGTTTAAACTAACTAACCTAAGCATATGAAGAAATCTAAGACTATTCTTTTCCCTAAATAAACCTCAGTTGACCTGGTTTAAAATTGTACAGCTTTTCAATTGCTGCTGAGCTCCATTTTGTGTTAATGGTATTACTCTTTCCCCTGCATGTTAAATTAGTACTGTCATTTCAATCAGTTTCAGCTTGCGGCGGCACAGAAGCAGTGCGCTGGTTTGTTGAGGCTCAGTAAAGGACAGCATGTTCTTGGCCTGAAGGAGAGACTGTGCAGTAGACAGCAAGACTAAATGAGTATGAAGTGATAGTATTTTTAAATGACCTGGCAAGATGCCACTGACTTTATACAAAGTGACCCTCCCATCCTTGAATTTAATGAATTTTCATAGAATCGCGGCTTTAACATGTTGGTGATATCATACCAGTGTACTGCATGTTTTAAAGGGGTCAAATCATGAAGGATCACATGTCCTTGCTCTTTTCACTAGGCTTTTCATGATGCCAAGTTGTTTAATATTAATGCAAATATTAACAAATTAAATTGAATGTAGCTTGCGATTTCTTCGCAATAAAGTAAACGCTTCTAGTTTCGTAATTATTCAAGTCTCCTTTTCATGGTCATATTGATGTTTTAAATTCAACATCTGACAGATCCAGCCACCGGGGTACCAAAATTAGTTGCTAATCTGTAATCTATACTAATTTTATTACTTTTGTACTTGGTACTGGTACTTTAACAGTCATGGCTGGTTTAAATGGGAGAGATGGCTTTTAAATCAAGTCAAGTCACGTTTATGTAGTAGCTTCACAATGTTTCCATCCACCTATTTTTATGCTAATTTTGGGTTAGCGAATAAAAAACGCTGGATAGAAACGCCAAGATGCACATATATTCTAAAAATGCTCAATTGAGGCAGATCATTTTTATCCAATAAGAAGACATGCACATAAACTACGATAGAAACACATTTACTGAGTAAATCCCTTAATGCGCAACAAAATACTCAACTGATTTTGAGTATTTGCCTCAACAGAGGATGTGATCGGAAAACTGGACTAACCAGCGGATTAGTTTCATTACACAGCATCTCAAATGTTGGTTTGGACATTCTGAAATGCCTAAGCCAATGTCTGTCCTCAAAATGATTTGGTATAATGACCTCCCAGAAGCGTCTCACATGATTGCATTCACAAACATCAGGCATCTGAACGCAAGATAACACGAGAGCATTTATTGTGTTTCGTCTGCACGCTCTGAGGCGCAAATCATTTATGATGTGTGACAAAAAGATTGTAGCAACTTCCATTATTACTGATATTTTGTGCTAATTTCACAGGAAGTGATGATTTTGTTCTTTTGAGCACGAGATAAGTTAAATTAGCATTTTTGGATGGAAACATATCTACTGTAATAAACTACAAAATAAGAGATTTTAGGTTGTGTCCCCAAAGCTTTTTTCACGTGGCTGTTGTTTTCAATGGGGGCGCCGTGTTTTTAAAACGGCACGAGTGTAACGAGACTCTGAGCGCCATTTCATGCTCAAGCGTTGAGCGCTCTGCATTTTTTACCGGTTGCCGAGAGTTGAAGAATGTTGAGTAAAACGCATCGCTCATCACTGTCACTTTTTACACAGCCGTCCAATCACAGTGGAGGAGGGGCGGAACAAATACAACACCGACCAACCGCCACATTCTGCTTGTACAACGTCAACAGATGACAACAAGCAGCATAATAACGTAACAAAATAATTTAAAACAAGAGCCAGAGCAAATACTTTACATTGCATCGGCATTTTATATAGAAACAATACATGAAACCAACTATATGTGAAATGAGATACTAGTAACACTTAAGCGGATATTCCGTATCATAGCAAGCAAAGTGTCTCAACTGAACAAAAACCCACTGCACTGCCAAAATGCTCGCAAGTGCCCACAACTAGGCGTTTTTAAACCAGCTGAAAATGCTAGGCTTTCTGCTGAAAACGCCTAGTTGTGGGCGCTTGAGAGCGTTTTGGCAGCGCAGTGGGGGTTTTTTTCAGTTGAGACACTTTGCTTGCTATGATACGGAATATCCGCTGATGTGTTACTAGTATCTCATTCTGGCTTTGGTGGACACGGCCTTAAGGCCAGTTTTACTAACAGCTTGCGCCAGCACAAACCCTCTTTTGGCTTTAAAAAACTATGTCGGGATTTACTAAAGACACGCTGTGAAAAACCTTATTGCATATGCATTTGTAGGAGTTTCCCTTTCAGACGCAAAATTTATGGGAGGAGAGTATTTAAATGAATCACGCAAGGTGATTTACTAAGGTTTGCGCTCGTCAATTTACTGTTTACTATTTGCACCATTATTTACCACCCCAAAAAAAGGGTCTTAAACCAGACACTAATTTGCGCTGCTCTTGGTAGATTGTGTTGGTCATTATGGAAATGTTCCGGCTGCGTCTGTGTTCTTTAATTTGCGCGTCGTCAGTAGATCACACGTAGAACTTTACAATCCCATCTGCGTTTATTGCGCTCTCGTGCTAATTTGCCGTTTAGTAAATTTGGCCCTTAATGTTGCAAAGTTGTTCATTTGTGAAACAAATATAATTTCAGCTGTAAAGCAGCTCTAAAAAGATAGTGTAATTTCAGTTCAGTTTAATGATTTTAATTTCAGGAATCAGAAACCCCAAAAAATGATATGACCCCTTTAAGAATACATCCAGAATGCACATATGCACACACACACACACACACACAAACATGTTTTGAATGTGCGTCTGTAAGAATGAGTGAGAGTGTGTGAAATCTCAACTGCGTGTGTGTTGGTCCTTGTCTTCTAGTGTGTTGTCTGTGTCAGTGTGATGTTTAGAAACAGATCCTAAGGTCTAAACGAGACTTGTGGGCTTGTGTTGTGATGTCCGAGTGGGTTGTGATGTGCTGTACTTCCAGACAACTTTGAGAAGGAAACCATTGACACATTGTTTGTGGCTTTTTCTTATTTTTCATTTTCCTGCAGCACACAATCGGATGACAGTTACAGTTAGAAAGCGAACCAGATTCCCCGTCATAAATTTGATGCTTTGACTAGTTTTCCTTGATTGTCTTCAGTCCCGTATATATATCTTGTGATTCATATATATTCATTTATATCTCTATATCTATATTTTGGCTTTATTTAAGTATTAATTTAAGGATTATTTAACCAGGAACTTTGCCTCTTGAGATGTGCACATCTCGATTTCAAGAGGGGTCCTGGAGCAGTCTGCCAACGCAGGTAAACCTCTGATATCTAATGTTAGCATTTACACCACTACTACAGCCCAGCCCTAAAGTCAGCACCTACGAGAGTCTGCCGACACAGGCAGGCCCGACATGCACAGCCTAGCCTAGCATCATTTCACAATTAGGGTCATCCATCTTGAGAGACAAAGCCAAAGTGTGGAAAAGCTGTAAACTCAGTCTGTTTTAACCCCAACACAATAGAAACATGCTAATGTCTAGCACTAACATTCTCCAAACTTTTGTCAGTGCAGTTCAGTGTTGAATCTCATAGAACAGTCACTTGACGTTAATGTAAGACACATCCTTCTTCTGGCTCTTCACCTTGTATTTCCATTAAATTTCCCTGTATCGTGGTTACATTTATCAGCCATCAAATAAAAAAAGTAATATTTGTTGTTAGGCCTGCCGCAATTATTGAAGAATCATCTAATCGAAGTTATTTGAGATAACCACAATCATTGTGCAGTTTAGATTTCAGTCACATTTTGCCAAAATTATATTACATTATATTATATAGGCCTATTTTATTATTATTTATTATTATTTTTATTATTATTATAATATTATTATTGTATTATATATGATTCCAAGTGAAATAATAACATATTAGGCTTACACTGTAAGTGACATGAACACAACAGAATTAAATTGTTAATCACAATTATTTGAATGACAATTAAAGGGGCTATATTTAGAAATCAGAAACCCTTATTATTAGCGACACCTGTGGCCATTAAGTGAACTGCAGCCGGCATCTATTGCTCATGCTCGGACTCATGCACGCGTAACATACAAGAGACACGTGATTCGAGGCCTCAATATACTCAGGGATAAGTTCTTTTTTGTTCTTCACTTAGAAGTAAAAAGTTGGAAATACCTTTGCAGCGATATACTGTTAACGAACATCCCAATGCCGTCCACACTGCTGAGAGTGACTTTTAAATGAATATGTAAATGTGTGCTGCACGTTTTTCTTAATAACAAAACAAACACAACAAAAATGACAGTGGAGAGCAAGCAGCAGTTAATAAAGCATCTGATCATAGCGATGTGGACATGTTTGCACCATCTCTGCACGCTAAGGTTTTTTCTACTGGCCACGTCTGGCCAGTGGTTTACATTTTTACTTCAACATTTTTACTGGCCCCACAAAAATAAATAAGTAAAAAGTTTTGTTGTTGTTGTTTTGACCCATGTAACATTGCATTCTAATAAATACGACACCAAAATGTTCGATTGATTCATATTTCGATACCCCAGCAAAAACTACTAGCTTAACTAATATAACGTAAAATAAGAACAAATAAACACATTACAAGCAACAGCTCAAATAAATACATCAGATAAACAAAGATAAAAATAAAATAAACAGTGCTTTAAGGTTATCAGGTAAGTCTAACAATGCATAGTCTTCACTGTATACATTAAATATATACTGTATGAATTAAATATATAAATTAGAAATCAAATATAGATTAAAAATCACTTCATTTTACAAGGATTAATATATTAATTATGTTAAAGTTACCAAAAATTATTCAGTCAAGAGCAGTGAATGATTTTCTCTTTGTCTTTTGTTGTTTTATTAACATTAAAAACACAGCAGGAATATTAGGCTGCTGTCACTTTAAGACCAAATGCATGGATCCAATATACGGTAAAACATGCATTTTCTTTCTCATCTGTTTACATTCAAGTAAGATATAACCGATAGTGTTTATGTGAATACTCGCCAAGATGGGCCTTTTGACATTCTTTGTTGTGTATTATTTTCGTTTCAAGCGCAAGACGCGAAAAAGAGCTCAATTCAGTACTCGCGAGCTGTTTTCTGTGCGCGCACACAGAGAGCGCTGAGACTCACAGCGTTCTCACAGAGTTCTCTTTCGCGGCTTCTTGCGTTTGAATCTGAATGGTTAAATATCGCTTGAATGTTTAAATTGACCAGACTTAAAAACGTGTGCAAATGATAAACTTTCCTGACAATGCAGCACTGGCCATTCCATCAGTTGACCCTGGGCCATCGGGCAGTCCTAAGCCGTGTAGATCTGGCTATGGGAGACTATAGTTTGAATTAATTCCTTTCCTTTGCATGACACATTGACATTACAGCACAGAATGGTTATTTTGGTATTATCCTGAACATTGTATAAGCATTCATTTCATATGTCATTAAACATAAGAGAGACTCTCGGGGTGCACGTTAACGTCCTTTTCATTTTCCCCACGGGACCGCCTCAAGTCTTTCAAATAAAAATGTGTCTACAGGCTTTCAGAGATAACCTGGGAGGTTGGGGAAGGTCTCGGTTTTTAGGTTTCGTTACAAGCTTTGGCAAATGGCAATACAAAAAGTGATTCTTACATATAGCTCCTTTAATTGTCCACACAGAACTCATGATCATGACAGGCATATTTGTTGTAAAGTCATGTAAAAACAGTGTGTTGTTGGCAATATATCGCTGGAAATGCATGAATATACCACCTCTTAAAGTTAAAAGGGTCATATAATAATAATAATAATAATAATAATGATCAGTTACATCAACACAACTGACGCATCAATGACACTTATGGCACATCCAGTCATAATAACGTAATAATGACAAAGTATGATATATACTATTATTCCTAAACACCTAATGAGCTAACTAGAGTAAAATATATAGAAAATATGTTAAACCATGTGCTGTTCTTGTTTTGTATAGCAGAAGCATCTCAACATTACCGATCAGCGACCTTAACTGATCACTGATCATTTCTGAAGTCAAAATGTTTTATATATCTATAAATTATTGGTCACTGTGTAATTCAGGCTTTGCAAAGAGGGTGTTTTTGATGGATGGAGCAGCTAAAATCTATTAGAAAAATATTAGAAAAAAGTGCAGAAACTTTGCATCTCTTTTTACATGCAAAGAGGGCACATACATAGAAGTTTTACATAATAAATAATAATAAGTGTACAATATGATTGCTTCTGTTATGATTAAAATAGTTCATAGCTAAGCAGCTAATTTTAGACCAAAATGCAGACATTCATGACATTTGATTATCAGCTCAGTTTAGTGTACATTTACATTTATTCATTTTTTTGTGTCCCTTTATATTTTAGGACACACATCAACTTACAAATGTGTCAGATGACAAACTCAAGACTCAAATTTGTACTTAACCAGCTTTTTAAATTTGTCTGACCATAAACTAACAGTATTGTAAATTTGTGTGCTGTGATACTTACCAGTATTATAGCAGATGACTAATGACACTGATAGATTTAGACATCCACAATGTTAACATGCACTTACAGGCCTCTAATGAGACACTGCCTACACTACATTACTGTTCATCTCCAATGAAAAGCATTAGACTGAAATGAAGAAATGCTAGACATTAATAACCACTAAATGGCTAATTGAAATCTGCCTTCAATATAGAGGAGCAGTAAAACAAAAAAACAACAAAAAAAAATAGGAAGAAATGAAATCCTTCCGTCCCCTTTTTTCCACAAGCTATCACTTCGTTTCACCTCATCCCAGGTATCTCTCATACTCTCTCTTTCTCTTTTATTCAGTTCTGTCTCTCTCTGTTCCGTTGGTGCTGTACGTGTGTATGTGTGTCTGAGTTGCGGGCGGCCTGTAGCCCGTGGTGACGTGTCTCTCATGTTTCTCTTCTCCCTGCAGGACCCGGTTTGGCGTTCATAGCGTACCCTAAAGCCATTTCTCTGATGCCCGTGGCTCCGGTGTGGGCTGCCCTGTTCTTCATCATGCTGCTACTGCTAGGACTGGACAGTCAGGTCAGTTCACATGGAAACTTCTCAAAGATGATGTCTGTTGTTGTTACATGATATTAATAGCCAAAGTTAGAAGTGAATTTGATAAATTCTTCAATAAAATCTAAAATAAAAAAATAAAATAATTATTAAATTGTTGATGGAGATATATTTTGTAACAACCACTGACTGAATATTTGTATTTATATTTAATATTTATAAAATATTTATCAATAAGTAAAACTATAATATTACCATAATTATTATTAATACCATCATATCAAGAAAGATTTTACCACAGAATTTTTTATTTATAAAGTAATATTTATAATATCTATAAAATAATGCTATTATAACACTATAATTAATACAAATATTAACAGTAATAAAAATAATAAAATCTCAGTGGCAGTTGGTTATTTTTTTTAGTAAATGTCTTCCATGAATCAGGGTTATTATAATTAACTTAAACCAAAACCATAAAAAAAACATTTTCGTTACTTAAAATAAAATAAATGTTAACTAAAATAAAAACGAAAAATAAAAAAAACTTAAACTTCTTTTAATTTGCTGAACATTGCCCCTTTTTATTTAGTTTAACTTGATGTTCTAAAATAACTAAAACTGAAATAAAACTCAAAAACCAATAAAAATGACAAAAACACAAAAAAAATTACAATTAAAATAAAATATACAGTGTATATGTGTGTGTGTGTATGTATGTATGTGTGTGTGTGTGTGTATATATATGTATATATATATAAAATTCAGAATATTAATAAAAACTATAATAGTATCTAAATGTGTTCCAAATGTGGTACTATTAAATTTAAATTTAACTTAAATCTCAAAGGTTTTTTTAGTTGTCAGAGGTCATTTTCAGTTAGCATAGAATCTCTCTTGTGTGTTTTTGATTCACATTGTACATCACTACACAACTGAGAATGTTTTGAGTCTTAAAGAAAATCTATAAATAACACATCTGACTGATATTTTTTGTTCACAGTTTGTTGGTGTGGAGGGTTTCGTAACTGGCATTCTTGATCTTTTCCCTGGAAAGTATTACATGCGCTATCAGCGCGAAATCGCTGTGGCGATCTGCTGTTTATTATGCTTCATTATAGATCTCTCCATGGTTACACAGGTGAGTCCCCTTAATGAAACACCCCTTCATAAGTGTTAGTGTCAGGTGTGAGAATATCAGCATCTTATTCTCTTACAATCAGTAGTGTTATACCCCATTAGTCAGATAAGAATATAATGGTTTATCCCAAGCCCTTTTACTGGGTATTAGATCATCATGCTCTCATTCAGAGGCTGAACTTGTTACTGTATGTGGGAGTGATGTGACTCATAAAGCTCACATTCACTCAAAAGTTTACACAAGAAAACTTAAAAGAATCTCACTGAAAATAACAACCTGACAAGTAGCATTTGTGAGATTGATTCATTTGTGTTTTTCAAACACAGATGACTTTGACAAAATGTTGTGTAAAGACAACATGAAACATGTAACCGACATGTTACAACATAACACCGATCAGGCATCGATTCAGGTGAAGTGAATAACACTAATTATCTCTTCATCACGGCCCCTGTTAGTGGGTGGGATATATTAGGCAGCAAATGAACATTTTGTCCTCAAAGTTGATGTGTTAGAAGCAGGAAAAATGGGCAAGTGTAAGGATTTGAGCGAGTTTGACAAGGGCCAAATTGTGATGGCTAGACGACTGGGTCAGAGCATTTCCAAAACTGCAGCTCTTGTGGGGTGTTCCCGGTCTGCAGTGGTCAGTATCTATCAAAAGTGGTCCAAAAGAAGGAACAGTGGTGAACCGGCGACAGGGTCATGGGCGGGGGGAGCGAAGGCTGGCCGTGTGCTCCGATCAAACAGACGAGCTACTGTAGCTCAAATTGCTCAAGAAGTTAATGCTGGTTCTGATAGAAAGATGTCAGAATACACAGTGGATCGCAGTTTGTTGCGTATGGGGCTGTATAGCCACAGAACAGTCAGGGTGCCCATGCTGACCCCTGTCCACCGCCAAAAGCAAAAATGGTTCAGGAATGGTTTGAGGAGCACAACAACGAGTTTGAGGTGTTGTCTTGGCCTCCAAATTCCCCAGATCTCAATCCAATCGAGCATCTGTGGGGATCTGCTGAACAAACAAGTCTGATCCATGGAGGCCCAACCTCGCAGGACATAAAGGATCTGCTGCTAACATCTTGGTGCCAAATACTACAGCACACCTTCAGGGGTCTAGTGGAGTCCATGCCTCGACGGGTCAGGGCTGTTTTGGCAGCAAAAGGGGGACCAACACAATATTAGGTCATAATGTTATGCCTGATCAGTGTATATATATATATATATATATATATATATATATATATATATATATATATATATATAGGGGTCAGTACGATTTTTTTAAAGAAACACTTTTATACAGAAAGTATGCATTAAATTGATAAAAAAAGTGACAGACAACAGATGTAACATTTGTTACAAAAAATATATATTTCAAATGAATGTTGTTATTTTGAACTTATTTATTTTAAGTATCCTGAAAAAAAGTATCATGGTTTTTATTTAGACATTTAGTAAAATAGGGTCCATTCTGACTTCATGCCAACTTATGATTTCTCCATATATTTGTGTTTGCAGGGAGGGATGTACGTCTTCCAGCTTTTTGACTACTACTCAGCCAGTGGAATGACCCTACTGTGGCAAGCATTCTGGGAATGCGTGGTTGTCGCGTGGGTTTATGGTAAGAATTGCTTCATGCAGCTGTTTTTAACGTTCTCATGTCTCATCAGTTTATCATGACTACTGCAGGCATTTATCTTACAATGTTTGTAGCATTAAGAGATACAAATAGTATGTAGGACCATGTGCTGACACTAATACTATTCTAATCCTACACACACCCAAAAGAGTGCTGACTTCATGCCGTTGTGTGCAGGTGCTGACAGGTTCATGGACGATATTGCCCGTATGATCGGTTACCGGCCATTCCCGTGGATGAAGTGGTGCTGGTCCTTTATAACTCCATGTGTTTGCATGGTGAGTGCTGGGAAATACTCCCACCTGTTCGTGCCTTTAAAAAAGGTTGAGTCTGTCAGTATATGCACCATTAAAATGATATAAACTTAAATGTTAATGCTTGTATAATTTAATTTAATTTGATATGGATGCCATTGTTCTGTATGTCTTTAGGGTATCTTCCTATTTCACCTGCTGAACTACAAACCTCTGACCTACAACAATGTGTATGTGTACCCGTGGTGGGGAGAGGTGATCGGATGGTGTATGGCTCTCTCCTCCATGCTCTGTATCCCCGTTAGCCTCGTGTACAAGCTCGCTGGAGCCAAGGGAACATTCAGAGAGGTGTGCAGCATTTCAACCATTTCACTACTCAAACCGCTGCTCTGATTCCCATGCACTATAATATGAGATGCAGAGGGCATCGAAAGAGTAGTTTTGTTCATTTAAGCGACCCAAACTAACACTATCAACCCCACAAACACATAAAGCAACAGCAGTTAGTGCAAACAGTCCAAAAACTGCAGTTTAATATAGCTGTTGGGTGCCATTGGAGTTGGACTATGGGTCAGTTACCTCACAGAAAAGCATCAGAATTACTCATGAGAAAGCAACGTGTGTATTTATAGTAACTAGGCTAATGGTTGTCATTCCTCTGCAGATAGACCACAGTGCTTCACCCCCTCAGTGTTTGCTTCCAAAAACACAGAAGACAACTGAGGGTTGTAGCATGTATGTTGTGGGAAAACTAGCACAGGATGCTGGACAAAATGTAAAATAATAGGGATGTCGAGTAGTTGCGATTAATTGTGTGTTTTTACAGGCATTGGGTTGAGCAATTTGTGTGAATGACAAGGAAAATATGAATATATCTATATAAAGTCACTGTCCAGAGGTAGATTTATGCAATAGTTCTCTGTGCTCGTCTCACTTGGACTAAAAACAATAATTTTCCTATTTTTCAAACTGCATTACAACACACAGGAAATGCAAATATGGAAATCAATGTAAATCAGCAGTAATGCAATAGAACAACCATGGAAGCTTGTTTGCGCCACGGAATAAAACATTTAAAAGATAATTGTGACTTTTTATCTCACAGTTCTGACTTTTTTCCTCACAATTGCAAGTTTATATCTCGCTGACTTCTTTTCTTCGAATAAACTCGCAATTGTGAGTTATAAAGTCCGATTCGGAGGAAAAATGTGAGTTTATATCTCAATTGTGAGTTATAAAGTCAGAATTGCATGACATAAAGTTTTTTTTAATTATATGAAAAAGGTCATTGTAACATTTTACCTCACAATTTTGACTTTACAATGCAAGATAAAAAGTTTCCATAAACAAAGATTGGTGAAAATGTTCTATGAATTGTTTCACTCATGAGTGACATTTCATTTGTTGAGCTTTGTTGCAGCAATTCATATTTTAATTTTTAATTTTTTTAAGTTTTCTTTTAATTTTAGCTAAGTAATTTTGGTATTTTTTTTATATTTCTATTTAGCATTATTTTTATTTCATTTTTTGCTTTAGTAATTTTAGAAATACTAACTGAAATATAATAAGTATGTTTTTTAAATGAATGTTTTTCTTCTAAAATTTATATGCTTTAATTACAAAAAAGGGTGCAAAAAACAACGACCAAAGAATGCAATTGACTTTGCTTTTGTTAAACGTCTGTCTGGGCCTGATTTATAAATAAATAACCCATAATTTGCATGCATTAACATGTTCGCTTTGACACCCCTAGAAAATAATGTAGGATAATGAGGGAACACCTACTGACACTCTAAATAGAAAAGTCAGAAGCGATTTGTTGACATAAAGCTTAGTTTGATGGTGATTCATTATAATTGTTGTTGTCTCCTCTGTCTTTCATGCAGCGTTGGGAAACTCTGACCAAACCAGTGTGGGGAGCCCATCACCTCGAATACATGGCCTCTGACACTGACATTAAAAGCCTGACCTCTCTGTCTCCTGGAACGGAGGAGAACAAGGTGATCATTTTTGAGAGTGTTATGTAGATCAAAGGGAAATCCTACGACAACCCTCCTAAGGCAAGCTGGTTGAAGAAATCCTCAGTATTTATTTGACATTTTATGGAATTCTGCATCATCTTACAGTCTTAAAACAGCTGATGGATTTTGATGGTTACATTTGTTTCACACTACAGATCCTCTAGCATGCACATTACCAGATGTTCTTCCTCTTCCACCAGTCTTTACACGATTAAAAAAAAGAAGAAAAAGGATGTGCAGTGTTTAGTGCAGATATCAAGACTTGCAGGACGAAATCAGCATGTCTTTGGAGGGAGGGGACAATATAGTGTAGCCTATAACTTCATTTGACAGAGTGGCAGAATTCCCACAGGCAACTTTCCTGAACATGATAAGGGTCTCTATGCACATGAGTATCAAATCTGAGGGAGAATCACATGGTTCAAATGGAAAAACGTACAAATGCATCTTTGATTTTAAATTGACCCATAATGACACCCAGAACAATGGATGATAAATAGTAATTGACTTTCTCAAATTCATGAAATCTACTCAAATAATAAATGCGTCAATAAACGATGTTGAGTTCAACGGATCAGCGGAAAAATAGATACAGATCTAACCATCAAATTAAATGCGTCTTTGCAGATTTCAAGTCAACAAGTTGGTAGTTGCCAAACGATGCAAAATCATTTCTGTAGCTTTCTCTCAATGTGTCTTCATCTGAGACAGGTGACCTCAGTACCTGGTGCATGATATCACAGCGTTTACTGAATGTGCCAAACAGAGCATGACTTTCCATCTCTCTTCAAGTTTGTCAGGAGATGGTTTTGGTTGCCATAAAAAAACAATATCTTCAGTTGAAATGTACTGCATGCTCGATGTGTTCTGCATAAGAAATTCATGTTTGGAAACATCTAGAGTTTTTATTAGACACAGGCAGGCACTTTCCTAAGGTGCTTGTGAACCAAACGTTGCATTTTGTTAAGGATTGAATTGTTAAAGTCAACATGAAACACCCATTTTTTTATAATGCAACCAATAACATCACATTACTGATTTGAAATGTTTCATGCCGACTTTAATAGAAGTTTACGCTTTTTGTTTCAGTTCTACATATTGAGTGCCAGTAGTTTATGATTTAAAATCTTAAATGGAAACTTTTTTTTTTTTTTAAATCATCGTAAAGTATCACATTATCGTAAAGATTCCTGTAGCTTTAATTAACATAAATATTCCACAGTTTGAACTAGGGCTGTGCAATATGGACTAAACAATATTAATAAGATTTTTTTATTGCGATTTCGATTTTGAAACACATACCTGTCTATATCATTTTTTGGAAGCCAGCTCTATTGACGATATTTGCTGGCACAATATCTTTGCATAAATGATACGTGATGGCGTTGGTTATTTCTTTATGCCTTTGTGAACTCTTTGTATGATATACAGTTCACAATTGCCGGTATTATACATTTTGGAAGCCATTGTTTTACTATGTAAACGTGTGCTAGACGGGCGTCTTTAACCGCTGCGCTCATGTCTTGCATATTTTGCAGCATCTCGCGCATGACACTGCATTTTACGTGGCGCTCAAGGTATCTCTAGGCATACGTCTCGTGTTTTTAACCTCAAAAACACGTTCTGTTTGAATGGCCTCTACGCTGTTTTGCCGCAATGATAGTTTGACAGGTCTTGCAAATTACCTGGCTCCTTTATCTAAAATATCCCCAAACCACAGATGTTGATTTTTTTTGGCCAAGTCCTTATCCTGCCCTGAATTCACTTTCCCTGTGCTTTCTACCATGTCATAACAGTAAACCTGCTCTGTTCTATTCTCATGCTAGATTTAGGTGTGCTACATTCAGATTGCCCCCGACTAAAGATTTTTCTAGTCGACTAGTAGTCGTACATTTAAGCCATTAGTCGACTAATATCATGTTTATATTAATTTAATTACCTAAATATATACTGAAGCGCACGCATAAATTGTTGGAAAAAATAGCAAGGAGCCATTTTAACTATTTATAAATAAACTAGTGTTGTAGTCAGTGTCGGCTGCAAAGTTGAAGTTGACGATGCTGACTCGCCATTTCCACAGTATAGTTGGGGCGCCTTTAGAGAGAAATGCAACTTTTATTTATCCGGATTACATAAGCAGACAGTATTTGTTTTTGATTTGAATTGGTTAACTTAAAAACAACATTTCAAGCTTTCCATTTTTCTCATGTCTGTGAGGCAAGTTTCTGTTCATGTTTGTGGTTCATGGAGACTGAGGCGGCAGAAAGCGCACCATGTTTGTTTTCTTTATTTTACAAAACCACAACGTATTGTTTTCATTGTTTTCAAGACCCTTTTCAAATGATGCATTACTCTTATCAGTATGAACAAAAACGAGAGTTGTTTCCACTGTTATCAGGAAAAAATGCAAGTGATCATGTCATGAAGCGCACTTCAAATGAACATAAGCCTTATTTGAGGTTAATGGATGACAGGTGAACGTTTGGATTTCCTGCCTGACATACTGTAATTACTACATGGACCCACCATTAACGTTAACTGTGACTTCATCACTTCCTGTGGAGCTTTTTTCTGCAACTAACTGACTAATAAAATTTGGGTCGACTAAGCCTCTTCTCGTCGACTAACATTTAGTCGACTATTTGGGGGCAGCCCTAGAAATTGCACGTTCACATTGCAATTTTATTACGAATTTGATTAATTGCACAGCCCTAGTTTGGACGCAGTTTGTCAGAATATGAAAGAGAATTGAAAACAATTAGAAAATCAACTGTGTTCCACCTAGAACCACCAATTTTTTTTTTTGTTGCCAATTTTAGGTGCAGAACGCTTGATCTCTGTGGTTCTGCTGTAATGCCTGTGACAGCGGGTGAACTATAGACACATAGTTGCCAAACTTTGCCTTTATTTGTCTTAAGTTGAGAACCCATGGACAAATAGCCAAGATTCTACCAAGACAAACCGGCCTCATTCCGACCTGTGGGAATTCTGTCCTGTAGGAGAATCAACTCAAACACTAAATCATTGTGGCGTTATAGATGTAATCAGAATGTACAAATTAGTCTACATAATGTAAGGCTTCAGAATACATTTGCACATTGTTGTAAAATAATCTGCTAGCACTTTTTAACCGTGTTAGAAAGCGTTTTTTTTTCTTGTGATTTACATACTGTAAAATAAATCAGAGATTTATTTTGTGAAGGCTATTATTTTGCTTATATGCATATAAATATAAATGATATCTGTGTGTTATATTTTAACGTTTGATGCCGTATGTACTTTTGATAAAGATGATAACAGGGAGTGGGAATTCTTACAGAAACGCAGTTGAAGGGAGGCATATGGGACAGATAGCACATGAATCTGGTTTTATTTGAAATATCAAGTGCTGCAGTTAAATGTTTTAGATTGTGTGTGTAAAACTCCAGTATTTTCTGCCGACCACCCAGCTCGATTTGGTTTTTGTTCAACAAACCATCTAAATTGGAGGTCATTTACTTTATTGTTTTGCTCATTTCTTCTCCCACTTGAAAATACCCATAAAACACTATGGTTTTGAGCAAAATTTTAGCATTTCAGTGTCAAAACATATTCATCAGTGTATTTACCCTTTAAATGGGTAATGCAATATTTACCCCTGTCCATTTTAGTGGCACATACATCGATTCCCATAGTTGAACATGCCTTTATGACTGCGTGTAGTAAGAATGAAATGATCTAAGTGCCCCTCAGACATCTGAGGACTGAGATAGACCTCCTCCTGCGGTTCACATTACGAGCTACTGGTTTACCAAAGGCCTTATTCGGTAACCGTCTAGTCCAATTCGAGTTAAACGAGCCAAACTGCAAACAAGGAATCAGTAAAATTTTCTTTCCATCCAAATGAGAGCTTGGGTTGGTCAGTAGATCAGTTATTAAATAGTGATTATAAGTAGAAATGTTTATCTAGAAAAACACATGTTAACAAAACAAGAAAAAATGTTGTCATTGTGTGTGCTCTGCCAAATGTTCTCGACAGTATCTTTGCACTGAAGGTTTGCTGAATGATGCCGTAAGTCCTTAAAGGGAATGGTGAATAGCACAGTAGGATCACAGATGAATGAACACTCAGTAGTATGTTCATTTATTAACTCGATTAATGATTCCAAAGACGTCTCTGAGTAGAACAGAACGATGAAGCAGAGAGAGAGAGTCCAAAGCTTTGGGTGATGATACTGTCTTGAAACTTCACAGGTGATCTGGTGATAAGCTCATTGACGTCTTTCATTCTTGTGCTTTGTAACACACTGTGATGTAACCATGGTTGTCCGTTTTTAAATCTAACAGTAGTAAGCTAAGTTAACTGTACTGTGTATGTTAGTGTCCCATCTATCTAACAGGATCCCTCTCGTGTAAGAAGGGCTTCATGCTCCACACTGTGATCTTGTGCTGATCCACCTGCCCAAATCAAAGCAACAAAAGGCAATAAATTAACTCCATGAAAAATTTATTTTGTTGTTGTCTCATTTACAGATGTGGGTTATTCTGTGTATATATATAATTTTTTTTACACGCTTTTTTTTTTTACGTTTACACGCTTTTCAAACGATTTCATAAGATGGTATATTTCAGTATTTCAGTATCTTTCAACACATCCTCCAATGTTACGCCACATTAAAGGGCGTCAAAACCACATAACTTTTGTGTTGTTAGTCATATTTTAACATGAACACATACTTGACTGAAGCAACTTAAGTTCACTTGATTATCCAGACATCATTTTTTTTATGAACACATAAACGTTCCTCAAAAGCATGATCCTATTTGATACATTTTACCAATGTATCAAATATGATCATGCTTTTGAGGAACGTTTATGTGTTCATCTCTCGATCATCATTGTATTGCATTGCATTATATGTTTTGGCCCCACAATAAAAACTACAGAGCTTTGATCCTAAAACCAAGCATTTAAATATCATTTTGTTGGGAGATATAGAATGACAACTGATATTTATGTATTTTTATGCAAGTAGTCTGTCATACTGATATAAATATCTCAATATATTGATTTACATTACAAGCTGTCAGAATTCCATCTTACTTAAAGGTGCAGTGTGTACCATTTATGAGGATCTATTGACAGAAATGCAATATAATATATAAACTATGTTTTCAGTGGTGTATAAAGACCTTACATAATGAACCGTTATGTTTTTATTACCTTAGAATGAGCCATTTCTATCTACACACACCGCGGGTCCCTTTACAGTGAAGTCACCATTTTGCACCGCCCTGTTTCTACAGTAGCCCTAAATGGACAAACTGCTCTACAGAGCGCTAGCAACTCTCTGCTGTCTCAGACGACGTCATCTTTGTCCTGTGTCAGCCACCGTAGCTTCTCTATGTGCTTCGAAAGGGAGGGGTGGGCGTTGGGCGGATGCAATTCGCAACCTCTCCGCTAGATGCCGCTAAAATTTACACCGTGCAACTTTAAATATTAGCAACTGCACCAAACTGCACATTTTTGCTCAGTTCGGGCCTCAGAATAAAATTGAGGTTGTTTTCCATCCTCGAGTATGAGCTCCATATTATAACTATATGAGACATAAAAGCCTGATATCTCAAATATGATACTCGAAAAACATGTGCAAACTTTTCATAAAGTTACATAAACTTCATAAACATCCATTTAATAAAACTAAATTATTAATTTTTCAGGGTTACAGATCCATATTAATGTACAGTGGCTTTATAGCTGTACTCTATAATCACCACTAGTGCAGTTTTATATCTGAGTGAAGATCTCTGTCAGTTTTACTGTCCACAAGAGCATCACATCACTTTTTCCTGGCGGCGCAGTTGTTGTCTGTTTCAGGCCTGTTCACCGGAGCGGGCAGGAGGGCCAGTCATGATTCTCATGCGGTTCAGACTGGTTTTAAAGACAAATGCCTGTTTGTCAGGAGAGCGCAGCTGCCATATTAAGCCGGGCTGCGGCTGGCAGAAGTTTGTTGACTATGTTTAGCTGAGCTACTTTGCTCTATTTCTGCCCAGAGCCTGAAACAGTTGGGCGTTCGGTCCTTGGCCACAAAAGTGCAAATCAGCTCCCACTCACTTAAACACGTTTACATGAGCTAGTAAACCATGATGACGAAAATGACAAACTGTTTACACTCAAAAACAATGATGGATTCAGTTTGCATTGAATATTACCTTTAATATTACCTCACTATGGTACATCACAAGGTTTGTACGTGGATTGTGTTGTAATTTTTGAATGCAATTAAGCATAAGCAGTAATTAAGCACTTCTTACATAAACGTTTAGATTAGATTTTCAGTCAAACAGCTCTGCTGCATTCTGTTACGGAGTACGATATGATAGACGTGCAGTTTAAAAAGGTATAAACTGGATCAGTCTTTAATTGCACAAAATGCTTTAAAAAGACCATCCAAACTGCCAATCATTTTACCTACATAGAGGGTATGCTCTGACGTCACTTTCCCGCAGGAACACACCCCCTCAGCAGAACTGAGTGGCAAACCATCCTGCAGCATGACTGGATTTAATAAGGGAAAACTGGAAAACAGGAGTAAAACAAACAACTATCTGCTTAAATTAAAGGCATTTCGACTCGAGAGTGTTTTCTTACAACAACCAAAGAACCAGTGGTCCATTGGACATTGACATGTGGCCAGGAATGGGATATGGGATTGGGGGGTGGGGTAGGGGTTGATAAATACTGATTGATTAATGCTTTATGTTGCAATTTTATATTCTCCATCCAATTCAAGTGTGCAAACAAGGGAAAAAATACCAACAAGTGAAAATAAAAAATATAAATAAAGTCTTCGGGATGTGCTGGAGGAGACTTTACAGAGTGCTGGACTCTTGCAATGTCAATACAAGATCTTGACCAAAAATCGATGCACCTCTTTAATATGGAAATTAATGTTAGTAGGGGTGCTGGGGCAGTGTTGGGGAAAGTTACTTTGAAAAGTAATGCATTACAATATTGCGTTACTCCCTTAAAAAGTAACTACTTAAGTGTTACGTTACTTTTGCCTTACTTTTGCTTGTTTGTTTGTTTGTTTTTAATAACAAAAGTTATTTTTTTGAGCAAATGTAAAGGCCCTTTCACACCAAAATTTAAATAATAAGGCTGAAGGCAATGCAGCTTCACCAATAAAAACAGAACATCTTAGAGTTGACGTGTTTGAAACGACTTCTCTTGGGTGAGCAAACGACTGCTAACTATTTCTGCTTATGGTTTAACTGAGGAGTGTCCAAACTCGGTCCTGGAGGGCTGCTGTCCTGCAGCGTTTAGCTCCAACTTGCCTCAACACCTGTCTGGAAGTTTCTAGTATGTCTAATAAGACCTTGATTAGCTGGTACAGGTGTGTTTAATTGGGGTTGGAGCTAAACTCTGCAGGACAGTGGCCCTTCAGGAGCAGGATTGGACACCCCTGGTTTAACTGAATCATCAAAGGTCAGCAGCAAGTACATTGGTCAATAAAGTGAGATTAAATGCATAAAAAAATATTCGTTTCATTTAACATTTTTAATTATAGCAGGTTTGCCTAGTGTTCTGATTTTGCATTTCTCTGTTTTTATTCCTTATGAGGAACACTTCTTTTTTGTGCAAGATGAAATACATTATTTACACACAGCACACACAACGTCTATGCCTCTTACTCACGATTTCTCTCAACATGGCGACAGGAGAGGTGTCAGTCAATAAATGGGAAAACAAAGTAACTTGCGTTACTTATTTGAAAAAGTAACTCAGATATTTTTGTTGTAACTTTAAAAGTAATGCATTACTTTACTAGTTACTTGAAAAAACTCAAGTAACTCAAGTTAGGCCTACTTGTAATACGTTCCCCCAACATTGGATGGCAACACCCCGTTCGCACAGGATTATAAATGCAGCGCAAATGTTTGTTAATTTACATTTAGTAACTTATTTGTAATAAACACTTGTAAGTGGGCTATTAAAAAGTGTTATTTTTATGTTGAATGACGTTTTTTTTAAACGTACGCGCAGAGTATGACGTCATATCGTGACCGTTGCAGAAATACTGGCTCCTGAGCAAGTCTCGGGTAAGGAAGGCAGATTTTTTGTTCATTTTTAATTTCCTGTCGCTGTGCAGGCTCTTTTACTGTATATGTAAAAAGCTCATTATAAAACGTTAGTTCCAGTCCTTGATTCTGATTACATTAGTCAATAGCTGTGTTTTATTCACTATAAAACAGGGCTATGACCGCTTCACTCAACGGTTCTCTCTTCTCTGCATCACTGCACAACACCCTTAGCAACCACTTTTAACAACGTAAACATGTCTGTTCTCATATTGTTCATTGAAGCTTGTATTGTTGTTATTATTATTATTATTGTTATTGTGAGTGAGAGAGAGTATTACCTGCATTCATATTTGGCATATTCCTATGTTCATAATAAAAAATCCATTGAATGTCCGCTGCCATATCTTGTCCTTTCAACAGTAAAAGGGTCTTCCCGTGTCCTGACAGTGATAGCACTCATTTGTCAGTTGTGTCTACTTCCTGTGTTCACACAAGTTTTAGTCCTTTCAATATAAAAGTATTCGCTACTGAGTGACTCACACATTATAATGTATCTTCTGTTGCCGTCACTGATCTATATAGATTTTTTTTCTTACAAAAATATAGATTAAACATTTCACAAGATGTTTCACATATAATTATTGTAGCCTATGTGACTTAGCAGTAGCAAGCGGAACGGTTTTGCACATCAGACTAGTATTTACATAGAAAAACAATGGAATAGTAGCGCATGTGAATGAAGAAGCGCGCGGCCCCTAGGTTTATTATGAAATAATTCATTTAGTTCAACATATTTTCACACTCTTTGTGTATTGTTGTTTGGAGTGGTTTTACAATAAACAAACAGACACCTACAGTGGCCAGCTAAACAAATGTATTTAAACACACACACCGTACATCGCATGCTCCATAGATAAATTAACTATATGTGATCATGTTGTTTACTTGCTGTGCTTAGGCGCCGATAGCCAACAACACACATCTGAAGCAGTTTTACTCACCGCATGCGGTTCCAACGCACGACCGTGAACCTTTATCGCTCCTTCCTTAAGCATTAGACGATCTGCAAATCCGGCGTCGAACTGGGCGTTGTTTATAAAACAATCATTGCCGAAATGTAGGGAACAAACAAAAACACTTTCACAACTCCGTTGATGCTCTGGAAAAACAAACTCCATCCACTGGTCCCTTAACGCTGGGTTCTTTGGGAATCTGTGCAGGGTTGTCTTGCCCTGGCAACCAAAAACACACATCTTTGGTGACATTGTCTGGCTCTGGTCTACGGGTGCGCGCGCGCCCTTCCGGGAGAAATGTCCTTAGGACCCGTATAAGGAAATTCCGCCCCATTTGACGTCACACAGACCCACACTGTCCCGAAACTTGTGAGAAACCGGAAGGAGTATTTTTGGCACAGAAATACTCCATCGAACATCCAACTTTATTTTTGAAACTTTGTCCATGTTTAGCATGGGAATCCAAGTCTTTAACAGTGTAAAAACAGCATTACTGAAATTTAAAAAATGTGACGATACCAGCATTTCTGTAGTACCGAGTATATTCGGTACCCACTAATAGGCAGCTGCTTTCAGTAGCTTCCGTGTTTAACTAAGCGCAGGGCTCCAGACTGTAGCCGAATATATACTAGTGTCTGTGAGTATTAAACGGCAAAATACTATTTAAATATTAATCCTCCATGTTCTGCGTCTCTGGGAATGAATGGGGCAGACGCGCGATTTCATTTGTGGCGCGCGCGCGCACGCACACACGAACGCGTGACGCTCGTTGTCTTTTTTAGCCTCTACCGTGTCACTATATGAGGACTTGAACGCATAAACTTCACAGACACTCAACGGTCTTCACGGCAACCCGTCAAAATAAAAGTTCGGTACAACTTAAAGAAATTGACAGAAATATGTTAGGCAACTGTTGTACAGTAGATTTAGCTACGTCTCAATGTAATACTAATACTAATACTACTATTATAATTATTATTATTAGGTGTGCGTAGAGGGTTGCTTATTTTTCACTTGATCTTTTTTTATAAACAACGTTTACTTTTAAACAGCATGTCGCCTTCAAATGTTTCTATGTATTATTTACTTATGATTACCATCATAAATAATAAACTCAATTTAATTTAATTTAAAAAAAAATTTAATAGTTAAATAAAAGTACACTTTTTTTTTTTTGCTGTAGTACCAAAATTGGTACAGAGAACCGTAACATTTTTATGGTATTGGTACCGACTACTGCAATTTTGGTATCATGACATCCCTAGTCTGGACTCGGAGGTGCCAATTCATGTGTAGAAATGATTCTTCATGCTCCCTCCCAACCATTCTTTCACAGTTTGAGCCTGATGAATCTTGACATTGTCATCCTGAAATATGGCCATGATGTGTCTTCCTACATGGTTGTTTAAAAAATGAAAAGCTACACACTCCATCAATTAGGGTTAGAAGAACTGTTGCCAAAAGATATAACATGCTATAAACATAATAATCACTGCAATAATGATCCAATCATTGACTCTTAAGCATTTGCCTATTTAAATCCAAACAGGGTTTTTTTTTTTTGGCCTTGCAGTGTATGTAGTAAGACCTTGTTTGGTTGGTTTAGGTGTGTTTAATTGGAGTTGGAGCTAAACTCTGGACACCCCTGCCCTATAACGTACATATACTGAGCTCATTCGATTAACACGTCCAACTCAAGACAAACAGCCTACACACAATATTTGTGTAAGTTTGCAATAACACAAATAGCCAATTCTAGATGCTCAAGTGTTTCTCCTCACTGGGTCTGTAGCACGTAGTTCACGACTCTGATGAGACTTTGGCCCAGATTTTAGCTGTGGTATGTAGACAGAAATAGCAAGCATTCATCTGTTTAATATCAACAGCTAAAATAATTACTCACAGAATACTGATGATAAGTGTGCAGGACAGTAAAGAGGGAAAATCCTGGTGCATGCAATTCAGTCCGACCTCATTTCAGCGCTGAATCATTTAGCAAAAGCCAAATGAATGATTTAACAACTCCAACGAGTAAACAATGTGAAAAGGCTAATTAATAAATTTGTTGTTGTTGGACTACAGTTTATAAATAATTTAAGTGTGTGGTAATTAAATAGTTCACCTTGTTAAACATTAACTACAAATTATGTTGGCATGCATATATTGCTTCACGAATACAATAGCTTTCTCTATGCACATATACAGTACTATCATGTGTTTGAACTCGCATGAACCTGTGGGTTAGTCACAGCATGAGTTAACCCTCAACACAGCACAGACAGCTGATAATGAGATCAGACTACAGCTTCCTTTCTATTTGCCTGAGGAAATAGCCCACAGCAAGCACTTCACAGGAACGAGGAATATTTAAAGGAATAGTTAGCAGTCGTTTGCTCACCCGAGATAAGTTGTTTCAAACACCACCTCTTTCCTCTGAGAGGATTTTTGAATAGCGTATTGGTCACTTTTTTTACCTAAGTTTTGACACAAAAACCTAAACAAAACCTAATATTTCAAGGCTTCTGAAGTCATATGGTAGATGTGTGTGAAGAATGGAATGAAAAAAATTATTCACTAATAATCCTTGACCTGATCATGAGAGTAACGATTCCTGATTCGCAAACGACTTTTTTATTTTTTACATTTTTATTTCTAAAAAAGCCTGCTTTCAATAATAAAACTGTCAATAATAATAAAAAATAATAAAATTAAGTTCACAGTTATCTGATGTCAATTAATGGTCACAGGACATGCAGGTGAACAAATTAAATATTTCATCTTTTTTTTAAAAATATTTTTATTTTATTTTAAAGTTTTATGATTTAACTACTTAATAGCTTTTCATTAAAATCACAAACCCAAGTCGTAATGTAATATTTGATGCACTTCAAGATCAAATCAATGTGATAAACGAGTTAGGTCAAAGGTAATCTAAAAGTAATCAAAAAGTAGTCTGATTACATTACCTTAAATGGATAGTTCACCCAAAAATGAAAATTAGCCCATGATTTACTCACCCTCAAGACATATGACTTTCTTCTTTCAGATGAACACAATCAGAGTTATATTACAAAATGTCCTGGCACTTCCAAGCTTTATAATGGCAGCCCAAAATGTGAAGCATCTATCCATTATAAAAGTGCTCCAGGAGGTTAATAAGGCCTTCTGAAGCGAAGCGATGGGTTCGTGTAAGATAATATCCATATTTAACACAATATCAGATATTTCGCTTCCAGCAGACTGACTTCTGTATTCAACTTACGGAAAAAATGTAACTGGTGTGACGCATGACGTTGGACATAGCGTAATTTTGAACTGCGTGAGGCGTTACACTTTCTTAGAAAGTTGAATAAGTTCTTACACAAACCCATCAATTCGCTTCAGAAGGCCTTTATTAACCCCCCGGAGCTGTGTGGATTACTTTTATAAATGGATGGATGCACTTTTTTAGGCTTCAAATTTTGGGCTGCCATTAATAATGCCTGGATTAGCCAGAATTTTTTTTTAATATAACTCAGATTGTATTCATCTGAAAGAATACATTTATATACAGGATGGCTTGAGGGTGAGTAAATCATGGTTTTCAATTTTCATTTTTGGGTGAATTATCCCTTTAAATATGCAATGTAACAGATTACGTTACTAAGTACAATTTTTGTCATGTAATTTCAATCAGTAACCGACTACAATTTGTAAGTAATCTACCCAGCTCTGCTTAGAGTACATCTGAATGATGACAGGTTTAATAGGCTTTATTAAAATAGCTAAAAAAAATTTTTTTATAATAAACAAACTGCAGACTCAATCAAGATGAATGAAGTAGAATTTATTGGTTTGGTTTATCAACATTCCACCTAAAGCACTTCAGAACACATACATTTCACAAATTTCATAGGGAAGTGATGCAGATTGACGTTACTGATGAAACTCCTGAAGATATTCGAGGCAGATAACAGCATTACGCTATCAGAACAGCGCATTACGCACAACTACGCAATGACACATGTTCCATGAAGGGCGAGTATTTGTTCCGTCATTGCCAACATAACAGTGCAGGTTTTGTTGCAAGTCACAAAGGTAAAAACATGATACAAGAAAGAAGCTACACTTAGGAATGCTTATAAAGAAAGAGCCCATTTAACAGTATCATACAGTTCATTAGTTTATTTACGGTTTTGAAAATGACATGACAGCCAAAGCACTTTCCATCTTCAGGTACACGCTGACATTTTCATTGAACTGGTGCTCTGGTTAACATTTCACTAATCTAACCAATCGTTGAGCAAATGAAATAGTAAACTAGTGTCATGGTAGCAGATGGCATTCCTCGTGTTCTTATGACTGGTAACAGTACAGGAGGTCTTGAGAATGAATTATTTGACACTTTGCCAGTGAGCCCGATGCCCTTTCCCCTGGGAGCCCAAAACAGTGCTAATGTTGTTCCCACAGATCCCTATTTTAACACGGCTATGATGTCATTCCGGTTGATTCCTTTTTCAGGTTGCACTGCTCTAAGATTGCAAAGATATTTACTTAGACATGCCAGACGAGAACCGAAGAAACCCAGGATGTTTAAACTGTAAAACAACCAGAGCAACAGCAAGTGAACGGGGTGACCTTTAGCGATGCCAAACGTTATCTGCGTGGCCCAAAACTACTGTGTGGCCCTCAAATGTGACGTTAGTATCGTTTCAATAACTAGAAGACCAGAGATATAGTGCGCTGTGTTTTGAAACACAATATCAGCTGTGGATGCTTTACTGTTCCTGCCAAAGTGGCATTCTTACCCAGTGTAACAGCCCTGCCAGGCTCATATCAGATTATACTGACTCAGTGGCCTCAAACCAGACAGGACTGGAAAGAAGCAGTTTACTCACTCTGTTCAACAATACCCCCCCCCCCCCCCCCCCCAAAAAAAGGAGCGATCCCTCACCCAGGACAAAAAACAAAAATATCTTCATGTAGCATGACGGGCGACAGTCAAAAATGACAAATGAGGCTCGATCGTAAACCGGAGGGATTTTCTTTTCTCAAGTGCATATTGGGTGTAAAGTGTTGTGTACCCTATAAATCTATCAAAGATCTAAAATTAACCAAGACACGCATCTGTACTGCAACCAAATCTCCATATTCATAGGAAAGATAGAAGTTTTCCCCCATATGGCAAGAAAAGCAGTGAAAGTCAAAATTTGAAAACCCAACAGTTATCATATAGAAAAACATCTCAGCTAGAATATCCAGTAAAGTATTTCTTGGTCCTTTTATTTAAACAAAGGACCTCATTTATGGACCACAAGCTGAATGCATTTGTGTAAACTGTAAATCATGCTTATGTATAACATTTAATTCATAGTGGGTATTTACATAAGAGAGATTTAACCACAGAAATTCACCTTGCTTGTGTTTCATGGATGAGGCTCAATGTACCCGATATACAAACTGTGACGCATCAAGAAACTAAATGTAATACTCATGTCATGTCATGTCAAATAACACCAGAAGTTCACAGCAACAACAGAAAGAAAGCATACAGTGAATGAAAACCCTGCGCAGGCTTTAATGAATCACGTGGAAAGCGCATTAATGAAGAACGGAACCCTGTTCTTACACAGCCAGAGGAGTGATGCGCAGCCCAGCTGAGCTGCTATCAGCCAATGAGGATGCAGGAAAGAGAGCAGGTGCATGATGGTCTTCGTTCAGTCTGACTTCTTGTCCTGTTGAGCATCGCATTTGGCCTGTGTTCAGAGACAGAGCGGAAAGAAGATGAACATCTCCGACTGACAGAGATTTGCACAATCCTGTAAGATTTGGCTGGTGGTTTTGGGTGGCTGACATGACAAGAAATCTCAGCAGTGTCATGAAATGCGTCATGCTACACTTTAAAGTTGTCCTAAAATAGACTATACTTTTATCATATTATACTATATTTTCATAATTTTGTATAATCATTATACATACATGCAGGTTGTAAAAGTGTATTAATTGAACTACACAGAATATTTATACACACACACACACACACACACACACACACACAACAAAAGTTTGGAAACATTAAGGTTTTTTAATGTTTTTTTGTAGTCTCTTATGCTCACCTAAGCTACATTTATTTGATCAAAAATACAGTTAAACAGTAATACTGTGAAATATTATTACAATTTAAATGAACTGTTTTCTATTTGAATATATTATAAAATGTAATTTATTCCGGTGATGGTAAAGCTGAATTTTCAGCATCATTACTCCAGTCTTCAGTGTCACATGATCCTGTAAATGATGCTGTAAATTACTTAACTCTCATACTTGTGAATACTGTATTGTGGAATTTGCATTGGAAAATAAAAAAGTTTATATTATAATATAATAATGACAGTGATGTCATGCAATGCAAATGACGAGATGGGCTTTACAGTGCTGTGCTGTGTATGAAAGTAAACACGTTTTGCTGAGCGTGTAACGGCAATAACTGCAGCATGTGTTCATGAGTCACAGTCTCTTATGAGCAGCTGATTTATATGTAAACCAGAGAAGCATGTCTATCAGACTCCCACCCTCTCTGTCTCTCATACACACACTTGAGAAGACCACCGGTCATCACATTCATGTTCCCAGGAGTCGGCTGACAAGGGCACAGACTTCAGGGAAATAAAATGACAAAAAAATTCTCTCGCTTGAGTGATTAAAGAGTGAGTGATCTCTTCTACCACCATCAGCCACAGTGAAGCGGAACGCCCACTACACACCCGCTTTAGGTGGAGAGGAGATCATGTGTGCAGTTTATTAAGGAATTGATACATTGGTCCATATAAATGGTAAAAATTAGGAAAATTAAACATTCGTCCTTGTATGCATAAAGTGAAACATTGTATCTCAGGTCTCGAAATGCAACTATGGTGCTCATATGTGAAAACTGACTCAACATGTAATTTTAGTACCAGACTGATGACAGCACGTGTAAAATTTTTAACTTTACTAAATATACTGATATCAGACCCTCAGTTTCTTTCAAACGGGTTTCACTGTAGCGTTCACTCTCAATATGCTAACAGATGCCAACTGGACACGTGCCAGTGGTGCCAATGTCCACTGCCTCCCAGTTGTGTGCGTGTGACACCTAAAATATCTCTGACGTGTGATTTACTGGGTATGTTTGCTTTTACCAACACTATGGATCTCACATTTTAATATACAGTAAGTGTGAGATTAAAGCGTTACTGTAGCTCAAACAGTAGAGCATAGGTCATGGGTTTGATTCCCAGGGAATGCATGAACTCATAAAACTTTGAATGCATGAATGCAACATTACATGTCGCCTTTGGCTTGGCTTGCTCAGTTGGGGACACTAAATTTTCAAATAAATATCCAAATAAATTTAATTACTAAACTAAATTAACTATGTCAGCTACATTACTTGAATATATATGATAATTGAAATGAGCTAGATGACATCACCGTTTTCTCCAGAGCGGCTGTACAGCCGAATCAAATTCAGTTGCATTATTTTCCTGTTTAAACACTGTGAAGCTGCTTTGAAACAATCTGCATTGTAAAAAGCGCTATATAAATAAAGTTGACTTGACGGCAAACCAAATTTCTTCTGACTAGAAATAACTTTGTAACTACATGTCAAATGCATCTTGCACAATATATAGGACAGATAATACCGTACAGTATGTGAAATTGGATACAGTATGTGATATTTGTCTGCCATTCTTTAAACACTGTTATACCTTTAAGCCCTGTAAAAAAAAAATGCCACAGTAGCCTTAGTGCTCACTAGCTGCATTATAATATTTGCTTTGAGCAATAACAAAAAAAGCAGATACTGGCAGATTGAACACTCCAAGTTGAACAGCTGGCATCAGGGCAGATTGGAAATGCAGAACATTCAAAGTGGTTTGATACATTTACATTAATTCATTTCTCAGATGTTTTTATCTACTTACACTGCATCAAGGCATAGACTTTGTCAGTATGCATGTCCTGGGAAGTGAACCGGAACAGGAATGCTACTTGAGATACAGGAACAGGTTCTTTTATCTGTTCTGTTGATTTCGATTAGAAGATAACACTGCTGAGAAAAGTAGCTGGTTCCAATTCATAATGAGTTACATCAACCAGGGCAACTTTCTAAATGTTATGAATGAGTAATGAGGTAATGAATGAACATTAAAAAACACAAAGAGATAGTTCATCATTTACACACCCTCAAGTTGTTGCAGAAGAAAGAATTTCATACAGATTTAGAACAACTTGAGGGTGATCCCTTTAAGATTTTTTTTTTTTTTTTTTTAATCTAAGAACAATTCTGCTACAAAAATATCAAAATAAAATTAATATTAACAATACTTAATTTACATTAATAATATAACAGAATGGTTTTAATATCAAATCAGTAAGGTCAGGCAGAGCGCTATAGGTAAAAACATGCTAATATTATATACACTGATAAGCCAAAACATTATGACCAGGTGAGGTGAATATCATTGATCATACAAGGCCACATATTAAGGTCTGTGTTGATTAGATGGTAAGCAAACAAGCGTGTTGGATGCAGGAGAAATGGGTGGGAATAAAGATCTGAGCAACTTTGACTAGGGCCAAATTATTATGGCAAGGCGACTGGCTCAGAGTATCTCTGAAACGGCAAGGCTTGTGGTCCGAGGAGGAACAAACCACCAACTGGCAACAGGCTGTTGGGCACCCAAAGCTCATTGATGCACAAGAGCAACAAAGGCTATCCTGTCTGGTCCAAGCCAACTGAAGGTCTACTGTGGCATAAGTCATGCAAAATTTTAACGATGGTTATGGAAGGAATGTTTCAACACACCGCTGCGTATGGGGCTGTGTATCCACAGACCAATCAGAGTGCCTATGATGACCACTGTCCACCATTGAAAGTGCATACAATGGGCACGCAAGCATCAGAACTGGACCTTGGAGCAGTGGAAGAAGGTCGGCTGGTTTGTTGAGTCCCATTTTCTTTTACATCACGTGGACGGCCATGTACATGTGCGCCATTAACCTGGGAAAAGTGATGGAGGCAGTGTGATGCTCTGGGCAATGTTCTGCTGGAAAATCCTGGGTCCGGCCATTCACATGGACGTTAAATTTGACACATGCGACCTACCTGGACATTGTTGCAGACCAGGTACACCCCTTCATGATGGTGTTACCTGGTGGAAGTAGCCTCTTTCAGCAGGATAATGCACCCTGCCACACATTGTTCAGGAATGGTTCGAGGAACATGATAAAGAGTTCAAGGTGTTGCCCTGGCCTCCAAATTCCCCAGATCTCAATCCAATTAAGCATCTGTGGAATGTGCTAGACCAACAAGTTCAATCCACCATGGCTCCACCTCGCAACCTATAGGACCTGAAGGATCTGTTGCTAATGTCTTGGACCGCAGGACAAACTTCATAGCTCTTGTAGAGTCCATGCCTTGGTGGGTCGGCTCTGTTTAGGCAGCACGCGGAGGACCAACAGCATATTAGACAGGTGGTCATAATGTTTTGGCTCATATGTGTATTATACTACTGTTTTTTCAACCCTTTTCATTATATTTGATATTGTGGTGGTTTAAAAGGGTAATTTTGTGTTAACAGAAGAATAACAATTATATTTATTAATATATAAATACATATTAATTATAAATAAATAAAAAACCTACATATTTGTACTAATATATTTGAATTTATGTAAATTGCCAATCACTGACTTCTGCATACACATTTAAGTGTTGATTTAAGCAAACCACAGAAATGGTTCATTAAAAAAAAGAACGGATTCACAGCATACTTGAGATGCTACTGGAATCATTAATCCCTTTTCAGGTCACTTCAGGTTTTGCTTCAGTTAGGATTCTGCCTTAGAAGGCAGCAATCTTTGTAGAGCTAGGGTGGTAAAGATGTTAGAGGTGTGACAGATGCGTGAGCTCTGACCTGCAGTCTGGCGTGCTCCTCCAGCAGACGGTCGTACTCTGTTGTGAGGTTCTCGGCCTGCTTCTTCATGGCCTTCACATCACTGTCAGACTTCTGAAGATCTGCACACACAAGCAAACAGTGTAAAGAATCAGCAGAAAAACAGAATCAGAGATGAGGCCTTCAGCAGAAAGTCTGGTCCAAATTGCAGCTTATTCTGTGCAAATACTGCTCACTTAGATCAGAAGAGACCATGTGATTGACATACTGTACACTAGCATTCAAAAGATTGGGGTCAGTAAGCATTTTTAATGTTTTTGAAAGAAGTCTCTTATGCTCACCAATGCTCATTTATTTGATTAAAAATACAGTAAAAACAATAATATTGTTAAATAGTTTTACAATTTTAAATAACGGATTTCTATTTGAACATTTTAAAATATAATTTGTCACATGATCCTTCATCGAATCATCCTAATATGCTGATTTGCTGCTCAAAAACCTTTCTTATTATTATCAGTGTTGAAAACAGTTGTGCTGCTTAATGTTTTTGTGGGAACTTCACTTTCAGGATTCTTTGATGAATAGAAAGTTCAAAACAGCAGCATTCATTTGAAATAGAAATCTTTTGTAACATTATAAATGTCACATTTGATAAATTTAATGCATCCTTGATGAATAAAATTATTAATTTGTTTAAAGCAATCTTACTGACCCCAAACTTTTGAATGGAAATGTATAACACTATTCACTTTAGTTATATGACATTTAAAGGATGGTTGATCTGAAATCTATTACTTAATTAATAAAATGACTTCACTGCAAGCTCACTGACAGCTTTGTGCACTACCCTTAAAATGTGCTTTGGCATGAGATGACCCAATCACCTTATGGAGAACTCAGTTGGGGGGTCATCAAAGGGTCGTGAACCCCTTAGCACAGTCTAAATACAGTGTACATGGGGAAGGAGGCATGGGAATCGAGCTTACTAAGCTCATTCCTCTGTGAAGAGTCTTGTTCAGCTGCAGTCATCTTGTGTTGCTCACTGCAGGGTCATTAAAGGGGCCAGATTATTTTTCCTTAGAATTTACAAATGATTTACTCTTAGATTTGTACCCACGTCGGGCACCAAATTAACTGTACCCACGTTAAGGTTATTCTAAACAAAAAAACAAAATGTGACTTTCGCCACCTCTGAAATGACTTTTCTGTTGACATTTACAATGGGGAAAAATATTAAATCAATATCATCACAGGCCACCTTTAATGATCTAAACAAATCCATGTGTAAATGTGTTAATTTGCCAAACTTTAGGCTCTTTTATGCTCACTAAGAGACTAAGCATTAATATACAATTCTTTTTTTTACATATGTAAACAGCAATGGGCTTAAGTAAGCGGTTCAGTGTACCTTTCTTGGTTGCGTCAAGTTCATCCTTCAGTTTCCTGACCTCTTCTGTCAGATTTTTCTTATCCTCCTCCACGCCACCCTTGGCCTTCCCACCCACCTCAGGCACTTCAACGCCCGCATGCCGCAGTTTCTGATGAGAAACAGTCAGTTTTTCCTGTTAGTCATACCATGCAATAATCAGCTATTTCTCTGTTGATCTGAGTTCCCTGAGAATATCTAGAGGGTGTAGATGTGATGAAACAGTTTGTCAACATAATTAGTAATTATCAAACGCGTTTCATTTGGTAATACATGGTATGTTGTGCAATTTGTTATTGACTCAATTTCCAATTACTAAAATCAAGTTCCACCCTGTATTTTCAGGAAAAAAGGTGTTGCAAACCGTTTTCCTTGGATGTTTTCAGATGAACATAATGAGAGGAATGTAGCTGCAAGACTTGCAAAACCTAATCATCTATTCCTGTAGGCTCACCTTTTCATTGGACAGTTTCACAGGCCAGTCATTAAGCAATCAGTTACAGAGAGAACAAGTGCTCTATTTTCCAAGGATTGCAATCAAGTTAAAATTAGGCTTATTAATAAACTCCATCTGTGTCATCATCTTAGGAGATTCAGTAACCATCAACTGTAACTGTTCACATCTAACCTGCCCATTCCTGCTACAAAAAGAAAACATTCTCTAGAAAGATTTTAGCCTGTAGACTCAATAAACGCCAGAAAGCTATAGAATAAATGGTCTGACCAAATCAAACAACATAAGCAGTTAAAATTGAATGCAATTACTACTGATAAAATCACTACATGCTGCTTATCTTCCAATAGTACACAACATAGTTTTTTTATAGAGCATGTGTGCTAAATGGTAGGCCATGGTTTCAATTAAGCTTACTTACATATTGTGCAGTGCACACTTAATGCACACTTAAATACTATTTTTATTTAGGGTGAGTTCACACTTGTAGTTCAGTACGCTTGGTTCGTTTGGTCCGGACCAACAAAAAATAAACATTTAGTCCTGGTCCGCTTAGTGTTCACATTGGCATTTTAACACCGAACCTAAAGGCACAGGGATAATGTTCACAACCTGGCTTTTATTACGTATATTTCACGACAGAACTTGCCGAACATCCAAAATAATGCTGTGTGCTGGGATAAATGCGCTTGTTGTATGTGTGTAGCTACATATGATGGTATTTTGACCAGCTGAGAACTCCTGAAGAGCTTTTAAAATGTGTAAATAAGTCAAAACAGCGGCAGGAATCCCTCTATCACACACACAAACAAAGATCTGCTGTGAGGAGACGCGGTTCTGACACCTGTACCGACTGAGATGGGCAACATCACGACTATGACGAGAAAAAACAGGTATGAGTAAGCATTCTGTCCTTTTTAGGGTCGCATCTTGTGACATCATGTCCTGTTTTTGGTTTGTTTACATGCCTTTGGTCCATGTTGCATTCATATTTTATTCGAACCACACCAGAGGTTTGTTTAGAGGCAGATCGAGACCCATCTTTTCAGCGGTCTCGGTCTGCTTGTTTGGTGTGCACCAGGGTTCAAATGGCAGCGTTCACACTTATTCAAATGAATCGTACTAACAGAGCAATCGCACCAGTGCTCGTTTTAATCCAACCAAACATGCTAAGTGTGAACACATCCTTAAACAGTGAAAGGAGTATGCTATGCAATATGCAAATGTGTTATCACTTCGCATGTTTAATTTAGCAGGAAGCATCCTATTATTATCTCATAGAAAAAGTAAGGAAAAAAGGAAAATCACAGCAGACATTACTGCTGGTTTACACTGGAAATCAATTGGAAAAGGTCAAGATGAGTGCACTGCATTGTGGTATACAGCCTCATGTGTCATATACTTTCTGTTTTTCCAGAAAGAGAATGGGTAAATGGCATGCTAAATGCATATATCTGTTAAAATTTTACTTTGAAATTGATTTCAAGAGGTCATTAATAAAACACTGTCTGAAACTTTGGTAAATAGTCAAAGCTTACTCAACAGTCTGCTTACAAATGAACACAAAACGGCATGAGGAGCATTGTTGTAAGATTGTCAAGGGTCATGAAATGAGTCCCTGTACAAGTTCCACAAACCATTAAACCCTGACTGAGTGAATATTTTATTGCTAAACCACTCAAGGTATGCAGCCCAAGGCACGTGGACATTCTGAAATGAGCACTTTCAAAGTGACCTGGACAAGGGAACAAACCCTAGATCTGGTTCAGATGTTTTTGAAGATGTTTCCTGCAGATATATATATATAAAAAAAGTTGAAATACAACTGAGGTACGAACACAAAGCTGAAAAGACTACACTTAAATGGGACGTAGAGGAAAGTGGTGTAAGATGCAAGCTGTATTGACCCCTTAACCTAGGACATTAGCCATTAAGTGGCCATTAAGAGAACTGCAGCCAGCGACTTATTGCTTGTGCTCGCACTCGTGACATGATATTCCTGGCAGAAACATCCTTCACATAAAAAAAATAAAATAAAACTACAGACTTTCATAGACAACCTAAAAAGTCGGGGAAGGTCTCGTTTTTTAAAGTTTTGTTACAAGCCGTTCTTACATAAAGCGCCCTTAAAACCTTAATTAACATTATAAGTGGATTTGTTAAAAAGTAAAATGCACAGTGTAGAAAATGATCCATTCCAAGCACCAAAACCCTCATGAAAACTATCAGTGCTTTATTACCGAAGGAGCCGTCTTAGCTAATTGCATTATGAATTATTAAAAAACTATTTCACGTAACTAATAGCTGCAATATAACTACATTTTATGAATAAAATTCATTGAAAATTCATGGTCTTATTCTCACTTGATTAAATGTGAGAGAGAGCTTTAACACCTGCTTGGGGACAGTGATGGAGGATGGACTGAACCTGGACAGAGATGAGAGATCAATACAGGATCTTTAGGGGGTCACATGCTGTGCTAACCTCTTACCTCTAACCTCTTACATCAGCACATGGTTTATGCGCTCGCGTATATAAATAATAAACCACAGCAAAACGATCACAGAGGCCGGCCAGGTCATCTCACCCTGTTTAAGGACACACACCCTGCCCAGGCGCTTTGAAACCATAGTGAGATTTACAGGCCTCATTCTGCTAGAGTCAAACTTCATTTACTAAATTGAAATATTCCACCATCTGTCATTCAGCATGGCTTGTGCTCTTGTTTATGGCTCGCTCTGTGGTGTTTCAACATGACAGATGTGAATTATGGTGGTATGCGTGTGTCCAAGTGTGTGATAACCCACGTGTGTCATCTTCTGCATGGGGTGACACCATGCAAAGATCAAAGCGGTGACTTACTGCACGTCAGCACTGTAATTGAGCCATGCGGTGCTGATCTATCCCAGCATCCTCCACGCTCAGGCATCTACATACTAACAAACTACATGTGCTAAAGACAATAACACAGCATGTGATCACTGTATCTAGGGCTTAATAACTAACTTGGCATGCATATCAAAGAAATAGCAGTGTTTGCAAATGACATACCACATCTGAGCTGTTTTGCCATTGTCATGACAGTCAGTGAAAGTCTTTTTTTCTCTTGGCTACAAGAATCAAAAGGCATGGGTATAGTGAAGTGTAAAATTGCCTAAATATATGCAAGGAAGACAAGATCAATTACAATTCATCATGAAATGCCTTAACAACTAACTGAAATAAAGTTGAAGTTTAAGTACTAAAATTACAAAAATGTAAACTAAAATATAAAGATATATAGAAATATTTGTAAAAAAACAAACACTAATAAAAATGACAACTCAAAAAAAACTAATTAAATAAAAACTGAAATTAAAATAAATGCTAATTCAAAATATTAAATCAATACTATAATAGTATATAAATAATACTAATAATAATTATAATTGCATGCATCAGTGAGTTAGTGTATTAACTTTGGCTTTCCTTAAACTTAAAAAAATAAAAAGTAAAATCAGCAAATAAAAAAACAACAACTATTAATTATAGAGAAAACAAACTGAAATAAGACGTAAATACAAATTAAATTAATAATTGAAAACTATAACACTGTGTTAAATCTAGCAATAAATGGGAATTTTTTAAACTTAACCCTCCTGTTACCCTCAAATCTGGTAACATTTTTTACCCACTTGGGTCAATTTGACCCCAGCAATTTAAACCTCCAGAATAAGTGGTTTTATTTTATTTTTTTTTATTTTACAAAGGTTTGTGTCTTAGGTCATTTATGGCTGACAGCATATCTGGTGGGCCCTGGAACTATTTTGATGACATTAGCAGCACTATGTTTACCCTGTCGTTCAAGTGGAGAGCGGGACCATAATTGTGGTTCTCGCAATACTACAGGTATGGTTAGGTTAGAGCCCTAAAACAGAGGGAAGTTGTTTGAATATTATATTGAATATATAAAATTATAGCATGTTATAGTGACCTCAATAAAACAACCAAAACAAATGTGTGTAAAATTATGATATTTCTTATGTTTTATACAGCTAAAAGAGCCAAACTGACCCCAAAGAACTCTGATGCTACAAAATGTGTACAGGACACAGGAAAAATATCATCATGTTAATTTTATGTTTGCAGAGTTGTCCCCATTAAATTAGGAAAAGTCATTCAATCTGAGGTAAAATAAAAAATGATGTCAATCGTGTTTTTACAGAAGTTAAACATTGAATGGGGTCAAATTGACCCCAAAGATAATAGGAGGGTTAAATCTACTTAAAAGTTTAACACTCACAAACCAAAAACAGAATATGCAATACTGTAATTATCTACCCAACAAAGCTTGAACTGAATCTGTTAACCATTTCAGGCTGAATTAGCAACAGAAGCTCAAATACTCAGATTTAGAACAAACCCTAACCAGAATGCTTGAGAAATATCAATACAGTGCTACAGGAATAACTAATCATTGAAACACAGACATGACAGAGTTTGATGAGGTTAAGGCTGCCACGAGCAGACGAGTGTCATCTGTGGTTCATCTGATAGTGTCCTGTTTTATCTGCGGTCTGAACATATATTATACCCTAAAGGCACAGAATAGGACTTTCTCCCTTCACTGAATTTGAAAAAGCGTGCCAATGTGGAAGTGATCTACTGAACTAAAGTTCCTCTCTACATTGTTTGTACTGTTGGTTATTTTACAGGTGATAATTATATAAAGTGGTTGGCAGCTCCCTTGAATTTCCCTGGAAGTCGGTCTGACACAAATGAGTTTCAGTGCCTCAAGAGCACAATGGTGAAAGCTCATCATCACCTATAATCTTTCAGCAACCAAGCACTAATCTAAACCTTTGGAAAACTCACCCTACTTAAACATGTTATCAACTATGACTTCACTAGTACAAAATATTTTCCTATCTATATTTCCGATTTCTTATGTTTACTAAATATATTCATACCCACTGTATAAAAATTAACATAACATTAAAAATATACAATTTTAAAATATTTGTATAAAATCTATTCTGACCATAAATACATGGAGAGGTAAATACACTGCCTTTCAAAAGTTTGGGTCAGTTTTTTTAAAGAAATGAATACTTTACTTCATCATGGACACATTAAATTGTTCAAAATTACATTTTAAAATCTATTAAAATGCAGAAAAACGTAATACTACTATCACAAAATTACTACTCTTACTGTCATTGTGAACATAAGCAAATCATTGAAAAAAAAAAATCTTATCTACTAATTAAAAATATATATATATTAAATTGTGGTCATAATTTAATTTCCCCTTAAAGCCACAATATGTAATTTTTCGCTGCTTGAGGTCGCTTATTCAAAACAAAGGCGTAGCTTGATGGCATCTTGATTTCACAGAGCTTTTATTATGCCGCAGACGGCCGCTTCCGCTTTTCTTTCGTTTTATCATATTAGACACATTTGAGTGTGTTGAAAGTTATGTTATAATGCTACTCTGTGCGTTCGCTCGGCGGCTACTATGAGACACTTCACACTGCAATGAGCTAGATCGATATTAGACATGGTAAAACATGGTGCTCGCGATAAATCAAGAAAACAAGATTTAAACAATAAGATTAACTGTGTTGAGCTATATAACAATGATTCGTTTTTTGGTGATGAATGTATCCAAACAGTTGCTCACCTGTCTAATAAAACACATAATATATTAAAGCGTCTTTGGTGTTTCCATGGTTTCTACAAAATAAAACCGGAACCGGTTAATAACCTGTCCATGGCCTGGTTAAAATAGCTTATTTCTCTGGATTAAAACATTCTTGGAAACATTTGGGATTATGCAAGTACACAAGTCAACAAAATATATAACATTGTTCTAGTGGTTTTTGGATATTTTAATCCAAAAATCTTACATACTGAGCATTTAATAGGGTCCATAAGCTTTGTATCCATTTATATTTCTTACTACCATGAAAATACAAGGTCACTGAGCAAGTGGAAGGTAACTCAACTTTTTAAGTAAATACACTATTTTACTGGCATTTGGCACAAGGCGAGTGTTAATTTTGGACCCTGGCACATAGTCTGTAAATTCTAGACCTAATTCTAGCCATAATGTGAGACTCTGCCCTCTAGAGGTAAAATGCAAAGTCTGCAGCACTATGATAATGATATTTACAGTTTCACTGAGAACTGAGAGATGGATAACACCTAACAAACCAGAATGACTCATGAGAACATCAAATCATTACTAATGAAGTTTATGTGGAATTTTAACAATCACAAACAGGTTAGCAGTCATTAAAGGAACAATTCATCTCAATTTCAATTCTGTCATCATTTAGTCACTCACTTCATTATTCCTTTATTGAATTGAGGGACTAGAGCAGCTTACCAACTTCTTTTGTTAGTCATAGACATTTAGTCATAGACAACCACATGAGGGTGAGTAAATAATAACAGAATTTTATTTTTGGGTGAACCTGTTCCTTTATATAGCACATTCATCATGATTCCCAGTCCAAATGTCACTTCCTGTAGTTACACCATTTGTCATTAATCAGGTACCAGGTAGAGGTTACCACTAGATATGCCTTTGGGGTTATGAAAAAGCTTTACTAGTGGACCGGCGCTGCCATACACAACTCTCTCACCTCCTGCAGTTTCTCATTTTCCTCCATGTACTTCTTCGCAGCATCGTTTGCTCCCTCCGCCTGCTTTTTAAAGGCTTCATTAGAGGCCATCAGTGTAGCCTGCTGAGACAGCAGTGTGGCCAGACGTCTCAACAGCCTGGAGGGAAAAAAACAACAAAATCATCAGACACAAGTGGATTTACTAAACAGTCAGTGTGTATCTGATCGTTACGGCTCACCGCTGCAGCCTACGCTGCCATTTCTGCATTGTACTGACAGATTTTGGCATAATTAGTAGTGCTTGCAAAGGCAAGAATCTCTATTACTATTATTTGAACAAACCCCTAAATCTAACTCGTCCCAGACCATTTGTGCTTCAGACATGAATGATTCCTTAAAGTTTGTGGCTTGTATAGCAGGTGTGTCCCGTTACTTTTCTATAATTCTCACCTGCCAGACAAAAAAAATAATAATAATTAATATAAAAGTGGAAAAAAAATCCAGATATGGACCTGTTCCATATCTAAAGACCAGAATATCATACAGACATACGTTTCCTATTGACTAATTTTTTTTTTATTCCTATTCCCAAACTACCTAAAAGACCCTAACAACAGAATAGCAATTTGTTGGTTTACCAGTACTAATTTATGTTATTAAACATGGATTTAAGGGTTAGTTCACCCAAAAACAAAAATTCTGTCATTAATTACTCACCCTCATGTCGTTCCAAACCCGCAAGACCTTCGTTCATCTTCGGAACACAAATTAAGATATTTGATGAAATCCGAGGGATCCCCTCCATAGACAGCAATTTAATTAACACTTTCAAGGTCCAGAAAGGTAGTTGTTAAAATAGTCCATGTGACTCCAGTGGTTCAACCCTAATTATATGAAGCGTCAAGAATACTTTTTGTGCGGAAAAAACAAACAAAAATAACGCTGTTGATGTAGTAAATACAGTGCAGCGCTTCAGAGTTACGTCAGAGCTACGGCGGCTTACCATTGGCTGATGCGGTTCATGTGAGCACCATGACGCATGCGTGTGATGCAGACGCAGGAGCTGACCACTGTAGGAGACTGACACCGACGTATAGAAATTGTAAAAGTCTTTTTGGCACAAAAAGTATTCTTGACGCTTCATATAATTAGGGTTGAACCACTGGAGTCGCATGGACTATTTTAACAATGTTTTTACTACCTTTCTGGACCTTGAAAGTGTTCATTAAATTGCTGTCTATGGAGGGGATCCCACGGATTTCATCAAAAATATCTTAATTTGTGTTCCGAAGATGAACGAAGGTCTTGAGGGTGAGGGGGGGTGAACTAACCCTTTAAATATTAAACACTCTATAATAATTAGTTTTTTCCCCCCATTTTTATAAAGCATTTACTGCAGAATGTTTATGTTGACTTGCATCAGACTTTTTTGTAAATTATAAACTGTATACACACAAATAGATTTATATATTAGCCTAATTATACTGAGGTGCAAGACAAATATAAAGCTGAATAAATACCATATCATTATAATATGTCTGATATTAAGTCTTGGCTCTCATTGCATTTTTTACATCTTAATGGGAGCAAAACAGAGGTCATTGTGTTTGGGCCTTCAGGTGCCCCTGATTGTGATTTGGGAGATCTGGACCATCAGTGAAAAATTTGGATGTTTTCTCCAATTAAGATTGCTATCAAAAGCTAAGAGTTTTTTATCTTTTCCAGAGTTTGAGAGAGTGATCCATGTATTTGTGTCATCTCGGCTTGATTATTGTAATTCCCTTTATATTGGAATTAGTCAATCAAACTTAAATCATCTGCAGATGGTTCAAAATGCAGCTGCAACTTCTGACTGGCACCCACAAATTTGATCATATCTCCCCTGTATTATGCTCTTTGCACTGGCTCCCGGTCTGTTATAGAATTGAGTTTAAAATGTTACTCTTTGTTTTTAAAGCTCTAAGTGGAACAGCTCCTGAATATCTCTGATCTTTTAAACCCAAATACATCCGTTAGATCTCTGAGGTCAACAGAGCAAAGAATGTTAATGGTTCCGAGATCCAGATTGAAGTTGAGGGGTGACCGTGCCTTTTCAATTGGTGGGCCAAAATTGTGGAATAGCCTTACGGTTTCCCTCAGATTAGTCTCTTCAGAATCTGAATTTGGATGCGTCCTCCTCCTTCCTATTCCTATTGCATTGTGGTCTAAAGTGTTGTTGTTTTTATTGCGCTGATAAATAAATGATAATATTAAATAAATGCACCATGGATTTCAGAGTATGAGTACTTTGACACACACATAACTTAATTTGAATAACATATGGCTCATTTTAACATGCAAATCTTAATGGGAGTCGTCGATGCCGAGCATAGATGCCTGTATGACATTTCTATAGACTGCAGGAATAACATCTCTCCACTTCAGTCCACTTCAAATGGTCCAGTCCAAAATCAGAGATTGGGTTACTTAGCATCACTCCTGAAGCATGCGTGACACTTCTAGGAAACATCAATGTTCATTAATCACCGCCGGGAGATAGCATGACAAAAAATTGCATAAACAAATGAGTCATTAGCGCTTGACCATAGCAGGCAAATATCAAATGGTTTTCACCAACCTGAAGCCAGTGTATACTTTTGGCTATTCTCCTCACTTAACATGGTCAGTCTTCTAAAATTACAATTTCATAAAACCAGATGAGCTGAGAGATGCAGGCTGTTGACATCTGAACCGTGTGCTTGAATGCAGAGGCTAAAGGCGGCATGCATCGCATTCATGTCAATGTCCACATGCGTAAAAGGGTTCAAGGCTTTTGTAAAATCTGGTCTGTTGGGACCAAAATGCAGATTGGTTTAACCATGGACAGCCACAACTTGCATAAATGCAAGAGAAGCCCAAACCTTGGTCAAACGCTCTGTATGAGGTAACAAGGTGATCTGAGGTGACCTGCATTCACTTTAACCCTTTAAAAGGAACACTCCACTTTTTTTTGAAAATAGGCTCATTTTCCAACTCCCCTAGAGTTAAACAGTTGAGTTTTACCGTTTTCGAATCCATTCAGCCGATCTCTGGATCTGGTGGTAGCACTTTTAGCATAGCTAAGCATAATTCATTGATTCTGATTAGACCGTTAGCATCTCGCTCAAAAATGACCAAAGAGTTTCTGTATTTTTCCTATTTAAAACTTGACTCTTCTGTAGTTCATTGTGTACCAAGACCGACAGAAAATGAAAAGTTGTGATTTTCTAGACCGGTATGACTAGGAACTATTCTCTCATTCCTGCGTAATAATCAAGGAACTTTGCTGCCGTACCATGGGTGCAGCAGCGCAATGATATTACGCAGCACCTGAAATTAGTGCCCAGCTAGGTAACTTCTAATGTGACCAGCACGTGTAGTTGCAGAGTTACAGCCGGCAAATTAGGTAGTGGATTTACCTGTGCGTTTAGCCATGGTTCTGTGCGTTGTAAAGGTTAGAATCTGCTGTCCTCTTCCCTTCTGCCCCAGTCTGTTCAGTCTCACTTTCTTGCCTTTCAGTCTCACGTTCCAAAAGCTCATCTTCAGTGTATTCTGGTTAAAATAGATACGGTTCAGGATCTGCACCAAAGTAAATGGCCGTTTCTTAACAGGTTAGAATGTACTTGTTTAAAGCTCAAATCTGTGGTTTATTTATAAAGAAAGCCTATTTGAAAATTTTATCTGCCGTTTTCGGAGTTGTGAGATCCAGTCGACCACCGGGCGCTCAGCGCTCATTAACCCCAGCGAGAGCAGCCTTTCCTCGGCTAGACCTTCTGACGTTTGCCGCTGACTCTGATGTCTAGTGGTTAAACATGAGATATAATTTGACTTGTGTATATCTAACGGGCGATTTTTGGTCTCATTGATCTATAATTTGTTCCCTGGCTATTCGTTTTGACTGAGGGCAAAGTGAAGTTTCATTTATTTATCATTAAAACTGACAATTAACAAAAAGAGACTGGGTTGTGTTTTATGTCATATTTAATTTTATTACAGTGAAGATAACCATATATGCACACTTATTGCGTGAACCACATATTAATACATTCAATATTTTTTTAAATGTAAACGAAAAGAGGCAAGGTAATGTTGTTTTATATTTCGTTTTGTTATAAATATGTGTAGTGAAGATAATCAATGAACGCGTTGCCTGAACTACATTTGTGAGGCTATTAATATGTTTAAGACTTTTTAAAATGAAAACGAAAAGAGGCAGAGTGGTGTTTTATAACATATTTTGTTTTATTGTAGCCTCAAATATACATAAAGAGATGACCGGAGTAGCCAGAGCGAGCTGAGTGACGCCATCAAGAACGCTGCTGTTCCGTTTGCAGAATTACCAGACTTCCTCTGGAGTTTGTTCTCCTGAGTCGAACTTGGCAAGTCTGAACTAACAAGGACACAAGTCTGAAGTTTGAGTACTTGGTTTTGAGAAACGGCCAATATCTTCTGAATCGTCTCTCACAGACGTCTCCATGGTTACAAGGCACGCTCCCTGTGCAAGCAGGATGTCACGTTAGTTATGTTGACGGAAGTTAGCATATTTTCAGGTGCTGCGTAATATCACTGCGCCGCTGCACCCATGATACGGCAGCAAAGTTCCTTGATTATTATGCAGGAATGAGAGAATAGTTCCTAGTCACATCGGCCTAGATAATCACAACTTTTCATTTTCTGTTGGTCTTAGTACATGATGTAACTACAGAAGAGTCAAGTTTTAAATAGGAAAAATATCGAAACTCTTTGGTCATTTTTGAGTGAGATGCTAACGGTCTTATCAGAATCAATGAATTATGCTAAGCTAGGGCTGGACGATATGGCCAAAATTTATATCACGATATATTTCAGTGTTTGCCATCTTGTTGCTTTAATTACAGAACAGCGATTTCCACCATACACTGGAAATGCGTGGCGCCTACTGCATCCTAACACGGATGAAGCACATGTCAAACCGTCATGTGCTGCTTCAATCACCTTTGTGGCATCTACACGTTTGCTGCCAAGGTGGAAGAGGTCCATTTTGTAACAAGAGTCATGGCCTTTCGGCTAGTGAGAATGCCATGAACACTGGCTAAATATAATACCCATCACCAGTTGCTTGATCACATGTCCTGCAGCTGTCTGTGTGATTACGAAAACGACACTCAAGCCCAGCCGTGAGGGGAAGTAGTATCACTAATGGATGTAGTAGTCATCCAGCAGGATATAAATAACATGCCATTCAGAGAAAATATGGTGAAACCCCTGTAAGGAAAAACTATGCAGAGCTGGGAGACTCTCAAACGTTGCGTATAGTGCGCAACAACAAACCGGCCAATCAGGTTGCGAGAAGTAAAGTACCCATGGATGAGGTTTGTGAATGGAAACAGTGTGGGAGACCCCTAACCGGCTCAACATAAGATTCTTTCCATGTCTACTGTAATATAGCGACATATTCTGCTCTCTGTCTGCCCCACACGTACACAACTCATTCACCTTTCATGACTATAAATAAAGACACTGTCTCCAACAAGGTGGAGATGCATAGGTGCTAGTAAAATTAGTAAGCTAACTGCCATGACAGGTAAGTATTTTATGCAAACAGAACGTAATTGCCTCAGCATTTTCACTTTTAGAAAGGATAAATAAGCAAAGCAGGCCAGGAGTTAAGGGGAGGTACTATACGCTAATATAATGACTTTGGTTGGATTGACTCTTGAACTAGCAAACTTTCAGAGAACATACAAAATAACATCCAACAACGTTTATCAAACATTTAATTTGTATGACTTTATATGACCTCATCCAGTTGGCACTAGTGTTCATCTCGCCATTGTGACTGACATCTTGCATCGAAAAAAGAAGTTCTCATGTCTCTTAACTAACTTTAAGGGGGTCATAAAATGCACTTTCAGATCTTTATATTATGTTTCTGTAGGTTAGCCTATGAAGTTTAAGTTTTTTGCATAAAAATGTTTTAATGTTGGTAAAAATTTACATTTTCACTCTCTGCCATAAACACTTCATTTCAAGAAATCCAAGTAAATGGCCACTGCTGTGATTGGCCAACTTTAAATCACACTGTATCTATGCCCACCTCCACAGAATGTGTCATGTGTATTTTGATGCTCAAGATGGCCGGTGCTATAATAGAGTGGTAATTAATAGGCTATAAACAAACTACACTACGGTCACTACATGACTTCATCATCATCCACCCTAAGTTTTTACACTCTTTAATTTCACAGAATAGTTTGCAAGAGTGAGCTTAACACGGGACTGTGAAAGCGGACTAATGAGTAGATGAGTTTTCCTGTTCGGCATGATGACGTTTAATGCCCTCAACAACCTCTGTAACCGCCTTTTTCACAACATATAAAAGGTTAAGAAAAATCACTTGTGTGGTGTTACTGATGTTTTTTATTTCGTAGAATAAAGCATGAAAATATCTTGAGTTTGTGTTTACTTCAGACATTATGTCAAGATATTTAACCAAAAACCCACTGACTGGAACCAGAATTTTCTGGGTTTTAGGACTCATTCCTGTAGCACTATTACATGCCACATAGTTGTGGATTATATTTCAAAATAAAAGTCTTCTGAGGATTCTATGTATCTTTGAATATCAAATATGCACATGGTAAGTAATTTGCATATTTTAAATGATAAACAAGTAAAGCCTAGTTACACATGTAGTAGTTCTACTCAAAGTTGCCCTGTAGTCAATAATTCTATCCCTTAAAACTCAAATTTGATCACCAAAATGACATATTTAGAAGTTTTTTCCTATGAAAAAATCTTCATGCCTTAAAATAGCTTGAATGTAACTCTACTACACCCTTGCTTCATTTAGTATTCACCAGAAACGGGATCAAAATAAGTGGAAGAGTGAATTATACAGGCTCGTTCAGGGTTTGTCCTGCATAGAGAATTACGAGGTGGCCGCCTCCGTCAAATTTCGTGCCGCCTCCGTCTGTCGAAAAAACTCAGACAGGCAGTCACATGCTCAGATTAGGCCTGTTGTGATAATTAAATAATCAGAAATATATATCGTCACATGACCCTTCAGCAATCATTCTTATATTATGACTTGCTGGTACAAAGTCATCTAAAGCCATTCCATAGCTGAATGTGAGGGACAGAAGAATATTTACATCGTTAAATTAAAGTTCACGGAAACTCAGTAGTAAAGTAGTAAAACTCTCTTCATTATCATGTATTCCCGTTATAATACTTGATCTGTACATAAAGGGCTGTGGATTTGCATAAAATGACTTTATCTTGCTGGAGTTTATCTAGCTGTTTCTGAACGATGTTGTACTCGCTACCGGGTGACAAGGACTATTAATTAGCATCACACGCACAATACCTGTAATTTAAAACTGTGAAGAAAGAAATGATCAGTAAACTGTTGTACACAATATACATTATAGACTAGGATTTGTGCGCTCAACATCTCTTCTCTTTGTGCTGTGAACTTTTCAATGCAACTTGCACTGTGCACTTTGACTTGTTGCTTTAAGCGCATCATTCTGCACCCGGGATGCGCATAAGTGGTTTGTGCCGCTCTGTTTTGAAGCATTTCATATTATCATAGTTTTGTGCACTGAACGATTATTATAGCTTGTTCTCTCATATCTATGTTGCCCCATTAAAAAGCTGCACTTTACGTTTACAATAAACATCTCTTAATATACACTCACCTAAAGGATTATTAGGAACACCATACTAATACTGTGTTTGACCCCCTTTCGCCTTCAGAACTGCCTTAATTCTACGTGGCATTGATTCAACAAGGTGCTGAAAGCATTCTTTAGAAATGTTGGCCCATATTGATAGGATAGCATCTTGCAGTTGATGGAGATTTGTGGGATGCACATCCAGGGCACGAAGCTCCCGTTCCACCACATCCCAAAGATGCTCTATTGGGTTGAGATCTGGTGACTGTGGGGGCCATTTTAGTACAGTGAACTCATTGTCATGTTCAAGAAACCAATTTGAAATGATTCGAGCTTTGTGACATGGTGCATTATCCTGCTGGAAGTAGCCATCAGAGGATGGGTACATGGTGGTCATAAAGGGATGGACATGGTCAGAAACAATGCTCAGGTAGGCCGTGGCATTTAAACAATGCCCAATTGGCACTAAGGGGACTAAAGTGTGCCAAGAAAACATCCCCCACACCATTACACCACCACCACCAGCCTGCACAGTGGTAACAAGGCATGATGGATCCATGTTCTCATTCTGTTTACGCCAAATTCTGACTCTACCATCTGAATGTCTCAACAGAAATCCAGACTCATCAGACCAGGCAACATTTTTCCAGTCTTCAACTGTCCAATTTTGGTGAGCTCGTGCAAATTGTAGCCTCTTTTTCCTATTTGTAGTGGAGATGAGTGGTACCCGGTGGGGTCTTCTGCTGTTGTAGCCCATCCGCCTCAAGGTTGTGCGTGTTGTGGCTTCACAAATGCTTTGCTGCATACCTCGGTTGTAACGAGTGGTTATTTCAGTTAAAGTTGCTCTTCTATCAGCTTGAATCAACAAGGCATTTTCGCCCACAGGACTGCCGCATACTGGATGTTTTTCCTTTTTCACACCATTCTTTGTAAACTCTAGAAATGGTTGTGCGTGAAAATCCCAGTAACTGAGCAGATTGTGAAATACTCAGACCGGCCCGTCTGGCACCAACAACCATGCCACGCTCAAAATTGCTTAAATCACCTTTCTTTCCCATTCTGACATTCAGTTTGGAGTTCAGGAGATTGTCTTGACCAGGACCACACCCCTAAATGCATTGAAGCAACTGCCATGTGATTGGTTGATTAGATAATTGCATTAATGAGAAATTGAACAGGTGTTCCTAATAATCCTTTAGGTGAGTGTATATGCATGCATGTATAATTATTTACATTCATATATAAAAATACAAATATAAATTGTTCTTCATAAATGTATTTTATAAGAACAAAGTAATTTGTACCTTTTTATTAACATGTTTAGATTTGATAAAATTAGTCCAAAGATTTTTCTTCAAGAATTACTTTTTGTAATTGCAATTTTTGTAACTATCCACTCACCTAGTTTAATATATATTTATTTATTGTTTTCTCTGTAATGGAGTAGTGTGTAATTAGTGGATTCTGGATTGTGTTTAACAAATAAAAGAGTGACCATTAGTTTCACAAACACAGATATTCTATACTGATGTAGAAATATATGAATGATACATTTATAAACATTTTATTTTGCCAGTTTGTTGTGATTGTTTCAGTTATTTACTGAATTGAATAATACTTAAATATTTAAAGGTGTTAGCTGTAATCTTACACTGCAAAACGATAACTTAAAAAGGATTAAATTCATAATTATTTAATGATCGAAGCACACCAAAAATGTATGACAAAGCCCTAAAACTGACAATTAATCAGCATAAAAGCGAGCCGAGGGTCGGCCGGGCCAAGCAGGATTTTACCACTTCCGCCTCGTTTTGAGCCAGGAAAAACCTTGTCGTATAAGTCGATGTATGGTAACGCATTTTATGTATCACGCTTTACAATGTCGGGCACATAGCGATAATTAATATGATTAGCCTTTTGCTTGACTATGTTATCAAACAGCTATTAATGTGTTGCTAATGTTACACAAACCATGTTCCCGTTCGTCATCTCAGAGTCAGACAGCTGCCTTCTATAGTTCAACATTGTAATATACATCATATACATAATTCACCTGCTATATTGCTAAATGTACCAGATTTCTCATATTAACAGAAAAATATAACCTGGCTTCTCGAGACTCAACTGCTTCAGAGAATAGTTAATGATATGCTAAAGCCCGCCCACACATTAACGTGATTGGTTACAAGGTAGTTTGTGACGTAAGAAACACTGTCGTTTCAAAGCGCGTCTTTGGTTCACTGCAGTTGCAAAAACTTTTTTCAAGAACTTTTTTCACCAAAAGGGTCTTTAAGTGCATATCCTTCTCATAACGTGACCAGTACACTCCGTTATATGTCAGTAATATAACCTTGATAATATTTGACTTAAATATCACTGATAAACATTCTAACGAAACATTTGTTATGACACAAGTAATCTATCTGTCTTGAATATCCTTGAGTCGGTGAATGGTCTCATTTAAGTGACAGATGAGGTCAGCAGTGCTGGGCTTAGCTACATTGACAGTGGAGAAATATTACGCAAGTTTAGGACAAAACCTACTGAAAGCAACCTGTAGTTGTACACCCAGGGTCCTAAATTAACACTTGGCAAGTGCTTGTTGAGAGTGAAAAAAGGTGTTTGGTGAGTAAATAAGTTATTTGCCAGCTGGCTGGTAGATTTTGTAGGCACTGCAACATAACATGGTCCAAATCAAACAGCTTGTGCATCTTCTTTGAATATACTCCTCTGGCACAGAATGTGCAGAACCCAACGACCCTGTTCTCAAAGCCAGGCTGATGCTCTGTTTATAAGCTTGTCCAGAAAATCTGTTGGGAGCCATCAACTAAAATAAAGTCAGGCTGTGTAACTGATCGTGTTCAGAAAACCAGTGCTAAAGCGAGACATGTTGAGGTGGGTAAAATACAGACACTCACAAACACAGGAGCAGAGCGAAGCCGGCGATGTATTCGTTCCTCTGGGCTCTGAACAGCTTCATGTGAATGTGCTCGATGGCCACAGGGTTGTTGCTCAGATCCACTTTCTCTGCCACACTGTATTTTCTTACTTCTCTAAATGCATCTGTAAAGGCAGAAACAAACTTTGGTTTCCATTTTTCATTCATAAATCTAGTGCATTCCATGCAAAAGTCAAAGAGAGAATTTGCATAACTTTAATGTTTGTAGGGCTGTCAAAATGTATGTATTAGCAATTAAATAATTATTGCATATACTCAATTCATTTAAATTGCCAAATGCATTTATGTTTCTGAAAGAAGTCTCTTATGTTTAAAAAGGCTGCATTTTTTTTTTTTTAAATACAGTAATATTGTACAATATTATTACAATTCATAATAACGATTTTCTCTTTGAATATATTTTAAAATGTCATTTATTCCTGTGATGCAAAGCTGAATTTTCAGCATCATTACTCCAGTCTTCAGTGTCACATGATCCTTCAGAAACCACTAGGGCAGTGTTATATATTTTGTTCAGTTGAGTACTTACAACATCCCAAATGTTTCCAACTATGTGTAAATCGTGAGAAAATTGCTATTTTAACCAAGGAACCGGGACGTGTGAGAGAGTGTCATAGCAGCCGCCGAGCAAACGCACAGAGTAAAGTCATATCATTTTCAACACACTCAAATGTATCCAATATGATAAACAGAGCTGCGTTACCTCATACTCATGACCGGAAAAGCGGAAATGGCGCCGGCAACTGTGGCATAATAAAAGTCCCGCTGCTCTTGCGTTAATGTTATTAACAATCACTCCAGCGGCCTTGCTCAGCTCCCACAACACTCGGTCCTGCTCTGCTTCATACTATAGTAACGTTAATAATCGCATCCATGAACATGATTTCTGCCCGAGTCCTATCCCGATTCTTTTCCACCGGCTGTGAGGTGAAGACCACATGACCCAAGATTCTGCGCTCAAACTTGGCGTCATCAAACTACACCTTTGTTTTGAATAGGCGACCTCTAGTGGACGGAAAAGTTACATAGTGCACCTTTAATATAAGTATTATATTATTTTAATTTTTTTTAAAGCCTTACTGACCCTAAACTTTTAAACCGTATCCCTTTTAAACAGTAAATCTGTTATGACTTAATTTCATACTTTTTCATATAATATAATGTATAATGTACAAAATGTGTAACCCTGCCAAGCTGCTGAATAACAAATAAGCATTAATATGTAATTGTAGACAATCATATGCTAATGAGCACATTATGGCATGAACACAGTGATTATTTCTGAATGACCCGCTTTTACAACTTAGTTGTAACTAATGGTCTATGTGGATTGGGGGCGGCGGGAATAGTATTTTTTACAATACATCCTTTAACGTCATATTGACTTCATTGCCTTGTGTGTTGGTGTATGTACATTTATGCAGTTAAATTTAAACAAGACCGCTTAATGGGAATGCGGTATTAAGGTGTTTTCAAGCTCACCTACGAGCAGAAAGACAAGGATACAAATGATGACGATGAAGGCAGTGTTTCCATATGTCGCAATGACAGTGACCAGCCGAGACTTGAAAAATTTGCTCCATCTACAAAGGCAACAACAGAGATAACACCTTAATAAACAGAGGGCAAAAAGGCACATAAGATAACACTAATCTTTCTCAACAAGTGCAAAGAACATCATAAGATTTACATTTTTTACAACACACTTAAAAGGGAGCGCAAACAAATGTCTTTGAAAAGCATTTCTTGTATTTTTGAGGAGTCACACAGATTCTTTGTGGTTCTAAAAAAATGTTGTTTACCAAGTTCCCCGACCTGTCAACCTTTAAATTAATTGGAAGATCATGTGAATGCTCTCAAATTAAGAAATGACTCCCTGTTGAACTTGAATAAAAGCACTGCACAGAATTTAATTAACCTGGTAGTGCTGGAATCAAAACATCCAAATCAACAACCAAAAGCTCAGAGTAATTCCCATTTTAGGGCTTTAACACAACAACACTATTTCGCAACAAATGAACATTTCAGTACTGGCAATACTCTGAGATCTTTCCTGGAAGAGGCCTGTGTTGAAGAAAGCTGGCGTGAGAGAAGAAAATAAAATTAACTTTTTCAGAACCTGATGACTATCAGAGATTAAGACCACTGCGATAATAACTATGCATTTCGTCAACACATGACACTCACCGTTTTGGGGAGATGAACGGGACACATAGTAGTAGTACCGCAAATACCTCGGCATACAGAAACGTCGCCACGGCCGTCCACTGAAGGCTCATGACGGCTACCTGTAAGTCTGTGAGGACATATCAGCAGTGATTAGTCTATATGATTAAATGCACATCAATTACCAGGCCCTGTCAACATAATTTAGCATAAAGCATTTGACAGGCACACGATTTGGGCAAATATGGCCTGGTTTCACAGACAGCAAGATTAGGCCTTAGTTCAATTAGGATATTTAAGTAGCTTTTATGAACGTGCCTTAGACAAAAACATTACTGGTGTGCATCTTGAGACAAAACACAAAATTTTTAGATATCTCAGTGCAAGTTTCTTTCAGTTAAAACAGCTCAAACATGCATTTTAGTCTGGGACTATCTTAAGCCTTGTCTGTAAAACAGGGGAACAAAATCCTTGGAGCGATGTAAACTCATTCCTTTTATTTATTACCATGTAAAAAAAATAAAATAAATAAATTACTCAAAACCTCTGGGGCCAGTTGTTCAAAAAGTTTAATCTGGATCAGAACGATCTGGATTTGGAAATCACATGTTTTGTTGTCCAGGGTGAGGTAATTCTTCTTATTTTGTGCCGTTTTTTCAAAGGAAAATTGGATTCGATTACCCTGATCCAGATACACACCTTTTCAGATTACTAGTGCTCTATGGAGCCCCTAAAGGGACATGGTGATGGAAAAAATATGAGATGGTGTAAAAAAAATATATATATTTCAATGCTTTTGCGGTCTCTCAGAAAATTTCCACGTAGCTTTCACCCGAGAAACTTTGTGTTCGCCTTTTGAATGGTTCATCTCTTATGATTGTGCCAGTGTAGTCTACAGTGATAAAAAACACTTTAAATTAAATTTAAATTTAAATATTTTTGTTTGATATTTACAGCTGTTTGGAGATTATTTTATGGCACCAAAATCTCTTTTTTACTTTAGTGTAGCCTAATGTCTACTTCTAATTTATTACTTTAACAGTTAAACTAATCAAGAGCAAAATTTTCATGACACAAATGTATTTTCTGACCAGTTTTATTACATTTGTGTTCCTTAAATCCACTGTTCTGCTAAAATCAGTATAATCCTGATTTTCTTGGATCAAAGGCATCCCAATCTTATTAAAAAGTACAAAACAAACTGATGATTTGATCCAGATCAAAACCAACGTTGGATTTTGTGATCTAATCTGATTCCAAAATCCTTTTTTTCTTCTTTTGAACAACCCATTTTCAAGATTTGAGCCAATCAGATAGCCGAGATCCGATCAGATTACTTTTGAACAACTGGCCCCTGCTGATGCTCATTAAATTATCAAAGTGATACAACAGCACCATCTTATGTCTACAGCAGAGAGCCCCAGACACAAGATCAGACCATCTCTGAGGCCTTTACAGATTGAGACATGATCAATAGCCAATGCATGTCAAATACAAGGAGAAACTTCTTGGTTTTATAGTAAATCATCTAAACTCACTTGCTCATAGAGAGAGCAAGTTTGCTCATTAAACAGAAGAAAACTAGCAAGACCAGGTATATTTATCAAACAATTCATAATTGATTAGAAACACCTATCTGTTTTATAATCAAGGGAGAAATAAACGTTTATTGACAGATCTTATCAAATATAACATACGAATTAAAAATGTATTTCGTCAATAACTGATTACTTAGACTGGCTGCAAATGAGAACAAATTAAGACTTATACAACCAGATACAAATAAAAATATATATCTGTAAAATGTGTGAATAGTAGGAATACATATGTAAACAAACTTACATGCAAAAACATGCCTGTCAGAGCAGTTAGAAAACATATTAGAAAATTCGCTTTGTTATTTAAGGTACACACACAATTATTCGCATTCATAAGAGTTCCGATTTGATTTAAGAGAAAATAAATAAATAGCTGTATTAGAACTTACGGAATGTGAAGTAAAAGCAGTAATATTCGCAGAAAGGCCTACAGGAATCTGTCAAAACTTCTGCTGCACCCTCACACACTAATGTACTTCCGGTATACGTGCCAACTCACTCTACGGCATGACAACTTCCTGTGTCGACGCCGGGAAAATGCTAGTGTAAAAGTCTCTTTACAGTGAAATAAAATATTTGATATATATAATAAAAAAAAAATATATATATATATAAAATATATATATATATATTAAAGCGATATAACAAATAATAAAAATAATAATAATTAAAAAAAAAAGTAATTTAATTCACTCAAATGCACTGTTCTTCACTTAATCAGATAATTCTTGCCAAATGCAAAGACCACATCAGGTGAAAGATGTGGGGAAAATTGGACCAGTGATTTTGGGGTTAAACCCACTCAAGTTAACAATTATAACAACAAGGCAAATCACATTCAAAACAATGTTTATTCCAATACGCAAATACAACAATAATAATGATGAATCTTCTTCTGAAATGATTAAACGTTTAGTTTAGTTTCCTTCACTTGGATTGTGAAATGATAAGGCAATTATATGTTCACAGCAAGGTTGAAAGATGAGGTTTACTGCTGCTCAGCCAATAAAAAAAGCTAGAATAGATATATTAAAGCAAAACTTGTACAGCGAGAACACAGTATGCATACACAATATGTTTAGATCAGAAATGCAGTTTTTGTTCTCTAAAGAGTGGACTAAGGTTCATTGGCATACATATAATAATATATAACATGAAATGGAGTTTCTGAAAGTGCACTGTGGAGAAAGAAACGTTTGCTTGATTATTTAAAGTATATGATACTCTGTCGCACAAAGCACAGCTGAAATATTAAAGGCACTAAGACAAAAAGACACTCTTACACAAAGCACCAATGAATACACAATATGGCAAAACACTTAGTAAAAAAGCAAAACCACACTAAGAGAAGCAAGAAAATATTTCATAATAAGGCAGCAGCTTCTGAAATCCAAATTTCATGAAATCCACCGAAAAAAGCACTTTTCCAGTTCCAGAATACAAAGCACAAAAAATCCTGGTTTACATTAATATTACAACTTCAATCGATCACAATATCAAATGCATAACATTAGTGAGGTATCAGTATAAATATGAGGTTTCATAAAGTCAGTCAGCACAGTTTACTTTAGAAGTACCATCACTCATAACAGAGTTAATATTGTGAGCATTACAAGGCACTTGAAATATAAAACCCTCATATTTTCCTTTGGAAATAGGGCAGGAGTGTAGGCACAATGTGTTCTCATCATCCCTTCTCATCTATTATGTTTTTTTCAATTTCCTTTCTTCTTTTTGGGGGCCTTGGGACTAATGGTAACAGAAAAGAGAGAGAAAAGACACATTAATTATACAGTTAACAGAGAAACAGAGAGCAAAATATATATTTTGGTGGTGGTGTGTGTGTGTGTTCATTTTTACACATGCTACTCAATGCATTCTTGAATATCATACAGCCATACAGAAGTAAATACCCAGCGATCTCACATTGCTCCTTTGTGAAATGTATATCCGAGTTGTGCTCATTTTTTTAAGGTATCTGTTAAATATACATTTTCATTACATACTACATGACTGAAAGTACATGGACACACATTTGTAATTAACAGATTGGGCTATTTTAACTATGCTTATTACTAATAGGAATTTTTAATATAATGGTGTCCCTTATGCAAGATCCATAAAAATTAAAGCTTTTAGGGAAGACCGACTCCCTGATGTTTATAAAATTAAAAGTTCAGTAAGTAAAGTTTCCTCATACTTCTGGCCATGCAGTTTATTTTTATAAGGGGTACATTAACATTATGATGCAAGAGATCAGTTAGTGGTTAGTTATGCTCACGCAGAAATTAAGCAAAATCACCTCCGATGACCTGTTCTGGTTACATTTTTGATGTCAGCATGTGTCCTAAAAAGCCGGTTTTATGTTTAAAAAGTGGATTTTAAAGTGTTTTTACAGGTGAAGTGGGAAACAGTTTGATAAATGAAATGCTCAATCGGCAAATCATGATTGAGAAGCCCATGATCAACTAATTCTCATTTATTAACTATTAATATTTATTAGGGATGCACCGACATGAACATATTGGCAGGTAAGTCTAAATCCTAATTTTTTATATCATTTTGAGAGCCCGATTACAAAAACCAAAAATGTCTCACCATTAAAAGCCATGTCCCAAGCACACAATTATAATGTTCTCATTATAATTTTATGTAGCCTATATGACAGATTTGCGCTGCACGTTGCACTGAACTGTATTTTCCTTTTGGAAAGTGATTTTGGAAGTGATTCCAAACATATTTCAAGCAAATTTAAAACCATCATGGCGAACAGCTCGCATCTGAAATGTCTCAGCTGAAGGTAATAATCCATTATTTATCGGCTGTAATATATCAGCAACATTTTCTTATCGGGCCGATAACGATGAACGAATGAACATGTATTGGCAAATACCACTATATCGTACATCCCTAATATACACTCACCTAAAGGATTATTAGGAACACCTGTTCAATTTCTCATTAATGCAATTATCTAATCAACCAATCACATGGCAGTTGCTTCAATGCATTTAGGGGTGTGGTCCTGATCAAGACAATCTCCTGAACTCCAAACTGAATGTCAGAATGGGAAAGAAAGGTGATTTAAGCAATTTTGAGCGTGGCATGGTTGTTGGTGCCAGACGGGCCGGTCTGACTATTTCACAATCTGCTCAGTTACTGGGATTTTCACGCACAACCATTTCTAGAGTTTACAAAGAATGGTGTGAAAAGGGAAAAACATCCAGTATGCGGCAGTCCTGTGGGCGAAAATGCCTTGTTGATGCTAGAGGTCAGAGGAGAATGGGCCGACTGATTCAAGCTGATAGAAGAGCAACTTTGACTGAAATAACCACTCATTACAACCGAGGTATGCAGCAAAGCATTTGTGAAGCCACAACACGCACAACCTTGAGGCGGATGGGCTACAACAGCAGAAGACCCCACCGGGTACCACTCATCTCCACTACAAATAGGAAAAAGAGGCTACAATTTGCACGAGCTCACCAAAATTGGACAGTTGAAGACTGGAAAAATGTTGCCTGGTCTGATGAGTCTGGATTTCTGTTGAGACATTCAGATGGTAGAGTCAGAATTTGGCGTAAACAGAATGAGAACATGGATCCATCATGCCTTGTTACCACTGTGCAGGCTGGTGGTGGTGGTGTAATGGTGTGGGGGATGTTTTCTTGGCACACTTTAGGCCCCTTAGTGCCAATTGGGCATCGTTTAAATGCCACGGCCTACCTGAGCATTGTTTCTGACCATGTCCATCCCTTTATGACCACCATGTACCCATCCTCTGATGGCTACTTCCAGCAGGATAATGCACCATGTCACAAAGCTCGAATCATTTCAAATTGGTTTCTTGAACATGACAATGAATTTACTGTACTAAAATGGCCCCCACAGTCACCAGATCTCAACCCAATACAGCATCTTTGGGATGTGGTGGAACGGGAGCTTCGTGCCCTGGATGTGCATCCCACAAATCTCCATCAACTGCAAGATGCTATCCTATCAATATGGGCCAACATTTCTAAAGAATGCTTTCAGCACCTTGTTGAATCAATGCCACGTAGAATTAAGGCAGTTCTGAAGGCGAAAGGGGGTCAAACACAGTATTAGTATGGTGTTCCTAATAATCCTTTAGGTGAGTGTATATGCATCAGGGTAGCATTTGTTTTACTGCATTTAATTAATTATTTTAGCATAAAAATGACTAAATTACAGAAAGAAGAATCACTAAAGAACTAATGGGAATTACAAAATAATTAAATCTCAAAAACCCTAAAGTGTTTAAATGAGAGTATAGGAGAAATTGTCATTAAATAGTTGCTTTAATTTAAAAAATTCTATAAAATCCTAAAAATAGTCTTCATATTTTTCCATGCAAAAAAGTTGTTTTTTGTTTTTGCTTTAATTTTGAAACATAATTAGACATGTTTTCATGTATTCAGTTCTTTTGTCTACAATTATTTATTATACACTTACGCACACACAAGAAAGAATAATTTTTGAGGCTCATATAAGAAACAGAAACTCTATTCTCTATTCGATGTTTATTGTCAGCCTCAAGAAAGAGGCCACTATAAGAAATTAGCCACCAGGGGCTGTACTTCAACTCTTCACAGACTATTTACAATATTGATCATAGTGCCAGAGACAGGGCTTAACAGAGGCCGTCCTTGATTTATCAGCTGCGATGATGAAATCTGTGCAGTCTTTCTGCAATGATGAGGTGTTAACAGTTGTCACAGAACACAAAATTGAACATAAATCTCATCTGGACATGTGCAATGTTTCATGTTTTTGTACATGCGATCGCTTTCAGCTCAAGGTCTTAAAATCAGATCTATTCATCAATGAGCCAAACATACAAAAGAAAACAAAGACAGTATTTTCAGTTCACATTGTACTTGTTTCTTTGTGATTCACTGAAAATGCTTCGATCTTTTGTGACCCTAATTAATACTGATGATGATATATCTTTCAAGGTCATGTTCTGACATGTCAAACACCATCATAATAATCTCTCATAAACAAATATGGAAGATTTACATGATGGACAGCATTACGCACAAGTGTTTTGTGTCAGAAAATGGCTTGTAGTAAATTCTCTCATACACACACACACACACACGCACGCACACACGCACGCACACACGCACACACATTTTACCACACGCACACACAATCGCTTTAGCTGCCTGAGGTCACTCTCGGCTCATTAGTTTCTGAAAAAGACTCTTAAAAACAATCCCATGATGGGGTTTAAGATCTGGACTATAGATCTTTAGCGATGAAGGGAACAATTAACATCACAATTTGTGAATTAAAGTCAACATGAAACGTTATTCGCAAAGCCTTTTTACCGTCCCAAAGGTAGTTTGAATTCAGGGTGATTGAGACACTTTTTGCCATTGAGATGACTTGGAAAAAGTGTCCCAATCAACCTGGATCCACCCTATTGGTTTCATTGGTAAAGCAGGCATTACATATAATGGGAAGTTTTTTTTTTTACGTCAATTGCAATTTGCTGTTATTGTAGTAATATGTATTATTACATTCACATTAAGCATCCATTACATTTCTGCATTAAACACAAAAAAGGGAAGTAATTTTGAGAACGGGAACATTTTTATTTAGATAAAACAAGCATTTCTTTCTTAGAAATGCACATTGACCAGCAGCATTTAATAAGAAAGTAAATGGAGCTAATTATGATTTCATGTTGACTTTAAATTAAAAAAAAGTCAATTAGTGCTTATGTAAACCACCACTGAATCACTGCGAGCCACATTCCTTCATCCAAAACAATGAAGAATTCAAATCTACCTTTCCAGCTCTGAACCCAGTCCTTTAAAGCTTATATGAATTCTGACATGCATATTAAACCCTTTAAGAGCAACAAAAGCCTCTTTACCAAACCACAACAATATACTTCCCCAATATGATCCATCACCTTTTGGCCACCAAATTTCAATATGTGCTCTGGTGAGCATTTTTTACTACAACAAAAAAAAGAAATAAAACATTCATTTCATATCATGTTCTCTTGAGGTGTGTGGGGATTTACTGAGAACAGTTTTGGCATATTTGAATCAAATATGCGCCCCAAACTTGTTTGTACAATACATAACATAAGATAAATCCACAAATCTTGAATTTTTTTGCATCATAAAAAGAAGATAGTAATTTTGATATTATGTACAGTGTAAGAACTATATTAACATATATAGTCAGCATTCAGTCACAAGTTGATTGAGAAAGGCACAGCATTAACCAGTTGTTGGTTAAGCAAAACTAGTCCCCCTCACACAGAGACGCACGCATTTGCACACACAAAGAAAACAGAACAGCTTTCACTAAGGTGCCATTTGGTTAGAAAATGACCAGGTTAGTCAGTTTTCTGCACAGAAAAGAGCTGTTAGCTGAAAATGCCAAAGACGAGGGTGGTAAAGCAAGAATCCACATGGACACAATGTGTTAAGTGATTGTCCGTCAAATATTTTGATTTCAAGCACATTAAAACACATTTAATGGAGCTCAATGTCAATTAGTGCTCATTTTCAGACATGCCCTGTAAGGGTGGCATCACTTAACACACTGCATTATGGGTAAGGAGGACTTGCAGAGAAAAATGTTTAAGATGAATGTAACATTATAATTCCCAGCAAGCTGATTTAAAAGCATCCCTTGATCTGACACCTCTACTATATCAGCCCAAATCACTCAGTATGAAACCAAACTCAACACGCAGGCAACAAAGTGCCACATTACTGCTACAGATACGAGTGAATCAAGCTCTTTGCCACTGTACAAACCTTAGAGGTGTTGCCATGAGGTATTGCCATGCTTTAAACATGGCAGACATTCACACAGCTTTTCTCAAACATTATTTTTCTTTTTCTCTATTTACACAAGACAATGATTTTGGCGAAGAACTTGTAGCATGTAGAAGTAGCTGTGGGTGAATCTCACAGAACCGGTCAAGATGATGCCTGGGTAAAATTTCACACCAAAAATCACAAAATAAACTTGGTAAAAAATTAAGCCTAGCGTTATGAGGACTATTAAAGGGTTAGTAATTACTCACCCTAATGTCGTTCCAAACCCATAAGAATTTTGTTCATCTTCAGAACACAAATGTAGATCTTTTTGATGAAATCCGAGAGCTTTCTGTCCCTCCATTGACAGCTACGCAACTGACACTTGACACTTCAGAAAGTTTAGTCCAAATTTTCTGAAGAGACACGATCACTTTATATAATGAACAGATTTAATTTAGGCTTTTATTCACATATAAACATTGATCAGCGCACACATCAGTTGTAGTAAACCGAAGCTCAAGCATGTTCACTTGATGTGCGAGAACCAATGAGGTTCATTCTCATGTTACACAGCACGTTTGAGATTCAGCAAGAACCAATGAGGTTCATTCTTATGTTTTACGCAGCCCGTTTGACATTCCGCAAGAACCAATGAGGTTTATTCTTTTGTTATGCAGCACGTTTGAGCTTCAACAAGAACCAATGAGGTTCATTCTCGTGTTACGCAGCACGTTTGAGCTTCCGCAAGAACCAATGAGGTTCATTCTTTTGTTACGCAGCACGTTTGAGCTTCAGCAAGACCCAATGAGGTTCATTCTCGTGTTACGCAGCACGTTTGAGCTTCCGCAAGAACCAATGAGGTTCATTCTTTTGTTACGCAGCACGTTTGAGCTTCAGCAAGAACCAATGAGGTTCATTCTCGTGTTACGCAGCACGTTTGAGCTTCAGCAAGACCCAATGAGGTTCATTCTTTTGTTATGCAGCACGTTTGAGCTTCAGCAAGAACCAATGAGGTTCATTCTTTTGTTACGCAGCACGTTTGAGCTTCAGCAAGACCCAATGAGGTTCATTCTTTTGTTATGCAGCACGTTTGAGCTTCAACAAGAACCAATGAGGTTCATTCTTTTGTTATGCAGCACGTTTGAGCTTCAACAAGAACCAATGAGGTTCATTCTCGTGTTACGCAGCACGTTTGAGCTTCAGCAAGAACCAATGAGGTTCATTCTCGTGTTACGCAGCACGTTTGAGCTTCAACAAGAACCAATGAGGTTCATTCTCGTGTTACGCAGCACGTTTGAGCTTCAGCAAGAACCAATGAGGTTCATTCTTTTGTTACGCAGCACGTTTGAGCTTCTGCAAGAACCAATGAGGTTCATTCTTTTGTTACGCAGCACGTTTGAGCTTCTGCAAGAACCAATGAGGTTCATTCTCACGAGTTAAAGCAAGTACAGTTGAGCTTCTGTTTATGTTCGTTGTTCAATGTTTATATGCGGATAAAAGCCTAAATTCAATCTGTTCATCATATAAAGCGATCAAGTCTCTTCAGAAAATTTGGACTAAACCTCTCAATTCATATGGATTCGTTTTATGAACTCTTTATGAACTTTTTGAAGTGCCAAAGTTTCAGTTACATAGCTGTCAATGGAGGGAAAGAAATCTCTCAGATTTCATTAAAAAGATCTTAATTTGTGTTCCAAAGCTGAACTAAAGTCTTACGGGTTTGGAACGACATGAGGGTGAGTAATTACTGATGATTTTCATTATTGGGTGAACTATCCCTTGACTTTTTGTATTGTTTTCATAACAAATAAGCACATTCCTTTCCTAAATTTGTATTACCATAAATAAAGTGCAAAAGAATATATATTATTTAAATTTTAAATTATTTATATATCATGATTTTGAGATTTTTTCATTGCAGTAATACAAATTTTAGAGCTTAAATTTTACAATGCAATCTATTAGTACTACTAGTATTAGTACTTAACAGGCTTTTTTTTTCTCTTCATTTTGAAGTGGAAGTTACAGGTTTTGTGAGATTCACCCATTAGTTTTCAAGTCAATCCAGCCCGACGTTCCTCTGCTCAGCAGCAGTGGCCTGGCGATTATGTTCACGTCTTCTTCCCCCAAGATCAAGCTGTCTAACAGGAAATGCTGTTTAAGGCAAACAGGGAAGGGAGGTGAAGACGTTGGAAAGAGTTTCAACAGACATCCCAGATTAAGAAGGTGAAAAATGTTTGTTTTTGGTATTAAAAAAAGAAAACTGAAAACAGGAAAACCTACGTCAACATCTCTCTGGTTTGTGCTTTTCCAAATGAATTAAATAAAGGCAGACGGCCACGTTCATAAACGACCTACACTGAACCGTATGGTTTATTGTTCACAGAAGCACCCAAACCCACAGCAGCAGAGAGAAATGAGAAAGAGGAGAGGAGTTAGGACTTCCACCGAGAGAGGTAAGGAGCGATTAATGGAAGGGGACACAGAAAACACGCCTTTAGGTCATTTCACCAGAACTGACTTTGGGAGGAAAGCATCCAGCTCCGAGTCTCTTCCATTGCTGTGGCTGGATGAAGATGTGCTGGAAGTGCTGGTGTTTGGTTTGGGGAGACTGTACATATAGACGGCTCCTATGACTAATCCAGCTCCCAGCGTGAAGATCAGGTCCACGTGGAAGCCAAAGAGGTAGACGGACACGATTGTGGACACGATGATAGAAAAAGAGGTGGCAAAGCCTTTGAGAATATTGTCTGCGTATTTTACGACAACAGCCACCAGAAGGCCCCCGAACGCCTGGTTGAAAATGACGCCCCACACAAGAGGTGTGTATCCGAACAGGAAGCCTTTCTCAGCAATGGCAGCGCCGTCGTTCCACCACATGCCGAGGAGACCCATGAGAGTCCCGAAGATCCCGAGCTGGATGTTTCTCATCCACACAGAGGCAGAGCTGCCCTTCAAGATCTTCTCAAAGTAAACACCGGCAAACCCGGAGGACAAGCAAGAGACTATCACGGACACCAGGCCCTTGAAGTAGTTCTGGTTGGTGCCAGTCAAAGCCTCCTTCTGTTTTCCACTCTCCTGCTCCATCTGGACGATCGCCACACCGGCGAACAGCAGCACTAGTGAGATCCACTGGATTTTAGACAGACTCTTCCGCAGCATGAGCACTGAAAACAATGCTGTGGTCAAGATCTTCAGCTGATATGTGACCTACAAAAAGAAAATGAATTGCATTTCATTGCAATCTTCTTTAAGTTTCAAATCTACACTGGCAGCCTTTTTTTTTTACTTATGTTTTTGGGTGAGAAATATGTTCATTTAGTTTACATTTTGAGCACACCATATTTTCATATCAATAAACTTAATTTCATATATATATATAGTTGCAAAAACTGTGTTAGACAGTAAATTTGATTCATTTCCATGAATCTGTCCAGACTTTCTGTCCAAGTTTCTTTTTGTATTTAAATGTTTTAGTAAAACAAATGCAGTTAAATATGAATGAATAGATATGAAAGTTCTGCACTATTTACTGTCACATTGGTGCATATAAATAAATTCTCAAAAGATATTTGCCGTTTATTTACTGACAAGCTAAATAGAAAAAAGAAAATAGAAATGGAAAAGAAATAGAAAGAAAATCATTTTTGTTAACTAAAATGATTAAAACAGTTGTTTTTGGTAAATGTAAATAAAGCTGAAATAAAATAAAACAAAAAAATGGATGAACAACAAGTCACACAACAGAATTACTAAAACTTCAAATCAAATGTAAACAAAAAACAAAAATAAAAGCAAATTCAACAAGTTAATAAATACTATAATAATATAATATATAATAAATAATACCAAAATATTGCATAGAAAAAATGCCTTTTAACAAGAATTTTAATGTACATTCAATATTTTAAAACTACTTGGCTACAAAAGCTGTCTGATCAGAGAGAGGAAAGAAAATGATCATGAAACACTAAATTACAACAGTTTCTGGTGTAATAAACCTTGACTAACATAAGCAAACCTAAAAGGTTATAAAACTTCACAATAGGACACATATGAAGTGAGAAACAGGAGAGAGGGGGAGAAGGAAGGGCATAAATAAATTGTGGAGCAGTTTTACCTGGAAAGTGGCTGCTGGTAAATTGGAAATGGCCACATACTGCAGGTTGTTCTGTAACGTGTAGATGAGTGACGGAACTGCTAACTTCAGTGTGTCCGAATACTGTATGACTATAGAGTCATACAACAACCATACGAAGGCCTTCACGTTACCTGCATTTACAAAATTATGAGAAATGACACCGTGTTATCAGATACATTGCTGCCATAATAATAATAATTTTTGGGTCAGTAAGATTTTTGAATGTTTTTTAATAGTAATTTTGTGATACTATTTTAATTTCAAATAACTTCACTATTTGAATATATGCAAAGCTGAATTTTCAGCATCACTACTCCAGTCTTCAGTGTCACATGATCCTTCAGAAATCATTCTAATATGCTGATCTGATGCTCAAGAAACATTTCTGATTAAATTTTTTGTGGAAACCTTGATACATTTAAGTAAGTATAGTAAGTTCAAATAGAACAGCATTTATTTGAAATCTAAATCTTTTGCAACATTATAAAATGCATTTACAGACACTTTTTTATCAATTATCAAAATAATAATGCATCCTTGCTGAATAAAAGTATATGAAAAAAATCATAGTGACCCCAAAGAATATAGAAAAATATTTGGAAACTTAAGCTACACTTAACATGTGTGATATGAGTGTCATTGCATTAGAATATTAAAATATCAAAGTGGCATTTATTTTAAATCATAATAAACGTATATATTGCTTGAAAATAAAGTATTGTGAGATAAGACAGTCTTATTAAAAGAACTTAAAGGGTTAGTTTACCCAAAATTGTCAATTTACATGTAACCTGTACAAACATTTAAAGGGTTAGTTCACCCAAAAATGAAAATAATGTCATTTATTACTCACCCTCATGCCGTTCCAGACTTGTAAGATCTTTTTGTTGAAATCCGATGGCTCAGAAAGGCCTCCATTGGCAGCAATGACATTTCCTCTCTCAAGACCCATAAAAGGTACTAAAGATGTCGTTAAAAAGTCCATCTCACTACAGTGGTTCTACAATACTTTTATGAAGCAACGAGAATAGTCTTTGTACGACTTATATAGTGATGGCCGATTTCAAAACACTGCTTCATGAAGCTTCGGAGCGTTATGAATCAGCGTATGGAATCAGCGGTTCAGAGCGCCAAAGTCACGTGATTTCAGCAGTTTGGCGGTTTGACACGCGCTCCGAACCGCTGATTCATAACGCTCCGCAGCTTCACGAAGCAGTGTTTTGAAATCAGCCATCACTATACAAGTCGTTATTTCATTTTTTTTTGGCGCACAAAAACTAATTCTCATCGCTTCATAAATTTATTGTAGAACCACTGTAGTGAGATGGACTTTTTAACGACATCTTTAGTACCTTTTATGGGTCTTGAGAGAGGAAATGTCATTGCTGCCAATGGAGGCCTTTCTGAGCAATCGGATTTTAACAAAAAGATCTTAATTTGTGTTCCAAAGATAAACTGAGGTCTTACGGGTCTGGAACGGCATGAGGGTGAGTAATAAATTACATTATTTTCATTTTTGGGTGAACTAACCCTTTAAGATTCATCTTCGAAACACAAATGAAGATATTTTTTAATGAATTCTGAGCGTTATCTGTCCCACCATTGACAAACTCTGTTCATCATTTAAAACAACCCCGTCTCTTCAGAAAATTTGGACTGAACCGCCCTGCCAAAGTGGTAGTTGCATAGACTGTCAATGGAGGGACAGAAATCTTCATTTGGGTTTTAAAGATGAACGAAAGTCTTATGGGTTTGAAACGACATGAGAGCGAGTAAATGAGAGAATTTCATTTATGGGTGAACTACCCCTTTAATACATATTATACACGTGTTGTAGGCTGCACCGTAACGGGCCACAATGTGACTCCAGTGAACGCACCTCTCTTCTGTATCAGGATGATGACCAGACAGGTGAAGACTTTAAGAACTTCTGCCATCACCACGGCTGATGTGGTGAAGAAATGATCTCCCGGCAACGTCCGCACGTAGCGGATGCTGAGGATGAGCGATGCATTCTGGATCACCAGAATTGCCAAACTGATGTACTTCAACTTCTTGTTGACTGCAAGAGACACAAGCATGAGAATATATTCAGCTGGAGGCTGAACTAACAGATCTGAACACTGACGTCATTTTCTGAATGCAGCTAGTCAAAGTTTTGCTTGTTTTTTCAGTTAGGACACACCTATACACGTCGACACCGGGTGAATGTTTGCTCAATCCGGTGCCAACACCCTGTTAACAGACACTTCATTCATTCACACCACTGTGCGTGCAGTAAAATATGAATGTAGTTCACTGGCAAACTGGTATTTTTCTGGGTACCAAATGGCCAAAACTACACTTCTCACATTTTAATACTAAAATCAAATTAAAATGTGAGAAGAAAACAAGATGAAAGGCAAAATCGTCACAGAAATGCAAATAATAAGTGCTCTATGACAAGAGAATAGCTCATATAACAAAAAAGGTTATATAGAAGGTTTCTATAGAAAAGACGAACAGGAACTGTGATCCTGTTTCGCCAGTTTTCAGCGTGCTGGTGTCTATTCTTCTGTAAAGAATGCCATAAATCCAGACAGACTGACGTGTCACACACCTTCTGCCACACCGTCAAAACTCATTAAAGACACAACATAATGATGTGAAAAGAGCTTCTGTCTGCAAGATGACATTGGATGGACAGGACAAAATGTTTCTTTATACAGAACAGTTTATAAACTGTCTGAGGAAATTCAAAGAGCTTTATAAGAGCAAACCACTGGCACAATGTAGAGTTCTGTTAGATCGATAGATCTCCACGTCAGAAATATCAGATATTGATTTGACCCCAGACGCTGAATCACTGCCACAAGATATCCGTCTTCTATCAGCCCGAGAGTTTGCTGCGAAAGCCAGGAGACGAAGTGATGATAATAAAAAGAGTAGAGTTTTTTAATAATCTTAGTTGGGTATGTTTCAATGCTCAAGGCTCAGACTCCGTCTAGATGTTACACTACTCAATGCTCAGATTTCATCTGACCAGTACAATTTCAACAAGTGTTATTATACCAGGGGGAAAAACAATGGAGAATGACTGCTTCGCAACATCGTCCTGTGACGTTAAAAACATTGAAATGGAGACATTATTATCTTATCTCTAACTCGTGAAGACAAACTTCACGCCTTCAAACCACACAATCATAAGATTAGGCAACAATAGCAAGCATTGCAAAGAGCAAGGAAATAAGTAATATAAAATATAAAAACATAAAATGACAAATTAATAATACAATTATTAAATGATAAATGTGAATAAACTATGTAAATCAAGTAATAATATGAATAAATTATAAATCAAATGGCAACTACATAAATGACTAATGATAATAATTGATTATGAAATTAAATATAAAAACAAAGAAAATAAAACGGTTTCTTTCTTAAAGTAAAACACACAGGTTGTTATTGAAAACCCTTAGATCCGTCAGTTCTGTTACTGTAGCAGTTTTACACATTCACAAAAGATTCAAAGGAAGAGAAATTTGTGCAAAAAAATCCACTGTACAACCAGACTCAATTTGTTAACATTAGTAAATGCATTAGGTGTGAACTAACAATGACCATTTTTTGTTTTATTCATCTATTTTGTCAATTTAAAAATATAGTATGGCTGATTCATATTTGTTCATAATAAATGGTTAACTTGAATGTATATGTAGAAATTAACCTTAACAAAAATCTAGACCTAGATTAATAAATGCTGTAAAAATATTCACTGTTAGTTAAAGCCACAATATGTAATTTTTCGCTGCTAGAGGTCTCTTATTCAAAACAATGGCGTAGCTTGATGACGCCTTGATTTCGCGGAGCTTTTATTATGCCGCACACGACCGCTTTGCTTCTTCCGCTCATGCGTATGTGGGGTACCGCAGCGCTGTTTTATCATATTATATACATTTGAGTGTGTTGAAAGTTATGTTATAATGCTACTCTGTGCATTCGCTCTGTAAAGAAGAATTTGTTTAATTTGTTAATGTTTGTTCATGAAACTATTTTTTATTGCAGTGGACAAATGTGCAACACTCCAAAAGTAAATTGGGAATGATTATATTTTGTTTTTTAGTAAAAAAAAAATAAAAAATAAAAAAAAAATAATAATAATATATATATAAATATATATATATATATATATATATATATATATATATATATATATATATATATATATATATATATATATTTATTGTTTTCCTTTGTGATTTTATCATTCATACAACAAAGGGTTAAAAAGGAGAGATAAAAGAGGAAAAAAATGACGAAGCGTGTTGTATTTTACTCTTCATTATTTGGTCTCTATAACATTCTTAAAAAATGTACCATGGTAACCGTATCCTCAAAAATAAAGTACTGTAACAGAATACAATGTAATACATAGCACTTTGGTACATTTTTAGCTTCCAACAACATACTATAACATAGAATTACTACAGATATTATTGCTGCTACTGTACAATCATAGTAAATTAATATGAGATCAACTTTACATGACAATCTTTGCATTTTCATTTCTTTAGGATATTACTGCTAACCTTTACTCTGAATGTACTACGACGTTACAGTGATGTCAGATGGTAATACCGCGATATTTTGCTAAATACCTGAATGTTTGTCATACTCATGTACTTCCTCCAAGATACTGCTACTTTTTAAGTGATTGTATCAATCGGCAATATCATAGTAACATATTCAGATCCTATGTGTTATTTGCATTGTACATAACGTCCGAAAACATGGTTATATTATAGTCGGCTTATATAAGAGGTAACTACTATGCAATTTGGGTGGTAACTATGGTCACCATGTTATATTTTCATACTTCTTCATTGCATTTGATCTGACAGCCAAAGCATAGAGACCTTAAACACTCAGGTGTGTGAATCAGAGAGATACTGAAGATGAAATTATGTTTTTTACCTTCATTCTGTCTGTGGGCTGATGTTTTATCTTCGGTGCTTTTGTTTGGACTCTCTTTGCCTGCTGCTGCCATCATCATCATCATCAAACATGAACCTAATCCTGCCCAAAACTCACACGATCCGCTCGATCTGTAATGATTACAGAGCTTAATGATAATTTCCCTCCATGAAACAGCTCACAGGAGCGGTGAATGAACTCGGAATGATCAGAGGTGCTCGAGGAAAAGTGTTGACGTCCCCAAGCACACAATCACTTCCTGTTGCCGTTCGCGAGAGGATCGACCAATCACACGCGCTCAAGGTCTTCTTCGCGTCATCGCGTTCTGAACTACGGAAACGTATTAGCGCCACGTGCAGGAACAAATCACACAAATTGCATAAAAAAGTACCACAAAATTATGGTATTAGCATTTAATTTTGCATATGGAACTGTGGAGTAACCAAGTGGCGTGGTATTAGTGCGGTTCCTCCGCAGTATTTTTGAAAAGGTATTACTGTGGTACTTAAAGGCACAATAGGTACGATTTTTGGATTAAAATATCCAAAAACCACTTGAACAATGTTACAGTATATATTTTGTTGACTTGTGTACTTACATTATCCCAGATGTTTTCCAAGAATGTTTAAATCCAGAGAAATACCCGATTTTAACCAGGACACGGACCGTGTCCGTGCGTCGCCTATCAGTGACGTCATACCTGCCTGAGATAACAAATGTTTAGAGGTTTCACCATGACAACAACTTCTCCTTGGTCTTTAAAATGACTGACATTAATGTAATGATCAAATTTAGCACTCTTGTGGAAATATGATAACATTTAAATCGGACTAATTTTCAAATTGTTTGTCATAAATCAACAAAAATGTTATGGGGTTTCAAATCAAAATAAGACTTTCTGTTACAGACCAGGGGCCCGTACCATGATGGTAGTTGAACAAACTCAGGGTTACAGGATAAGTTTAGAGTTGACAAAACCAAACCAATCCAATCAGGCTTTGTTGGTACCATGACGCTGAGCATGAACCTTCTCTGTCAACTCAGGTTTTGATCCTGAGTTCAGGTGTGACATCAGTAGTGAACAGCCAATCACATGCTGTGGATCAGTGTAACTGAGATTCACTTCTCGCGAGGTGAAGTAGCGAAGCAGTGTGATTCACTTCTCTTCTGCAAAATATATCGAGAATGAAAAATATTAAGAATTTAAACAAATTTACACAGCAAGAAGAAAAGAGCTGTCTATGGAAGAGGACAACTAAAAGAAAAACTCTTGCTATATTAGTGCAAGTAAAAGTTGTGAAGTTAGTTTATGTAGTTGATGTAGAAGAGAGATTTGAACAATAAAGCTACATGTAGTCATTTTTTATTCTAAAGCTTATTTATATTACCTTTATAGGCTATATTTATACTAATTTAACCTAAGTGCTTAATAATAATTGATCAACTAAAACTGTACGTGTAATGGATTAAGGGTATAAAAATTACATAATATCTAAATTATACGAAATTATTATTATAAATAGACGATATTGTCTTTAAAAATCATTTGCTATGTAGTGACCTTTAATTTGGAGAAACTCAGGGAGTGACTTTATTTAGTCAGAGATGTGTCACTTTGCTCACAGATGATTGGTCCAATTTCAGTTTGAGATCTCTTATCCAGAGCCGCGGGGCGCAAGTTCTTTCCAAACCACTTTCATGGTCCCTAAAACCCAGGGTTGGCGCAAATTAAACTGAAACACCTAAACCGGCTTCATGTTACAGGCCGCAGGACTTAAAGCATGTTTATCAGGCATTTGGGAAGACACAACGAGTGAATAGGGAAAGAAATTATATAGGCCTATCAATATTCCTATGAAATATTAGATATTATTATGAAAATGTTGACAATTATTCACCCATTATTACACTTATTTTTTCACTACATGTTGCTCCAAGAACACATTGAAATGCAAATTAGATACAGTGTATAGATACATTATAATGAATGGGAAACCCCACTTATGGACATTTTACCCACATATTGCATAAAGTAAAAGTTTGGTTTTAAAAAAATCCATTTAAAAGGTCTCTCAGGAAGTATGATGTGTTGCTCTACAGGGACCTCTAGATGGCAGAAGCATACAATAATATCTGCATAGTCTTATAATCACATGAGACATCACAATTGAATCTAAAGTTAAGCATTTTATAATGTAATAATGTTAATGTTAATAAAAGTTATTAAAAAGTCATACATATGGTTTATAGTGAAGAAATATACATAGGTTAGATAGATTCTTATTGAGCTTGAGTTTTAACTGACATTATTTGAGGCTGTTGAAAACACACCCTCACAAATATAACACAACATTTATAAAGCCTGAGAAACGTGGCGTATAAAAGTAAAAATATCCATCAGGTGTGCAAGACATGTCTTTATTGCTTAAATACACATTTATGCTCATAAATATAATATTTTACATTGATCGGCTGATTTTGATTGTATAAAGTGACTTAAAATAAAATAAAGGCAAAGACCATTTTTATCATAATTGCATAGTTCTCATTTGCATATATTCTTTTACAAAAAAACAAGTACATACAGGCAAACCCATCCTGGGTGCAGTAAAGAAGACATATTTTTTATTTTTGTAAAGCATTTTTTTCTTTGTCTTTTATTATTTATTTGATGTATTATGTTTACTCTCTATGTCCCTCGTACAAAGTCAATTGTTCTACTTATTGTTAAAAATGTCAGTGTGTTAATGGAATGAATGTAAATTGTTCTTATGTGTATGTGCAAGTTGTTAATAAATAAATAAATAAAAAAAGATTTGTATTGCACCACAGGGACCATTGGGGGGCAGCAGCACCTAATAGATTCAAGACATCACAATTAAATTAAATTTTTCCTATAGATCAGGGTTGCCCAACCCTGTTCCTGGAGCTCTACCTTCCTGCAGAGTTTAGCTCCAGCCCTGTTCAACACACCTGTCTGTAATTATCAAGTGCTCCTGAAGATCTTAATTAGCTGCTTTAGGTGTGTTTTATCACGGTTGGAGTTCAACTGCAGGTAGGTAGATTTCCAGGAACAGGGTGGGGCACCCCTGCTATAGATAATCTAAATATACACTGATCAGGCATATTATGACCACTGATAGGTGAAGTGAATAACAATGATTATCTCTTCATCACGGCACCTGTTAGTGGGTGGGATATATTAGGAAGCAAGTGAACATTTAGTCCTCAAAGTTTATGTGTTAAAAGCAGGAAAAATGGGCAAGCGTAAGGATTTGAGCAAGTTTGACAAGGGCCAAATTGTGATGGCTAGACGACTGGGTCAGAGCATCTCCAAAACTGCAGCTCTTGTGGGGTGTTCCCGGTCTGCAGTGGTCAGTATCTATCAAAAGTGGTCCAAAGGATACAGTTTCAGGTGATTTAGAACAAATAACGTGGAAAGGTTGGTTCAGTCATTACAGTAAAGCGGGGGCAGAGTTTGACACGTGAACATGGTAAAAACATTCCTTCTTCACTTGTCGGGAATAAATAACCTGAATGGTTTGACTGGAGAGGCCTGTTGAAAAATCTCTTGAACTTGAAGTATGAACAGAAAACTATTATCACTATTTAGATCTAACCACTAAAGTGGCAGCAGTTCCTCTTTTAAATAATTTGCTTGAGCAAAACAATATCAAAGACAAGACAGATGTTTGTTTTTTTTTAAATATAGATATTTGACATCTATATTTTTTATTTATAGAATCTCATAAATTAAACCTCATGTGACAACAGCCACAGCACATTGTTCAATACACAAGTATTTACAGCAAAATTGTTGTGCCAACCCAAGCAAAAATGGCAAGGATTTTGTTTTTCATAAAAATGAAAGAAAAAAATACCCCTGTGTTTACACAAATGCATTACACATTATGTTAGGAGAGGTCCAATTCACATGCATTCAAAGTCTCAAATCAAACAATTTGAACATAGCAATGCTGTTTTGGACCCAAACTGTGGTCCACATTTCAAATCAAAATCAAAAATGTATTTGTTTACCTCACATAAAGCAGTAAGGCTGATCTCTTTGGTGTGAATAATGAAATCAAACAATTAGGAAAAGCTCACATGGCCCTTTTTTAGTAAACATCAATAGTGGGTTAGTGGTTGAAGCCCTCATGACATTAGTCAACACTTTGACCTTTGGGAACTTCCAACAAAACGACACATATCTAAGTATTTTCAGCACTAAGCATCCTGACAACATTCTTTAAGCTACAGCCCAGGTATTTTGCAAACAATAGAGACAGAAACCAAAAGCCACCTGGTTAATGGCTCTGAGGAATCCGTCTAGTGAATTGGTTCATTTAGAGTAAACAGGATCCACAGGAATGTTCCTCTTCTCTTCTGTCGCACCTTGTGTGATAATAATGGGAACAGATCCACATGAGCCTGAATTATTGTTACGGCAGGCCTCCCATCAAAAGACTGGAAAGCAGATCCAGTCTTTTGAAACCCCTTAGAACAGGGAGAGAATATCACTGTACAGTAAAAACCTGTAAAACCAGGTATCATCGCAGTCTGATAAGTGACTGCAAGTCCACCCACTGTCATTAAAGTCAGTTAGAACTTAGTTAGAAAACAACACAAATAGACAAACTAAACGAACACAGTTGGCTGCTTCTGAAACTTCATGAACCACAGAGTGCAAAAATAAATAGTACGTGGCTGAAAAAATAAATAATCAGCAATAAATAAGAAAAGTAACGTTTCCCACTGTTGCTGTGATGGCTGTAGTCGTGGGAAAATTCACTCATAAAGTAAAACTGCATCAATCCAGGGCTTCTAGAAGCACAGATCCCAAGTCCATATGAAACAAAACGAACGTCGAAGGCAGCCAAACAAAAATAAATAAGGAAGAATCCAGAAGCCAGCAACTAGGGTTCAGTAAGTCCAGTGTAAAACGAAACAGTGTGTATGACATTTCTGAGTCTAAAGTCCTTCAGGATTTAAAGGCTTGGTTTAATATTGCTTTCCGCTTGCAAATCTCCTATGTCCTCAGAGGTCTCCGTCATCCAAGGGTGCTGCAAAATCTGCTCCAAACTCGGCCGATCATCCGGCCTGTACGAAAGGCACCAGCGAATCAGAGACTGGCATTCTGAAATGAAACAGAATAAACTTTGAACAAACCTGCCATTGTTTACTCAGACATAGTTTATCTAAAAATGCAATGGAGGTCAATGAGAACCGAAAATGTTTCTATAAAGGGATAGTTCACCCAAAAATTAAAATTCTGTCATTAATTACTCAACCTCTTGTCATTACAAACCCATAAGACTTTCGTTCATCTTCGCTTTACCACAGCTGATGTGTGAGTTGATGGATGTTTATATGTGAATAAAAAGCCTAGTTTAAATCTGTTCATCATATAAAGTGATCAAGTCTCTTCAGAAAGTTTGGACTAAACCGCTCAATTCATATGGATTCGTTTTACTATCTCTTTAGGAACTTTTTGAAACGTCAATGTGGTAGTTGCGTAGACTGTCAACGGAACGAAAGTCTTACGGGTTTGGAACGACATGAGGGTGAGTAATTACTGACAGAATTTTCAGTTTTGGGTAAACTATCCCTTTAAAATATCTAATTTTGTGTTCCACAGAAGTCATACAGGTTTGAAACGAGGGTGAGTAAATGATGCTAGAATTTTCTTTTTTGAGTGGACTATCCCTTTAAGAAAGCAGATAGGGTTTATTTGCATTTCATTTTGTTTGAGGGCTCACCTTTGGAGATGCGTTTAGTGAAACTTGGAGTGGCTTGTACAATGTCGGCATCCCGCTCAAAGGGAATGTCTCCACACACCATGTCAAACAGAAGTACGCCCAGTGACCAGACAGTGAGCGGACGAGCGCTGTAACGTTGGTGGAGGATCCACTCTGGAGGGCTGTAGACTCTGGTACCTAAATAAACAGAGGGGTCATTCAAACCTGATCCACATTCATGTTATATTCACGAATACACAGTAACCACCCTAAAGTTGCCTTACCTTCAAAGTCAGTGTAAATGGAGTCCTTCAGTAGAGCTCCAGAACCAAAGTCGATGATTTTGATGTCACCGGTGCGGGTGTCAACAAGGATGTTCTCATCTTTAATGTCCCGATGCACAATTCCCTTGGAGTGGCAGAACTGCAGGGCTTCGATGACTCGTTTGAGGAACCTGAAAAAGACCATTCTCATCAGTATTGGAGTTTACTGTTAGAACTCAATGTCAAAAGACTGTGTGCTTTTTCGCACCTTTGTGCAATGGGCTCCTCCAGGGCCCCACGTTCAGTGATGAAGTCAAACAGGTCCTGGCAGTGTTGGGGTTTTTCAAACACAATGAGATATCCCTGACCCGGCATCTCAAACCAGTCGAGCATCCGGATGACCCCACGGTGACCGGGTACCGACCCTCCACCCAGACACAGGAGGAGAGCGATCTCCATGGGGACTGCGTTTGCTTCACCAGGCTGTGAGAGTTAAAAGACAATTATCATTATTATGTTTGAATTCTGAAAATGTTTTTTGTATTCCAGTTACATTTTCGCTACTAAAATTCCCTACTGCAGGTGTAAACTCCCTGGGTTATAAATGCCATTTAAGAAGGGGAACTACAATTTCACATTTGTGGACCTATAAATGTACTTTCTGATTTTGAAACCAAATATATCTTCTTAATCAAGTCTATTAAAACTGGTTCTGACACATTAGGGAAAGCCCATTTAGTTTCCCTTTTAGTGTGTTGAAAAATCCGAAACGTCACGCATACGTCACTTTCTGTATTAAGACGATGTTCCGGTAAATAAAAAATAAAAAAAGCAGTAGAGGGCGCTGTTAATCATATTTCTTTTACTTCGTTTATTGGTACGTAGGCTAGTATTAAAGGTCCTGACAAACAAAAAAAACAAAAAACAATAATAATAATCGTTGGAGGGAAAAAAACATGCATTTATATGTAAGATTACTCACCAGTTTCGCCCACTGTTGAATTCTGTCACGGGATATTTGTTTAATAGCGACCTAAAATTATAATAAAAGTAATTTAGAAGACTATATTTATGAGGAGGGGGATAATTTACATTTTATATTATTTTCTATAATTTTTACCTGTTGTCCGTCTGAAATGCGATGTCCGGTGAACACAGAACCGAACCCGCCGCTTCCCAGAAGAGTTCCCATCTTATACTGCTTCTCAAAGTGCTCTTTAACTGAAAATAAACACAATAATATTCAGGAAACAACATAACCAGGAATTAATGAATGTGATAAATTATGCATCTGGATTAATATAACATTGAATTGTTGAATTATTTTAATTGTTGAGTAAGTTTAAAATAGTTTTAAAATAAATTCAAATATTGCCATTCAAGGAAAATCTTTATATTTTTTGTTGTTCGGTATTAATGAACTTACCATTTTTTGCTTTTACTTCTTCCAGCTGGTCCAAACGCAGGTCAACAATACGTTTATCCAACATTTTCAGTTTTTATAAGAATACGAATTTAAAAAACAACAACCCAATGATATCTTCAGCTGTCACATAAGACGCCTCAGCAGTGCGTATCCATGTCTGTTATGATTCGTCACTGTCTGTTTTCAATTCAATTCAAATTCCGCCGTTTTCAGTGAGCGTCTACGTGAGCTCTCCTTCAAACACTCGCACAGGCTCTGAATATAATCTCACAGTTTGTTGATGTTTAAGTCTACGTGTGTAAACACGCCCACTCTTGCGAACCCGCCTAACATGCGTGAGTGTTTTGAACTGACAGCCAATCACAGCGCTGAAACTTTTAAATAAACGAATATTAATGAGCGGGGGATAAAATTCTAAGAATCGCCACCTCCCATTTTGCCCAACGTACCAGAGAAAGAGCGCGCGATGAAAGAAATACACTTTTTTTTTTAATTCAATGCATTAATGCAGGTATACCAACTGTTTCTAGTTGCATTTTTAATAAAAAACATAAAATAAACATACCAACTATTCTGAATAGACATATTAAAAAAAAAAAGATAATTTAAAAAGCCACTTGAGACTCAGTCAGTGTCTTATAAATAGGTATACATTAAACTGAAATAGATACTAATAATTAATAAATGCTATTACGAATAGTTGCAAGAAAAAATGCAATGGCACGCAATTTTGGAATGCATTCATTTTGCAAGTGAATCTGAACACCAGAATTCTGTTTCTTGAACAGTAAACCGCATTGGGACAGTAACTAGCATCAAAGTAATACGCAATTGTAATTAATGAATAGCTAGTCACTAGTGAAATTGAAAAAACATGCTAGTCACTACTGAATTACTTACTAGTAATAAAAAAAAAAGTAGATACTATATAGTGTAGTTGAAGTTAGTCATTTAGAAAAAAAATGTTGCGCACATATATAGGGATTATCCTAGACCAGTTTGCAGGCCATGACTCATGCTCCAGCATGCTCTGTGCATGTGGGGCAGTCCCATATCAGCTATTTACAAAATCTTATGTGGTTTCACTTCCATGATGACATACAAAAAATACGGAACCTTTAATAGATAAATTATAGTGTTTGGCAATACTTTAGGCAGATGTCAAGACCTGACTTACCAGACTCTAATGTCCTTGCGATCCTTTGAGACTCTTGACTGGTAGATTTCAGCATTGCACTGACGTTGCATGCATGAAGGATCCTTCCACATACACTGCCAGTAAAATATTCAGATACACATTCTTTATTAAAACTATTTTCCACATTTGTGGAAGTCAAAAATGACAAATTCACATAAATCTAAGACTAAATGTAGTGACTGTTAACTGTTATATATTGTCTCGTTCATCAAATTTTCTTTTCATATTTTAGAATGACAGTGATGCATCAGAACTGTGACAATACATGAATGTAACATATTGTATATTTGTACTCTGTCATTCTCTCATCCAACATCATATGGTGCATCCTAGGATGTTTTAAACAGTATTAAAATAGTTCACACGTATGATGGCTACTTCACCATTTGCTCCAATTATCAAAAAAATAAAAATAAAATAATTCTTAAATGTTGAAGTTAGTTTTGCACTGTGCTTCAAGTAATTATGCATAATCCATAAATTCATGAGAAACAAATGATCCAAAAATGATCAAATGTTGTTAGTGATATGTCACAAAAAGGACGCCAACAATGAAGCACATTTCTTCAGAAAGTTCTTTTTTTATTCCAAGAAAAAAAAGAGCATTTTCATCCCAAACAAGAAAATAAAACAAGATTATATTAATCAATTATTAAGAGGATAAAGTATGACTTTTTTCAATAACTTTTTATTTCCCCGTGTATTCAATAATGATATCAGTCATGTTTATTTTTACATGCACCTACAGAAGTCCGATGATGATGATGATGATGGTGTGAATGGCGTAAGAAAGAAAAGGAGTGGTTAGGCGAGTATCACAACAATGGGCCATTACTGCTGGATGGCTGAGGCCAGTGATGGACTGATGGATGGATGAATGGATGGGTGAAGGAAAGGAAGGACAGTGTGAACTGCATGATGATGGAGAGAATGTAATTGGTTTGATCCCCATGTATCTGCCTCCTGCTTCGGTTGCAGATTGTGCCTCGACCCTCCTTTATCAACTGCTATCTGTAGAAGGTTCTCTATGCATGGCGTTTTTCTTCATGCTATCGAGGTATTCCTGTTGTGACACGGCCAAGACGGATGCCAATATCTCATCGTCTTCCCAGTCTGTTAGGCCTATTGCAAAACAAGAGCAACAAAACATATTATATACACTACAAGTCCAAACATTTAACACACATGACTGAATGTCTTATCAAAAGCATCATTGTGTCTACATGTGCATTTCTTTACAAATATAAATTGAAAATTTTTTAATGGATAAATTTGACTGTATCAAGGCAACAAGTGTCCAACATACATTGGAACTTCATAAAAAGGTCTTCATGTCTTTAATCGTTTTAATGCTTTTACTATTATTCTCAAATGTGCAAAACAGCAATAATAAAGAGTGAGTAGGTGTGGCCAGGCTTTTTTAGACTGATCCATTACAAGAGTTCAATTTGTGAAAAACATTCACTCCCTATTTGCACCTTCTTAAGTTCTTAGCCGAAACAAAGCCGCTGTCAACAGTAGCTGGGGTGTGCCGATACTCCGCTACAATCAAGTGCATTTAACGGCACATAATAACCGTACACGCTGCTTTCTGCATGAGTCCTGGGTGCGTTTCGCAGCTGAATCACATGGATCACTTCACAGATTCAAGCTGTGTGAGATGCATGAGGAAGGCGAGCAAACGCCATGATTAACATGGCATTCCTGAGCCATAGATTCTTTCATACTGAATCAGGCAGGACAGCTAGACGAATTGGCAAGCATGATTCCTCTTCCTCACCAAAAGCAGTAGGGGACATCTCTTGCATAATGGCCCGATAGCCCAGTGCTGGATACAGAGACACCAGAGAAGACGAGGTGGGTCTGTCTGGTCCAACGCAAGCCTGGTTACTGGGACCTGAACAGCGAGACGGAACGCAGGAAATCTTTAATTTGAAAGACTAAAGTTTAGAGTTTCTATCTATGTGGCTTCCCCTGCAAAGTGGTTTTGAGTGAATTTCACAAAAAGACGCAACATTTTACCCCACAAATATTTTGCAAGATGAAAATGTAGTGTATTTTTTTAAGACATTAAGATTTTTTGCATTGTGAACTTATTTTTTTCAAATTAAGCACATTTAGCCGCACATTTTTATTACTGTAATGCATCTGGATGCTTTAGTTACTATTATTCTTAATGATAATTCTCATTTTATTTGCATTATTTGTTACACAGTACCCCAATAATTGCTGTAATGCTGTTTTAATATTAATATATTTATGTTTATATACACTACCATTCAAAAATCTTGGGTCAGTAAGTTACATTTTTTTAAATACTTTTATTAAGCAAGGATGCATTAAATTGATCAAAAGTGACAAGAAAGACATTTATAATCTTGCAAAAGATTTCTAATTCAAATTAAAAAAACTTTCTATTCATCAAAGATTTTTGAGCAGCAATCAGCACATTAGAATGTTTTCTGAAGGATCATGTGACACTGAAGACTGGAGTAATGATGCTGAAAATTCAGCTTTGCAATTATAGGAATACATTATTATTTGTTTTAAATTTAAATAAAAAAACAGTTATTTAAATTGTAAAAATATTTCACAATATATTAGATCGAATAAGAGACTTCTTTCAAAAACATTAAAAAATCTTGCCCAAGCTTTTGAATGCTAGTGTACAAAATTACATTAATGAGAATTTAGAATTTTACAAATTTTGCAAAATAACATTTTCTTATTTAATTCCTTTAGATTTTGGGGTGAAATACGACCAAGACATGTTCTTAACAGGTCTCCAGAGATTCACCCTTATAATCAGTTTAATAATCCGTGAACCTCATGTGTCATTTACCCCATAAATTGGCTTGCTGAAGGAAATGCATCATATGGCTAAACTGTTAGTTTTGATGACACTGTCCTTATTGCAAAACACTGGTAACAGACCTGGTGCACAGGGTGATGGGGGTTTGGATAGTGTGAGGGCCGCTCCGGCCGGGGAGGGGGGCTTGGCAGGCGTGTCCGAATGCGAAGGATCGGGAATCTCCGGAGAGGGGGCGGAGCTGCGTTGCCGTGGAGATCGAGCATTCCATTCTTCCAAACCACTGGAGGCCGCAGCCGTGGCAGAGCTGCACGTAGCACTGGCCTTACGAGGCTGAGGGAGTGACAATGATAAGTGAACAGGCAATTTAAATGTGAAGGCTTCAGAGTTCGTCACTCGAAACATTCTTACAAGGATGCTTAAAATCCTTTATCTTTGTTTGATATGACAATATTCAATTCAGAAGCACATTTTCAACAATTTCTCTCTGATAGGCTGCTGTCAGTCAGTTCAAAAACTGATTTAGAAGAAAGCCTATTGTTTCTGTGAAGAAGGGTCTTGTTCACAGCTGGTTTAAGTGTGAAAGCACAAACCACATAGTCTGCACATCTTGGCATAACCGTAAGGCTATGTTTATCTTCATGAATGAAGCAGTCATCACTGCTTACGTGTGACTTTGAAAATAATTCCAGTGCAATCAGCGTTTAAAAAAGCGATTATTTTATGACGTCAAAGGTTTTCGCAATTACCACATCAAATACCTGATTCCTAACGACAGTCATTCTATTAGGAATGTAACTAAAGATTCTGATTAAATGAGACATGATGTTGGGTAGTTAGTAGGATTAGCAGGTCCCACACCTGTCGTGCCTGTTTCTCCTGGTCTCGAAGCCACTGTAAGTATGATTCTCTGGCCACTTGCTCTTCTATAGCCTCATTGGTGGCTTCCCAATCCGTGGCCCTCTTCTTGTCCTCCAGCATCTGTTGCTCAATCCAGGATTCCTCTGATGTTTTAATTGCATTCTTCATAAGTGACTGGTCTGCAAACTGCATAGAGAGAGAGAGAGAGACAGAGGAGCGTTAAAAATCCACAGCGTTTACCCTCAGGTGACAGGTGAAAATGTCTACTAAAGAGAAGGTGATTTGTGGGAAGAGGAAATACAAGCTAAATGCAAATTAAGCAATAAAATGTATTAAGAGACACTTTCTAAGTGTCGATGATACAAAAGGGTTTTTGATTTTGCATTCTGATTGGATTAGCTGCATTTGACAGCAACGAAAACAGCCTACCTTTACAAATTTCTTGATTCTGATTGGTCAGTCACAGTCTGTCTATTAAATCACTCCGTAGTCCATCTCTTTTCATACAAATGCAAGTCAAAACGGTTTAAAAATTGGATGGATAGATGGATGGATGGAATTGACAGCAACCAGAAACACCCGTATTTTAACATTAAAAACCCATTGGCGAGTGCTAGTGTGCAAGCTTATTATGATTACTAAGTTCAATCTGTCATTTTCTTCATAAGAGACAGATAGATGGGTTAAAGGCCACAGCGTTGCCCCCTCAGGTGACAAGTGAGAATGTCTCCTGAAGGAGAGTTGATATGTGGGAAGAGGAAAAACATTGTTATGCTAAATGCAAATTGAGTCTATTTTAGGAGACACTTTCTAAGCATGGATGACAGACATCTCATCGCACCTCAGAAATACAGAACACGTCTCAAAAACAGAAGGTTTTAACTGCATTCTGATTAGATGAACTGCATTTGGTGACAACCGTAAACCACCTACATTTAGGCTAACAAACTTCATTATACATTATACATGGCACTGAGTAGTCAAATATTTTTGTTTCTTATATCACTGGATGGATGGACGGACGGACGGACGGACGGACGGACGGATGGATATTTATCCTTTATATATTTTCTAAATATAGACAAAAAAGGTTTTCTTAAGAAAATATTTGAGAACTTCTTACAATTGTTATTATTAAATCACACTTACGTACATTCTTACAAAATTTCTTAACTTCTTTCTTAAAAAGATTTTCATGAATCCAGCACTTGGACTAGTAACATAAACAGGGCTGTGCATGTCTGTTCCCTGATTTCAAGATGTATCTCTTTTTTTCCTGTGTAAGAGACACAGAGCTAGACTACATGTCCTCTGCTCTGGGACAGCGTACTGGCTCATTCCCCGTTTTTCCAGACTGTTATGCTAAATTAACTGACTGTAATATGGGGGAGCTCACATCAAGTGGCTGAGATACAAACCAGCACATTAGTATATGTATATATACACTCACCTAAAGGATTATTAGGAACACCTGTTCAATTTCTCATTAATGCAATTATCTAATCAACCAATCACATGGCAGTTGCTTCAATGCATTTAGGGGTGTGGTCCTGGTCAAGACAATCTCCTGAACTCCAAACTGAATGTCAGAATGGGAAAGAAAGGTGATTTAAGCAATTTTTTGGCATGGTTGTTGGTGCCAGACGGGCCGGTCTGAGTATTTAACAATCTGCTCAGTTACTGGGATTTTCACGCACAACCATTTCTAGAGTTTACAAAGAATGGTGTGAAAAGGGAAAAACATCCAGTATGCGGCAGTCCTGTGGGCGAAAATGCCTTGTTGATGCTAGAGGTCAGAGGAGAATGGGCCGACTGATTCAAGCTGATAGAAGAGCAACTTTGACTGAAATAACCACTCGTTACAACCGAGGTATGCAGCAAAGCATTTGTGAAGCCACAACACGCACAACCTTGAGGCGGATGGGCTACAACAGCAGAAGACCCCACCGGGTACCACTCATCTCCACTACAAATAGGAAAAAGAGGCTACAATTTGCACGAGCTCACCAAAATTGGACAATTGAAGACTGAAAAATGTTGCCTGGTCTGATGAGTCTCGATTTCTGTTGAGACATTCAGATGGTAGAGTCAGAACTTGGCGTAAACAGAATGAGAACATGGATCCATCATGCCTTGTTACCACTGTGCAGGCTGGTGGTGGTGGTGTAATGGTGTGGGGGATGTTTTCTTGGCACACTTTAGGCCCCTTAGTGCCAATTGGGCATCGTTTAAATGCCACGGCCTACCTGAGCATTGTTTCTGACCATGTCCATCCCTTTATGACCACCATGTACCCATCCTCTGATGGCTACTTCCAGCAGGATAATGCACCATGTCACAAAGCTCGAATCATTTCAAATTGGTTTCTTGAACATGACAATGAGTTCACTGTACTAAAATGGCCCCCACAGTCACCAGATCTCAACCCAATAGAGCATCTTTGGGATGTGGTGGAACGGGAGCTTCGTGCCCTGGATGTGCATCCCACAAATCTCCATCAACTGCAAGATGCTATCCTATCAATATGGGCCAACATTTCTAAAGAATGCTTTCAGCACCTTGTTGAACCAATGCCACGTAGAATTAAGGCAGTTCTGAAGGCGAAAGGGGGTCAAACACAGTATTAGTATGGTGTTCCTAATAATCCTTTAGGTGAGTGTATATATACTTTAGAAGTGTGATAATGGAAATGATCACATCAGTGTTCCTTCTGAGAAACAAATTAGTCGGAGAGCTCCACCACACACACAGCAGCTGTTTTTGATAGGAAGGTATGATCTGCCTTTGTTCTGCTCAGCTTAAATTATCACAAGGCATGTGGCACATAAACAAAACAGTGTGCTGTTAATGGGGCTGCCCTGAAAACCACCGACATGTGGAATGTTTCCCCCCTCTCCACCCAGAGCAGTCAGGGAAATGGGACACTGCAGGTCACACTTTGTTGTCTCTTTGTAGCTTTGATGACGGCTGTCTCCAAATTCAGACTGTGGATCCGCTGACGGAACTGCCTGAGTGAATGGGAGGAAAACTCTGACAAGACGATATTTTCAATGGACTTCCCGATTCACAAACCCACAAAGACTTTGTTACACACTCCTGAGTAGAAAATACACATCATCACTGCAGGCAGTTTCATAAAAAAATACACTATATTGTCAAAAGTATTGGGACACCCATCCAAATCATTGAATTCAGGTGTTCCAATCTCTTCCATGGCCACAGGTGTATAAAAGGTTCACCTAGACATGCAGACGCTTCTACTAACATTTGTGAAAGAATGGGTCGCTCTCAAGAGCTCAGTGAATTCAAGTGTGGTACCATGATATGTTGCCACCTGTCCAATAAGTCCATTCGTGAAATTTCCTCACTACTAAATATTCCACAGTCAACTGTTAGTGGTATTATAACAAAGTGGAAGCAATTGGGAACAACAGCAACTCAGCCACAAAGTGGTAGGCCACGTAAAAACAGAGCGGGGTCAGCGCATGCTGAGGCTCACAGTGTGCAGAACTGGGTTTGGCGGTTGCCAGGAGAACGGTACTTGCCTGACTGCATCGTGCCAAGTGTAAAGTTTGTTGGAGGGGGGATTATGGTGTGGGGTTGTTTTTAAGGGGTTGGGCTTGGCCCCTTAGTTCCAGTAAAATGAACTCTTAATGCGCCAACATACCAAGACATTTTGGACAATTTCATGCTTCCAACTTTGTGGGAACAGTTTGGGGATGGCTGGGTCCAACATCAGTGCCCTACCTCACAAAAGAGCTTCTAGAAGAATGGTCAAAAATTCCCATAAACACACTCCTAAACCTTGTGGAAAGCCTTCCCAGAAGAGTTGATGCTGTTATAGCTGCAAAGGGTGGGCCAACTCCATATTAAACCTTACGGATTAAGAATGGGATGTCGTTAAAGTTCATGTGCATGTAAAGACAGGCGTCCCAAAACCTTTGGCAATATAGTGTATATTATTACGTGAAATTAATTATTATTATAATTATGTGAAAAATGGCTGTTCTTGCACAGGCAGATGGAGGTGTACGTGAAGGAATACACATAGACAATAGTAACACCAAAGTGTCAAACTCAGAGGGGTCAACCAGAGCAATTAGCATACTTCATACAGCACAGTCGCAAACAATCACCAGCTATTCTCACTTAAATGATACTTCCAATCCCTCATTAACGGATTATTTTATCTTACAAAAAGTATTGTGAATCTGTCATGTAATGTAGTTTGAGTTTGACATTAAAAGAAATGTAGTCTGGTCCTAATAAAATAACATACAGAGCTCCTACTGTGCTTAAAGGGCATAGAGAGCTTCATGGAATGGGTTTCCATGGCCGAGCAGCTGCATCCAAGCCTTACATCAATTGCAATGTAAAGTGTCGGATGCTGTGGTGTAAAGCATGCCGCCACTGGACTCTAGTGTTCTCAGGAGTGATGAATCACGCTTCTCTGTCTGGCAATCGGATAGACGAGTCTGGGTTTGGCGGTTGCCAGGAATACGATACTTGCATTGTGCCAAGTGCAAAATTTGGTGGAGGGGGGATTATGGTGTGGGGTTGTTTTTCAGGGGTTGGGCTTGGCCTCCAGTGAAAGGAACACTTAGTGCTTCAGCATACCAAGACATTTTGGACAATTTCATGCTCCCAACTTTGTGGGAACAGTTTGGGGATGGCCCCTTCCTGTTCCATAATGACAAAGCAAGGTCCATAAAGACATGGATGAGCGAGTTTGGTGTGGAGGAACTTGACTGGCCTGCACAAAGTCCTGACCTCAACCCGATAGAACACCTTTAGGATGAATTAGAGCGGAGACTGCAAGCCAGGCCTTCTTGTCCAACATCAGTGCCTGATGTGAAGGAATACACATACACATAACATACAGAGCTCCTACTGTGCTTAAAGGGCGTCCCTCACTGACAAGGAATACCGAACCATTCTGGATGACCATGTGCACCAATGGTTCAAACATAGTACCCTGAAGGTTGTGCCGAGTATCAAGATGATAATGCACCAATACACACAGCAGGACTTGAGGACTTGAGCATCTCCCATGGCCTGCACAGTCACCAGATCTGAATATTATTGAGCCACTTTGGGGTGTTTTGGAGGAGTGGGTCAGGAAATGTTTTCCTTCACCAGCAGCACGTAGTGACATGGCCACTGTTCTGGAAGAGGAATGGGTCAAAGTCCCTGCAGGACTTGTATCTGTTATTCCAAAAACAAATTGATGCTGTATTGACTGTAAAAGGAGGCCCTGCACCAGACGAATAAATTATTGTGGTTTAAAACCAGGTTTTTTAGGTGTTTCAATTTCATTGTCTTGCCCATGTATATATGTGTGTGTGTGTGTGTGTGTGTGTGTGTATTATATATATATATTTTTATTATTTCATATTTTTATGTCTTGATACTTTAAAGTCAACATGAACCTCCTGGCTTCATACTGTTAGGTAACAGCCTCTTTTCACAATCTAATCAATTCCTAATGGATAAAATCAAGCCCCCCCCTCAACATTATTTCTCATTAAATATCCTGCTTAAACATATCAGATTATGGAAGTAAACAGGTTGCGAATGGCATTTCATGTTGACTTTAGTGGCGGCTGAAGGTACCCACCCCTGGTTTGAAGGCAGGAAGTCCAAGCCCAACTCCAATTGTGGCTTTATTGGGATTCACGACTGAGTTGTAGTGAATGTTCCGATGGTAACTAACTCTGATTGGCTCGTCATTATTTTGATGGATGCCATGGAACGTGTTGATTGGTTCTAAAAGAGGCCATCAAAATAACATTTAGAAACATAGAGAACATCATAAACATAGAGTGCATCACATTTAGAAACATAGAGTGCATCACTATACGAGCAAAATGCATTACTACAGTGTCTGTTAAACATATTGCATGTACATGTAATTCTTTATAATACCAATAATTTTCATATTCATCATCGCTATTCACTAGGGTATTTGCATGGTAAAATAAAGTTGCTGCCTTAAATTTTAAGTACAATAAACTTGGATGCATAAGTCATTTCAACTTAAATTACATTAAACTGACTTGTTTAAGTTGTTTAAACTGACTTGACATTTAAAAATGTGTTTAAAAACGTGCTTAACTTATTTTGATGAGTTAAAAAACATATGTTGTTATAACTTATTCATCCAAATTTTTTTACAGTGTAGTTAAACGTGCATAATTACATTTTATGGACACCATAATGCAAATTAGACCCTGTGCTGACCTGTGCCGTACTGATAAACTTCCACTGGCCGATTGTACATCTCCGCCATAGCCTGCATCTCAATATGGTTCCCATGACAGTTGTTCTTCCTCTTTCTGTTGATGTATGTAGTGAAGTCCTCTGTCACATAGTTTGAAAAGTAATCTGCATTTTTCATCTGCAAGTAAAATCACACAGAAAGCATGAATTTAATTACAACATGATCAGGTTTTGTACACTCTGATGATCCCAAAGAAAGAACATCACATACCAAGTAATCCATGCAATGTTTGCGGACGACTTCGTGCATATCCTGGTCTCCGTAAACCTGATCAGCTGTATAAAGATGAAGATACCAGGGTTATGTGCAAATTAATAACATGGTCTCTGCATGCAGAAATTTTACATTTAAAAGCATTTCATGTTTTATTGTATTTTCTTACATTTATTGTAGTGTCTCTGCAAAATAAAAAGTTATAACTGAATTACGTTATGTATCATTTTAGCACATATTTATTGCATACCAGACAATGTTTTAATGCATTTCATTTTTGTCTTTAATTTTAGATCATAAAAATAACAATTACACAACAAAAACAAGACAGGAGGACAGGGTGAACTGCAATACTGTTCATGTTAGTTATTACAGTTGTTTGAAATTTGTAAATAATTTTTCTTTTAACACCTTTAACAAAATTATAGGGTGCAAGTATCTACTGAGTAATCTTGAGGGGTCTGATTGTAGGCAAATTCTGTAATGCATGCATGCAAAGACTGCATGGTTCGTTCTGCAAGCGCCACTTTTGGCGGGCTTTATCATACTCATATATGTGCCAGTGAGTGACTCAAAGCAAGACTAGGGGCCCAAATAAGGTGCAGATGTAAACAAACGGGCGTACGAGCTCCGCTCAGAGGCCAACACCTTTTCCTTCCAAAAGCGGCAATATGCAAATGAGCCTCAGCCTCAAAGCGCATTCCGGCTAGTCACATGACCACTAGCCACAAAGATTCTGAGAATCTCTTAGTCAATTTCCTCTTTCACAGCATCGGCCTACTTCTGTTGTGACACTTCTGAACAGACTAAGGAAGTTGCACTCGCTTCGCAAAAAAAAAAAACAAGCTTTAAATTACAGTTCAGACAAATATACCAATACAGGTGCTTTATTTTAAGAGGCTTGCACTTTTTAGTTCCTAGAAGAGGCCCTGTAAACCATATACATTATCGGATACAAATGGAGTAGGAGTTTAAGGAAGAGAAAGAAGTCTTTGATGCGGAAAATGAATATCCCACAGCAAAAGCTCTCATAAAGTTTTAAAAGACCAGTTCAATACTGCAATTGGCATATCCAGCAATGAGCGAACGCTCTGTGCTTCTTAGGATATGAAAGAACCGGTCGTTCTGTTCCCAACACGAACAATAACTGCATTTTCTGGCAGGTCCATGTTGCTTTTATGAGCTAGCTATAGATGTCACTAGGTTTGTTTGGGAAAAATGAAACCTCCATTTATGAATGCTTACAGCTGGGCGAATGCTGCTGGCGCAACACTACAATTTAGTCCTGAAGCCACCTTTTGTCAAGTAAAAATCTGCATTTAGATCAATGAATGCTTCTACTTTTCTAAATAGGTGCAGTGAGCCCTTAAGACACAAGTTCATTTGTTAAAACCAGGACCTTGATATTTGAAGATGTCTGTAAGATCTCAGTTCACACACAGGAGAACAGCAGCTGGAGATTTGGTCTGTTGGTATTTCCATGAGTCTTACCCTTTCCATTCATTACAGCACAGTGCAGTGGATAACCAGACCCATTGTCAGTGGGTGCTGCGGGGGAGAATCAGGGATTCCCCTCCACTCCTTTGCATTAGTCTGACTCATGTGTGATGATAAACACCTGCCTTCGCTTTTTTCCTGATTTCACCCCAAATTTGAATAACAAACAGCTTTACTATAGTGGTGCTGCCACGTGGGGCCTGAAACTTTTGCATGTACAAACAGTGAACTGTACTAAAGAAAAACAGTTCCTTAAGTATGTTGACCTAAATTGCATTTTCGACATTTATACTTCCGGTTAATGGTTTTTCAAAACTCCCTGCTTTTAAAGTGGATAGTTTATGCAAAAACGAACATTTTGTCATCATTTAAACCCTCATGTTGTTCCAAACCTGTGTGACCTTTTTTTCTGTGGAACATAAATTAAATTAAGAACCTTTCAAAATATCTTCTTCGTGTTTGGAACGACATGATGGTGAGTAAATGATGAAAAATGTTATTATGTAATTCATCCTGCATCATGCTATGGCTAATAATAAAAGTCACGTGGCAAGTTGAGAGGTGTGTTATTAGTTTTATAAGTGGCCCAACTTACTTTTCTCAGGCTCTTTTGACCTGTTCCAATAATTGCCCACCTAGCAATGCCCTAATACAACCCAAAACACATAAGCATCATTGAGTTTTTCACACTTCTTAAGAAAATGTATAAGGTTTCCAATTCTCAGTATTAAGGTGTTCTTAGTGGTTTCTAGTGCGTTTCCAATGGCATTCTGGGTGGCATTACTAAGTTCTTGCTTAATGCCCATTTAAAAGCGCCCACCTTTACACTATCATATAAAAGTGTTTTTAAAAGAAGTCTCTGATGCTCTCCAAGGCTGCATTTATTTGACTGAAAATACAGTAAAACCGTAATATTGGGAAATACTATTAAAAATGTAAAATAATTGTTTTCTATTTAAATATGTTGAATATGATGGCAAAGATGAATTTTCAACATCATTACTCCAGTCTTCAGTGTCACATGATCCTTCAGAAATCATTATAATATGCAAATTTTTGTGCTCAAGAAACATTTCTTATTATTATCAATGTGGAAAATGCTGCTTAATATTTAATACTTGTGTGATACTTTTTTAGGACTCTTTGATGAATAGAAAGTTCAAAAGAACAGCTTTTATTAGAAATAGAAATCTTGTGAAACATTATAAATGTCTTTACTGTCAGCCCACACATTTGAACATCTAAGGCTACATCTACATAAATCCATATACATTTGAACGCTCCCTGACCACACTAGCATTTTCCAAAGGTTGCTCATCCACATTGAAACATCTGAAAATGCTTAAATCACCTTATTGTGCATGCATAAAACATACTAAAAGTTACATGTGATAAGGCTACAGGATATGCTGTTATTCTGATCATGCAAACAAGCAGCACACAGGTAGACATTACTGTTTACATTCACATAACTGTGTCTCAACTGCAAAGAAAACACGACTAGCCCACCGCAACGATCACCCTGCCTGCAATAGGACGTTTCCCAACACTAAAAGCTGGTGGTTGACCTTTCTGCCGCCAGTGGACACACTGATGAGAAAAGGGCGACAGTGTATAAAAAAGCGGAATAGAGAAATTCACTGGGTAGGTCTACCACGAAAGACAGATGCCGCTGATAGAGTTCACGAGAAAAGAGAAGAGCAGAGGTCCACCAAGCAAAAACAAAACCACAAGCTCACTTCCACTAATGTAGGCCGCAGATAGTGTCTCGATTCTAAGAAAGGGGCAGGCCCAGCTTACACTCAGAGAGAGAAGAGAGAGCTCAGACCTGCCCTTGAGGTCTGGCGGTCAGCGATAATGTTTATCCTCAGAAAGCAGGGCCACAATGAGCTGAGTTTGTCAAAGATTCCCAGGAACTTTACACGCCCTACGTTAGTTTAGGCTTCATTCACGTATTTCAGCACTAGGAAATGTCATATGTAAACACCATGGATGCTACAAACTTGACTCTGTTCATGTGGCAGGTCAGATTGTCTTCCACTGAAGCTCCAGGTGATCTTTGGAGCATCTCAAATCATGCTGGAGAACGTGATCATCAGGTTTTGTTCATGTCTGCTCAAGTGCTGCTATCATGAAAGCAAATTCTAAAACAAATTGTAAATATTTTTAATTCAAATTCTCTCAAAAAAAAAAAAAAAAAAAATTGGTAACAATTTACTTAAAGCCTTTATATACAATGCATTATAGAAGTATTTTAATGCATTAATTATGCCTTGTAATGCACTTTATAATGCATTGTATGATATCATGAGTAGTTGTAACCAGTTATAATACATTATAATACTTATCTATTCACTGTTACACCTTTAGAAAGTATAATGCATTTTTAATTATGTTTTTGAAAGAAGACTTATGCTCATCAAGCTTGCATTTATTTGATCAAAAATACAGAAAAAAACTGTAATATTGTGAAATATTATTACAATTTAAAATAATGGGTTTCTATTTTAATATACTTTAAAATATAATTTATTCCTGTGATCAAAGCTGAATTTTCAGCATCATTACTCCAGTCTTCAGTGTCACATGATCCTTCAGAAATCATTCTAACATGATGATTTATTATCAATGATGGAAACAGTTGTGCTGCTTAAAAGGTTTGTTCACCCAAAACGGAAAATTAGCCCATGATTTACTCACCCTCAAGTCACCCTAGGTGTATATGACATTCTTCTTTCAGATGAATAAAATCAGAGTTATATTAAAAAAGTCCTGGGTAATCCAAGCTTTATAATGGCAGTGATTGTTGCTCTGTTTTTGAAGTCCATAAAAGTGCATCTGTCCGTCATATAACTGCTCCACACGGCTCCGGGGGGTTAATAAAGGCCTTCTGAAGCGAATCAATGCGTTTGTGTAAGAAAAATACCCATATTTCAAACTTTATAAAGTAAATTATCTAGCTTCCGGCCTATCGCCTTCCGTATTCAACTTACGGAAAAAGTGTTGTGCCTCTCGCAGTTCAAAATGCTTACGCTACGTCTGAAGACACTGCACACCAGTTACACTCGTCAGACGTAGCGTAAGCATTTTGAACTGCAAGAGGCACAACACTTTTCCCGTAAGTTGAAACAGAGCCACAATCACTGCCAATCTTGGATTAGCCAGGACTTTTTTAATATAACTCCAATTGTATTCGTCTGAAAGAAGAATGTCATATACACCTAGAATGACTTGAGGGTGAGTAAATCATGGGCTAATTTTCATTCTTGGGTGAACTAACCCTTTAATGTTTATTGTATAACCTTTGATACTTTATTCAGGATTCTTTGATGAATTAAAAGTTTCAGCATTTATTTAAAATCAAAATCTTTTGTAACAATATACACTACCGTTCAAAAGTTTGGGGTCAGTAATTTTTTTTTCTTTTTTTTGTTGAAAGAAATTAATACTTTTATTCAGCAAGGATGCGTTAAATTGATAAAAAGTGACAGTAAAGATTTATATTGTTAGAAAAGATTTATATTTCTATTGCAATCATGTGACACTGAAGACTAGAGCAATGGCTGGTGAAAATGCAGCTTTGCATCACAGAAATAAATTATATTTTTAAGTATATTGAAATAGAAAACCATTATTTTAAATTGTAATACTATTTCACGAGACTTTTTTCAAAACATTAAAAATAGTAATGTTTCCAAACTTTTTAAATAATAATTAATTAAAAAATAATTAATATGCGTTACATTCACCTACTGAAGTCATATGATAGCTTTGTGTAAGAAACGGACTGATAATTTAAATAGTCATTCATTTAAAATCTGCACCTGTGTGATGTCTGATTCATGAATAAATTGTTCTTTTAGGTCAGATCTTTTAATTGAATAAGTTGATCCAAATTTAAGCCTGTTCCTCAAGCAAAGCTAACATATGACTTTAGAAGAACTGGATTTAGGGGTATAACTATTCCTATATCTAGGGACTATTTTACAATTGCTTAATGATGCAAACAGATATTACATAATAGATATTTTTACTATAATTACTCTTTAAACCTTGATGCCCTGTGTCCAAATATGACCGTGTGGAACATGAGTTGCATAGTCCATCCAGAAAGAGCTGAGGTCACCACTCTGACCTGCACTCCTATGTGCTCCTTGACATCCACGGTCACAAGAACATCTGACAGGCCACGTCCACCTCGACAGCTGATCAGTAAACACGCTCTTCAAACAAATGAATCGATGCAGTGCTCTAAAAACAGGCACCAGTTACAGCAGGCCCAAAGGTAACTCTCCACTTAACAGCCTTATTGACTACCGTGTGTTCAGTTCACTTATCTCTAGCGCCTCAAAAGACTATGAATTTGAGATTATGATCGTATAGATCAATACATATTGATTCTCAAGCATATGGGGGGGGGGGGGGGGGGGGGTCAGATCACAAACGTTTTTCAAAGTACACCCTGTGTTGAGGAAGTACAGTTAGATACAGAAGAATGGCTTATGCACGAACTGAACTGCCTTTCGTTAGTGCCAGAAAAGTCAGTCGCTGATCATGAATGTTGAGTAACACTGAGCTTACTATTGCCCCAGAAACACGACGACTGTCAAATACACTCATTCATGCTCACGAGACTGTATTGCAACCAGGCATGCTGTCTACTGGCATATAGTGGTCACAGAGGACCACTGACACTCTAGCGTAAACTCCAGACTTGAATTATGTGTCTAAACGATTTCGTCAACAGCTTGGTTTTGTTAGAGATTATGCCAATGTTTTCTATATCCTGGCAAGAGAAGATGCAGCTCTTACAGTCTTGGTGGTGTCTAGGTGAAAGTTGGGGAGACTTGTGGAGCATCTGCGTTCCAGATGTGCAAAAGTTCACGAGGCAGCTATGGCCGAGAAAACTAAGCTAAAGGGAGCAGACGATCTTATCACAATCAACGTCTGCAAGTCAAGTGATTGAAACCCTTATACAATTGAGTTTTAAAATGGTTTTCGGTTAAACAGCATTTGCTATTGAATTATGCTCATTGACATTTGCTCTAAAGCTCACTGCAATCATGCCAGACAACTCAAACTCACTGGTTTACACTGGATCAAACTAGTCAACATCCTCAAGTTCTTCACCATTTCCCATCTCATAGAAAAAGACGTTACGTGAGCGGTGCTTGTGTTGAAACCTGTACTTTCCTGTCCTAGAAGGGGTTGATCAATGTAATGAAGGAATCTACTAGCAACCCTTGATTCCAACACGGCTTCAAACTTTGCTCCACGTTTGCCACAAAGCTACGGTACATGACGTCCAGGAGTGAAATACAATGCTGGACCAATAAATAAAAAAAAGATAGTTGAAAGCTGACCTATGCTTTTTACATTTCACATCCACAATAATCCAGTGTGCTGACCTGTATGTGACTGATTTGAAGATTTATGTAAGCTTATGTAAGCATTCATTACTTTACGTTTTATAAGAAAATGTCAATTATATTCAATCAATAGTAGAGTTCAAAAGGATAGTAGTAGAGTTCAAAGGAAAATTCTGTCATCATTTAATCAATATCATGTTGTTCCAATCCTGTATGACTATGGGTGAATCCCAATTGATGGCGTTCACATTGGAATTTTAACACCAGGCTTAAAGATATCGAACCTAAAGGCATAGGGATATGTTTACAACCTGATTGGTCAGCTTTTATGACGTATATGTATAATCGTTGTATGTGCGTAGCCTACATATGATGGTATTCTGACCAGCTGAAAAGTCATGAAGAGCTTATAAAATGTGTAAAGGAGTCAAAACAGCGGCAGGAATCCCTCCGTCACACACAAACCAAGATCTGCTTTGAGGAGACACGGGTCTGACACCTGTACCGACTGTGATGGGCAACATCACGACTATGACGAGAAAAAACAGGTATGCTTGAGCATTCTGTCCTTTTTCTTTCTTTCTTTTTAACCAGGTTAAAAAACTCAATGAAAACAAGAGTGACCTGGTCAAGAAGGCAGGTAAAATAGCATAAACATACAAAACACATCCAGACACAATCAAGGATCACAACAGCAATTTACCAAAGGAGAATTTCTTAGGGTCGCATATTGTGACATCATATCCCGTTTTTAGTTTGTTTACATGTCTTTGGTCCGTGTTGCGCTCATATTTCAATTGAATCGCACCAGAGTTTGTTTAGAAGCGCATCGAGACCCATCTTTTCAGTGGTCTCGATCCGCTTGTTTGGTGCGCAACAGGTAGCGTTCCCACTCATTCAAATAAACTGCACTAACAGAGCAATCGCACCAGGGTTCGTTTTAAGCGAACCAAACATGCCAAGTGTGAACACACCCTTAATTAACTGAAAAAACAAAGTGTGGAATGTTGGACACCTAATACACTCAACTGAGGCAGGATTGCATACATAATGAAGGGGGAGGGGCTATCAGACTCCGATGTTCGGTGACAAAATAACCTTATTAAATTGATACACTATAGTAAATAGTGCATAGTGTATAGTATGACATTAGGGACACAACTTAAGTGTTTCTTATCCATACAATGAAAGTCATTAGGGTCCAATGTCATTGTTTTTTTCTGTGTTCTGCACAAAAAATAAAGTCATACAGGTTTGGAATGAAATGAGGGTGTGTAAATGCTGACAGAATTTTTATTTTGGGGGATGAACTATCCTTTTAAGTACCCAAGGGCAAGGTGGGGAAATGGCACGAATGAATCTGGAGGAGAGGAATTTCGGCCCCACCTTCGCTTCGAGAGCAGGTCGGCATTTCCCACTCTGTCAAATCATGTTATGGCATTTGTGGCATCTGCTCTACAATCACAACAAGATGACGAACAGCAAAACGAGAGGAATGCAGCCGAGCTATCTGTCAGGGGTTCACGGCAGGGCACAGGCTGCTTTGTTTACTACCGAAGCAGGTATCTGGAAGTGATCCCGCAGTGCGTGCGGGGAAAAATAAACAGGGCTTACATTGGAATGCACTTTGCATATGCCGGCGATTTTCATATAAAGCTTCATCCATGTAAGGTTAGGGTTAGTCTTGCCTCAGGTGAGGCTGTTCTTAGCCCTCCGTCTACACTGGCGCCTCCTCAGATTGATCAGAGACAATAACGCTTGTTCCTGAAATAGCAGCTTGCATGAGAGGAAAGTGAAAACAACAACTGACTTGACATAAGGAAGTACATATATTTAAACTAAATTTTAAAGGAAATGGAGTGAACAAAAGAAGCCTAGACGACAAATATAAAATGGTTCTGTTGCAATACCCTTTACAATAGTTCTTGGAAAGTGTTTAAAAAAAGCATAGGCTTTGCATTACAGTGAATTTACCATGGGTAAACTTTTAAAAAGCATCACATTCACAACATAAAAAAATTACACAGATGTGCAATAAACAATTACAAATATTAGTGGAGTTTGCAAAGGCAAGCATCACTATTACTATTGCACATACTTAAGATTAGTGATTTAAACAAACAAACTTAAACTGAAGGAGCAACCTGAGCTGTATCTAGAGATCACCAACCACCTACAACACCTTAGCAGCAGTGTTATTTTAGTATTATTTATACTATTATAGTATTTATTCATATTTTGAATTAGCTTTTATTTTTATATTATCAGCTTATCAGTTTTCATTTTAATTTTAGTTTAAGTTTTAGTAATTGTGTTATGTGCTTTAGTCATTTTTATTAGTTTTTATCATTTTTTAAAATTTCTTTTCCACTTAAATTTTTTTTATTTCAGTTTTAGTTTCAGTATTTTAACTTATTTCAGTTAGCTGCCAAGACAGCATTTCTACAATCTCAACAATTTTTTCATCTAATATTTATACATTTTATTTCATTTCAGCTTTATTTCAATAACAAAATCCATTTTTAATAGTTTTAGTTAACAATAACAGCGCTGGTTAGCAATCCTCCATTAACCATTCCCAACATCCCCAGCATTGAAACATGATTTTCCACAGTATAAACAATTATTCTGGGAGGTAAAAGAGTAGATTAGCATAACTGTAGGTAGATAAGTAATCTCAACATATTAGTACAAAATTCAAATGATCTGAGGCTATCAGCTATTTTACAATGCCTTTGAACATGGATCATCCAATCAGTTTTTAGAGCAGAAACTCAATGCTTTTTGAATATTTATTCAAAAACAAAACCTCTAGCAAAATTAAAGGATTAGTTCACTCAAAAATGAAAATGATCCCATGATTTACCCTCAAGCCAACCTAGGTGTATATGATGTATTATCTTTCAGATGAACACAATCGGAGTTATATTAAAAAATATCATTGCTCTTCCAAGCACTATAATGGTGAATGGTGGTCCTGATTTTGAAGTCCAAAAAAGTGCATCCATCCATCATAAAAGTAATCCATACAGCTCTAGGGGGTTAATAAAGGCCGGGCTTCTGAAGCAAATCGAGTAACCACTGACGCGATGGTTAGCGTTTAAGCTTTGATGCCTCTCGCTATTTAAACAAATAGTGCTGGGCAACAAACTCAAACTCAAGCTCCTCATCTCTTATATCGAAATCCTCCGACATTTCTCTTTAAAAATTCGCGTTTTAGACTTCTAATTTGTGACCGGTGTTTTGTTTCGCTCTATCCTCTGCGCTTCCGCGTTCGTCAATGTATCATGTCAGGTCAGGGGTTACTCTTTCACCATAAATCGATGCGTACAGCAGTCTGTCAGAAGTTATTTTAGTTTATAAAGTTTTAAAGGGGTCATGAATTGAGAAATCAACTTTTCATTCAGCCTTTGATATATAAAAGTTCCTCGTGATCTAAGAATATCCTGTAGGTTTCAGAGCTGAAAACTCAGAGCTGTAAGGCAAAGAAAAGCTTTTATTGACACCAGGCCCAGCAAACGCTCAATCTCAGAATGCCAACCCTTGACATCATCGTGTGGTTAAATGCCGCCTCAACAGAAGAAGATGATTCTGTAGCCGCCCACAGACTCGTGGAACTAAACGGATCGTGCTACAGAGCAATAAACATGCCGAAGATAGCAAGATATTGCGCTGTGCCTGGTTGTGGAAGAACACAGTCGCTGTATAAGCTTCCAATGTGACAGTATTGCATTGTTACAGATAGTTTGATATCTATTGATTATGTACGTGTCTAACTGAACATTAGCACGCTGTCACAGGCTGGAGAAACCTTTATTTGAGGTGTTGGTTCATTGTGCTGTGATTCGGGATCAGACTAGAACATGTATGGGCCAGGGCAAAGCCCAACGTCCCGGGGCTATGTGTTTTCCCGACGGGCTATCAAAACGTAAGCCCGTCGGCAGGCCGGTGAATCTAAAATAGTGAAATAACATTCCTTTCTTGATGTGCGTTGTTCACTCTTTTGACTTGATATTTGAAGGAAAATTACAATCGCGGAAGTTTTGATCATGCTGATTTTTCTGACTCCGCAGTGAGGCTTGTGCGTGTGTGTGTGTGTGTGTGTGTGTGTGAGTGATACATGGATCGGGTGGGCCAAGTAATAAAAAAATAACATTCCAATGAATTGCGGGTGGATGAGAGATAAATCATTGTGTTTGATAAAAGACATTTTGCGAGCCCTGTGGGCGAATCATTCCGGTTGCCGCTTTCCCACATGCTTTCAAAACAATTCCTCACATGTACTCACGGGGGAGACGGAGCTCATTATAATATGCAACGCTTATCCAATCATAGCAGTGGGCATTTACTTCCAAGTCTTCAGTGCGGCACGCCCATAAAAACTGAGCGTTCCATGAGAGAGGCTCAAAACCAGGGTAGAAAATAGCATATTACTTATTCATTATGATGTTTTTGAATGTAAAAACCATGTGAACGTCATTAGTTGACCTCAGACAACAGTATAATTTTTTTTTTTAAAGCCAGTTCATGACCCCTTTAAATATGAATATTTTTCTTACACAAACACATCGCTTCGCTTCAGAAGGCCTTTATTAACCCCCGGAGCCTTTTTTGGGCTTCAAAATCTTTCTCCATTCACTGCCATTATAAAGCTTGGAAGAGCCAGGACATTTTTTAATATAACTCCGATTGTATTTGTCAGAAAGAAGAAATTCATATACACCAAGGATGGCTTGAGGGTGAGTAAATCATGGGGTAATTTTCATTTTTGGATAAACTATCCCTTTAATGTCACAGCCAGACTGTTATAGACCAAGTGGAGAGATCAGCCCACATACTTGGTCACTAAGTCAGACACTTTTATCCCACTGTATCGAGATTTGCCCGGAAAGAGGGAGTCTTTGATAAAATGCACAGCTGGCACTGTTGCATTTCAGAAGAAATGTGCAAATCCAAGCCAAAAGCAAACAAGTGCACTGCTACTCGAACAAACATTCCACTTCCTCCAGTGTAGGATTACGATCCACCATGTAACCTTAATCTTCAATGGAGACTGAAAAAAATAAAGCATTTAAATTGGCTCCCATTACAGTACAAGAATCTGCACCTTTTAATCTTTTTCTTCACAGACAAGCATTCACATCAGATGGCTGAGCTATTTACGACCAACTGTTTTGAAGAGCCTAATTAGTGTTGTTTTAGCTGGCTGGGTCAGGTCACCCCACTCCTAAGTGTAAACAGCCAGTGTGTGTGTGCTGGTAAAGGTGTCAACTGCTTCCCCGTTCACCAGAGTCCAGGTCGAGCTCTGGAAAGAGGGGCGGTGCTCTGGATAACCAGCAGAGCAGCACTGGAAATGGGAGAGAATGCTGGGAGCTAGGGCAGGGATCTAACACATGACACTGTTTCCCACGCATCATAGAGGAGAAGCACGTTCCCAACACAAAACCCTGCACAACAATTACTACAGCACAGAATACCAGCAATGTTTTAGTCAGGATGTGGTGATTCAGACTTATTCACAACACAACTGTTTTCATAATTAGGACGAGACCCTGTGAAACCACACTAAAGCTGGGTATTAAAACAGTTGTTGAACGTTGTAGATTGGTGGATTCACCTCATTTCAACCAATCGAATGGCAAATATGTGAAACCACAAAACCTTTTGAAAGTTTTTCATTGTAATACCAAAACTGAAACCACAGTGGCAAATTTCTCACTTTCAAACAGAAGACACAGGTGTGCGTGTAACCATGTGTCCATATTAGCACTAATTTTCTGTAAAAGTGAAACAGGTCTGATCAGAAACCCTGTCAAAAGCAGCAGACACTCATTATTTCCAGACAAATAGAAATCGTAGGCACGTGTGCATTTCTTTTGCTTTTGTTCCTCTACTGTAAGTCGCTTTGGAAAAAGCATCTGTTAAATGTATATGTAAAACATCTTTTGCTGGATGGTGACAAAAGCAGTACACAAATGTGCAGCATTGCACGCACACTCATTCAATACAGTTTCCAGCTCATGAAGGTTTTTGAAAGAATGTCCAGAGCATAAAATATAAGATAGTTGGAAAATACTAGGAAGGTGTGTTTAAATGTTTATGTGTTAACATTACCACAAATTACCATTGAATAGACCTCTCAGGATATAAACCACTGTGAGATAAAATACCTTGGAGAATAATTTGCAAACCAATTTGCAAACATTGCATAAGCATTTGCACGCTAGCGCCATGAGCCTCCTTACTACAGAATGTGAACTACGAATGCCAGGTTTGGTATGAATTTAAAATTCAGGGTCATATAAGGTGACATGAAGAAATTGAGTAATTCTTCAAAAGTTGCCTTTTTCATTAGTGAAGCTTTCTATGCTGAGCGATTTACCACTAAAAACTGTTGACCGTTCAAAAGTTTGGAGTCAGTAAGATTTTTTGTTAAGAAATTAATACTTTTATTCAGGAAGAATGCATGAAAATGAACACTTTTGTTAACCAAGGATACATTAAATTGATCAAAAGTGACAGTAAAGACATTTACAATCTTTCCAAATTTCTATAAGAATCCTGAAGAAAATGTATCACAGTTTCCACAAAAATATGAAGCAGCAAAACTGTTTTCAACATTGATGATGATAATAGTTTCTTGAGCAGCAAATCAGCATATTAGAATGATCATGTGACACTGAAGACTGGAGTAATGATGCTGAAAATTCAGCTTTGCATCACAAGAATAAATTATAAATTAAAATCTATTCAAATAGAAAACCATTTATTTCAAATTGTGATAATATTTCACAATATTACTGTTTTTACTGAATTTTTGATCAAATAAATGCAGCCTTGATGAGACTTCTTTCAAAAACATTTTACACACTCCAAACAGTTGAACGGTAATCTAAAGTTGTTTAGACATACAGGATTATAATAGAGATAATCATGGGAATAAAACACCGCTCGCCTGACCTACCTTTTCATAATGTGAGAACCAAAACAGCAACAAAGCAATGAGGGTGTCCAGGAAAATAAGGGCAAAATTTGATAGCCGAGATCTGGTTTGCTGCTGCCTTGTTGACAAGACTAATTATTATGTGATAAGAACGATCTTAAATTCGTAAAACAACACATCAGCACACAGTATTAAAGTAAAGTATGCAATTATACGTATACAAATCATGTAAAATATTTTTATTTTCAATAAAAGAGTTACACAGGGAGTTAAGAATGCTCTGTGTTAAATTCTGTGCAAAAAACATAATTCTGCAAAAAGCAGAACTATTATAACAAGAGGTTCTGATGCTGCTTTGGTTATCCATAAATGAAATGCAACATTAGCACAGTCTTAAAGGAATAGTTCACTCAAAAATAAAAAAAGAAGGTGCATTTAATGGTCATTTAAAGCTACATTTCACGAGTTCACACTTACATCAAATTAAATAGAGTAAAGATTATGCGTATTTGGCGTGCTGTCCAGGGGAGGGCTCCGGCGCTCGGAATTTTGGCCCGAAACCCAGAGTATCCCCCCGTGATAGAGATAGTCTAGAACTAGACTGTGTTGATGTCTAATAAGAGTTTATTAAAATCAAGTGAGGAGATGGGGTGGTGGAGGGACGCTAAAAAACCGTCAACGAAAAGAGGTAAAATCTGCTGTATATATACACCTCTTGTCGTTAAATTGATTAACTTAGTGTGCTCCACTCGTGTTTAATTAGGTTTAATTATCTGAATGTGCTCCTCCCGAAATTTGTTAATAAAACATCACTTAATGAGCAAGAAACTATGACTAACGTCATAAGTAGATTTCAGAGTTGAAACGGGGTCATTTTAGTATACCACAATAATAATTATAATCTAATACACATCCATATCTATTACTTTACATCAACAGCATCCTGTAAGAAACTATCCTATCCTGGGTTATCATGATCCCACTGGCTGTGAGAGCCTTATTACCACCGGGCCAGTTATATAACATGGATTGTTTGACTCGAGTGATTGTTTGGAGATGGATAGTTTCACACCTGCGGTGCAAGAACTGTGGCACAGTGTCCCTGATGGGAATGCTTCATGTAGGTCAGCACATCACATGCCTGTCTATCAAATCCTGCATAAAACTCACACAAGGACAGAGAGGTATATTTAAATGTGTGCATGAAAGAGAGAGAGCAAGAGAAGGAAACAGAGACATGAAAGAGAGAATGAAAGGAAACAGGGTAAGATGCCACTCAATGGTGGTTGCAGATAGAGTTGCTGAACGCTAAGGGAAAAATCCCTGTAAACAAACATAATTTAATGTATGGTGTCCACTAGATTAAACAAATGCTTTATCAGTTACAGAAAGTAAAAAACGAAGAAATATTTAATAACACTTGAATAAAAATGTAATTGTATGCTACTGAAAACATGGTGTTGCAGCACATTCGTCAGTCATGTTGAATTTATGATGTCATAAATAAAAAAACACTTTGACAAATAAAGAGGACAGTCACGTAGAATTATGGGAACGGGTCAAAGGTGAACCCTCACAGTGGCTTGGGTGTAACATCGCACACTGAATGATTAAAATGGCCTTTAATTCATTCATCGTAATCAAGACGCAAGAAACAAAAACAAAAGTCAGAATCTGGTGTCAAGAAAACTAAATAAACAGCACATTTACAAGCTGAAACTGAAGTGTAATACAACACTGCTTTCACAGTATGTGAAACTTCAGATAGCAGGTTATGTTTTGACAAGTGCATGACCGCAGACTTCACTTATGTAGATGAGTAGCGCCATCCAGAGGGATGTTCTGGTAGCTGCTCAAAAACTCATGTACAGTACTGTGATGTAGATAGGCCTATGGTTTCCTATTAGCATTGCTGTTTTAATTACAAACCGATAATATATTCGGATTCATTTTATGCTTCTGGCACACTGCTTAAAGTCAACATAAAAATTCATTTTCAACCCTTTTTCTAAAATGTTTTCCTGAATACTCATCAAGAATGCATGTTTACAATGGAATAATGTAGAATAAGATCATGAACATGTATAAAGAAAAAAAATGGTTCATTTTAATTTCACGCTGAGCTCATTGCTTTATATGGAAGGATATCGCGAACAAATTTAAAAAGGAATTGCAAATTGTATTTACAATTGCGGTTTCAATTTGTGGACGCATAAAATGTGACATAATCCAAACGCAATTGCAAATCGCGCATTGCTGTTTGCATTTTCGTTTGCGCGAGCGCACAACGCACAACGCACAACGAACAACGACTGCCAAATTTCAAATGGAAAAGCAAAGTCCGTTTGCAATTGCATTTCCAATGTCTTATAAGTTATGACCCTGCCATTTTGGAATAGCAATAGAAAATCACCTATTTGCTATTTAAATTCCTCCGTGTCCTGCCACAACCTGCACAAAATTAAAATGGAATCACAATGGCATCCCCTTTGCACTTGCATTTCCGATGTCTAACACAGTCAACTGTCAATCAGGCTTGAGGGCGGGGTTTATTGATGTAGTCGGACAGTAGGCCACGCCCTCTAGTGGTGGAAAACAGGTAATTTGGCTATTTTTGTAATAAAAACAAAGTTCAAATTCTTAAGTTCAAACAAAGTCAAAATGCAGAACTGATTGTATGTTCACCTGGCAACCAGAAAAAGAAGCAAATAAGAAAACTGACATGACTGCATTCGTATGTATCAGACAAATATAATCATCATCAGTTCCAGTTGACAGTAAATTATCTTGAGTTAAAATCAGAGAATCTACAGAAACTTGACATGATGTGAGTGGTGTGTTGTCCATATGACTATAATTTTTTTTTTATAAAATTACATTAGTGACATTTAATCGCATTTCATGTTCGTTTCGCAGGAGGATGATCTGATTTTCTGCTTCATTTCAGCATTTTATTCAACATTATTTTTTTCCTATGTATTCATATTCATTTAACTATATTTGTATTTTTATTTTGACATTTAAAACATTTTCAGACATATACATGCTGCTTAGTTGTCTTCATTAGAGATGCTCAATTCGGTTAATTTTCCCGACCGACAACCACCGCTCATTATCCGAATATTAACTGTTAACTGATAGCCTAAGATTATAATATTAAATTGACATTAAATAAAAATACAATTGGCGAGTGTCTGTGACCCGTTAAAAACACAAACAAACAAAACACTGTACCTCAGTGTGTTAACTGATAATCACTCTTTTGTGTGTTAAACACAATCTACTAAATACAGACAACTTCATTATAAAGAAAAACAACAAATTAAATATATAAATCACAATCTATGACAAAAATACTACTATAAACTAAATGGTGGATAAACTACATTAGGGGATAATTCAGTTACTCTACAAAAATAATGAGTGCACAATAATTGTATAAAATCTAAACATTTAGTGGAAAAAAAACATTTTGTGGGGAACAAATAAAAGTGAATGTGTAGCACTAAATCTGCTAAAATGTTACACATTGTTGTAAAATACATTCATGAAAAAGAAGTAAATATATTTATAGAAATAGGGCCTATTTACTAAGTAATTAAAAGACATTTATTTTAAATGTATAGCACAGCAAAATATTATAGATAGGGCAGAACAAGAAATGCTATTAATAATCTTTCATTTCGCAAACGTATTATAATATGAAAGGCTCCAATACAGAGCGGCACAAAGCACGTATGCGCATCCCGTGTGCAGGATGATGCGCTTGAAGCAACACAGTCACAGCGCTCCCGCTCCGTCCACATTGAAAAGTTCAAAACACAAAGGGAAGCGATATCAATGCATACTTTATCAATCTATGCAATATTTTATAGCCTTTTCTTTTAACAGTTTAAATTTTCAGTTACCGTGTGTGAAGAACAATACAATCTCTAGTCCAGTGTTGTGATTTAACAGACAACCGGTAGAAAGTAACACAATTTAGAAACAGCAATAAACTCCAGCAAGATAAAGTCATTTTATGCAAAACCATAAACCGTTATCTACAGATCAAGCATAATAACAGGAACACTGAATCATCTTGGAGAAAATTTCATCGTGTTGACTATCGTAACCGAGCGCGACACGCAGTTTGAAATGACTGACAGCCACAGCGGAGAGTATCGGTATCGGCTCAGATACCACCATTATTTGCCAGATATGCATCACTAGAATGTTTCCACAAGAATATTACGCAGCACAACTGTATTCAACATTGATAATAATAAATGTTTCTTTTAGCAGCAAATCAGCATATTAGACTGATATCTGAAGACTGGAGTAATGATGCTGAAAATTCAGCTTTGCGTCACAGGAATAAATAACATTTAAATAAATATTAAACTAAGCAAGAGTTATTTTAAAACTGTAATGATATTTCACAATATTACTGAATTTAAAAGGTATGCAGCCTTGGTGAGCATATGACACTTCTTTCAAAAACCAAATCTTATCAACCCCAAACTTTTTAAACACTAATGTATTTTTAAAAATGAGATGATATTACTTCGGTTTAATTTGTCACAATGGAAATGGAGCGTTAAGTTAAGCACATTGCATTGTGAGATACACTGCCATTCAAACGTTTTTGATCTGTAAGATTTTTTATGTTTTTAGAAGTCTCTTATGCTCACCAAGGCTGCATTTATTTTATTAAAAATGCAAAAAAACAAACAAAAAAAAAGTAATTAAAATGACAATAACTGTTTTCTATTTGAATATATTTTAAAATGCAATTTAGATGAGATGCAACTGAGATGCAAAGCTGAATTTCCAGCATCATTACTCCAGTCTTCAGTGTCACATCATCCTTCAGAAATCATTCTAATATGATGATTTGCTGCTCATGAAACATTTATGATTATTATCAGTGTTGAAAACAGTTGTGTAAAACATTTTTTTAGGATTCTCTGATGAACAGAAAGTTCAAAAGAACAGCATTTATCTGAAATATAAAGCTTTTGCAACATTGTACTACCGTTCAAAAGTTTGGGGTCAGTAAGAGTTTTTTTCTTTTGGGAAATTTAAATTTATTCAGCAAGGATGCATTAAATTGATCAAAAGTGACAGTTAAGACATTGTTATAAAAGATTATATTTAAAAAAATAATAATAATTCTATTAATTAAAGAATCCAGAAAAAAATGTTTTACACAACTGTTTTCAACATAGATAATCATAAAATGTTTCTTGGGAAGCGCATCATCATATTAGAATGATTTCTGAAGGATTTCTGAAGGATCATGTGACACTGAAGACTGGAGTAATGATGCTGAAAATTCAGCTTTGATCACAGAAGCAAATTACATTTTAAAATATATTCAAATAGAAAACAGTTATTTTACATTTTAATAATATTTCACAATATTACAGTTTTTTATATTTTTAATAAAATAAATGCAACCTTGGTGAGCATAAGGGGAGACTTCTTCTAAAAACATTAAAATCTTACCAATCAAAAACCTTTGAATGGCAGTGTATAGCAATTTGCTTTGATGCAGCATATTTGACCAAAAGTAGCAGGTCATCTGGGTATTCTATACATCTAGAAAATATACATACTGTGTACTGTACAGTATGAATATTGCTGAAATAGTAAGAGTAGTGTGTGAACAGTCCTACAATACAACAAATATAAATCTAAGATAGCATTTTGCCAAATTGACAAGTACAATCACCCATGTTATGGCTTCTTTTCCTCTTTAGGTTTTTTGTCCTACATTATTGCCAATAGATGAACTAGATAACTAAATACTAAATCGTTTGACTTCAAGTGAACATCAAGTGGTTAATAATGTACCCACCGACAGCTCTGAAGAGGCAGGCACCATCTTCCTTCATTTTTTTGATGACAAATCCTTTCTTTTCCTGGAGTGCTTTTTCAAACCAGTGTTCCTGCTGTAACAGAGGCAAAACTTCAGGACAGACACAGTGGGGGATCATTATTATATGCTTGATAAACAGACAGACTTCTGATGCTAAAGTTATTGTTAGTGCCATTTATTTTATGCATTCTCATACTGTCAACAGAGCATCACAAAAATCACTTTTTTATTAGAGATCAACCGATATTGATTTTTTTATAACCAATACCGCTACCGATTATTTGCATGTTTATGTGCCCGATAACCGATATATAGAACCGATATTTATTTATTGTGTTATTTCTGTTTTTTACAATTATAGCAACAGCACTGAACTGAACAAACTGTTTTATTTAACACTTTTTAAAAACTGTATTTTTTGCAATTTCATTCCCTTCTTACATACAAAACAAAACACAATTCTACATCAATATAATCTGAAAGAGTGCAATTTTTTTTAATTTTTTTTTATACAGTGCAAGTAAAGTCTTTTTAACATTACTGCTGGTGCATCTTTTTATTTATAACAACAGCATATTAACAACAGGCTAAATACATTTACAAAGTCTAATGTTTTCAAATGGAGAACATAAATAAATGACAGGTGAGTCTATCAACTCCCCATAAATATAAGCATTCGTTTTAAACTACAGTTTTAAAAGGTTTATGTGTTGTTTAATAGACTAAAAAGTGAAGAGAACGGAACGCGCTGGAATATTCTCTGGAATACGCAAACAATGTCAGAAAAATAAACAAAACAGCGAATACATCGCTATTACAGTGTCTATCTCATCTGGCACATCATCATAATTATTGATGATGTTTTTGTCAGTCTAGATTATGAAATACCTGCTGATGACAGAGCGCTGTTTTCATCTATGCGTTTACACAGCACGTCTCTCGCGAAGATAGGCCTAATAATTCATTTCCACAGAGCTGTAATTATTTAGATGTTTATTATATAAATGTTATATAGCAGACGTTAATATAATTTAAGGAGTTTTAAACGAGTGGGTCTTGTTAAAAGTTACATATGGTGACTATATGCTGGAGCAACAACGGCTGAACGCGACTCCACGACATGAGCATAAACAGAGAGAGAAATAAATTCAGCGCTTTTATTTTCAACATGCTCTCATTCATGGCTGTTTTATTTAATTCATGTAAAGTTACGTCTTTTTTTGGGACATGATGGATTACGTGACTGTGAGTTTGTCTCTATTTTTAGCGCCAAGTTTAAACTACATAAATCTTATTTGTGCATTACTGGCTGTTATGTTAAATAAAGTTTATTAATTAAGGGATGCAAGTTATTTTACCTTTGAACACTGTTGTTGACTCATCTCGGACGCAGTTTTTTAATGCCGGGCTTGTACGCAATTCTCAAAACGTCCACAAGATGGTGCCATTTATCGGTGAATCCGATATTACAAAACCGATACCCGATTATGGGAAAAATATCGGGAAACCGATATATCGGTCGATCTCTATTTCTTTTTTGCATTTTTATCCTGTTACAATTTTCTCAGTCTTAGACAAACATGTTCATATTTAATGGGGTTAATGATTGCAATAATCATTAAACACTATAAGCAATGAATTTAGGTATAACGTTTAATATTAGTGAGCCTTACGTCTGGGTAAAGTGGGGTTCAGATATGGGTCACAGGTAAATCAGGGCTAAACAACAGATCTGGGCTGCATTTCTCAAAAGCAACAATCATAGTAGATCGTAGAAATAATCATACCAATGATCTCTATGATCTACTTAGGCTTATGATGCGTTAAAAAACACAGCCCAGTTCAGACTGCAGTCCTGAAACCCAGAAGACAATTAGCATTTAAACCATCGGTTCTCTCAAGAATTTCTAATGGTTTTTTTGAACAGCGGTTTTAGATTTATGAATAAAATAATGTCTGTGGTTAGCAACTTTTTAGCGGCTTCAAATTTAACACACACAACAGCTTCTAAATCATCATTTGAGGTATGACTGTTTATAATCTGTATTAACAAAACAACATTTTATTTTTAAAGAAATTAATACTTTTTCAGCAAGGATGCATTCAACTAATTAAAAAGTGACAGTAAAGACATTTATAATGTTACAAAAGATTTCTATTTTAAATAAATGCAGTTCTTTTGAACTTACTATTTATAAAAGAATCCTGGAGAGAAAAAAATGCATCAGTGGTGAAATTGCAAGAATGGCATGTGATGAAAACAGTTCAAATGCATAGAAAACCCAAATTATGTTTCACACTGTATATCAATTAATTAACAACAAAAGTGTTTATGAACTTATAGCAGAATTTTTAAAAGATATTCATTCTATGGTTAAACCCATTAATGTTCAAGTCAACATTTGCATCCCATTTTACTTTCGTAATGAACACATATTTCTGAGGACAGGACAGGCCTTGAGTTTATCTACTGGGAATGTGTAGTAGTTTTACTTTACAATATCATGCATTAATGAGTAAAAATAAGGCAGAAATTAAATAGGCTCAATGTTACTTTCATGTTGACTTTAAAGATTGACACCCTCTTGTAAAGAGCTGAGGAGAGGAGCTCAGCACAGCTGTGCCTCAGTCTGGACCTTTATGTGTACTACATTTACTCAGGCAAATTTTATCATTTTAAAAACACTTGTTTCCTGCCAAGACAAACCACTGCATTCCTAATACCATGCATTTTGAGTGCAGTCTAATGGAAAACATGAAGAACATATTTTTACTGAGACACAAGATCTTCACTTGTACAACCAAAATCTGCTACAATTTGTTTTTCTGTTTGCCTATCTAATTATCTGTCTATATTGACTTGTCTGTCTATCTGATTATCTGTCCATCCATAATTCTATCTATCGATCCATCTATCTATCTATACAGCTGTCTGTCTGTTTATCTATCTATATAGCTGCCTGTCTATCTATATATAGCTGTCTGTCTGTCTGTCTGTTTATCTATATATATAGCTTTCTGTCTGTCTGTTTATCTATCTATCTAGCTGTCTGTCTCTCTGTCTGTCTATCTATCTATCTAGCTGTCTGTCTATCTATCTATCTAGCTGTCTGTCTCTCTGTCTGTCTATCTATCTATCTAGCTGTCTGTCTCTCTGTCTATCTATCTAGCTGTCTGTCTCTCTGTCTGTCTATCTATCTATCTAGCTGTCTGTCTCTCTATCTATCTATCTATCTATCTAGCTGTCTGTCTCTCTATCTATCTATCTATCTATCTAGCTGTCTGTCTCTCTATCTATCTAGCTGTCTGTCTATCTACCTATCTATCTGTCTGTCTATCTATATATAGCTGTCTGTCTGTCTGTCTATCTATATATAGCTGTCTGTCTGTCTATCTATATAGCTGTCTGTCTGTCTGTCTGTCTGTCTGTCTATCTATATATATAGCTGTCTGTCTGTCTGTCTGTCTGTCTGTCTATCTATCTATATATATATATAGCTGTATGTCTGTCTGTCTGTCTGTCTATCTATATATATAGCTGTATGTCTGTCTGTCTGTCTGTCTATCTATATATATAGCTGTATGTCTGTCTGTCTATCTATATAACTGTCTGTCTGACTATCTACCAGTGTCTAAAATGAGTCAGACCACGTGTCACACATTTAAATAAAAAGCAGCATGTCAATGGTTCTCAGCATTAGGTGACACCATCCATCCACATACCTGTTCAACAGTCGCTGGATCCTCTGACTGTAGTCTGGAAGCATTCTCATACTCATCCTCACTGTTATACCCGGCACCTTCTTCCTGCTCGGGACTGGGACCCCCTCCTCCACCACCACCGCCGCCTCCTCCCCCTGTCGCCCCTGGTCCGGTCCCTCCACCGGCCACCCCACCGGAGCAGGTCGCCTGTCTCCTCCTCTTACTGAGTCCAGGCCCCGAGCAGCACCCTCCCATCCCACCTCCACAGCCCACCCCACCTGACAGCTCAGCCCGACCCCCGGACACACACGCCATCCCTGCCGCATCCCCCGGGCCAACCGGAGACCCGGCGCCCACCGGCGGAGGAGAGGCCTGCTGCGGCCGGGAGCTGGATTCAGTTCGCCTGTCCTCTCTGGACGCCGGCGGAGCGGCTTGATAAGACCAAGGTGGCGGGGAAGCGCGAGGCCTCGCACCCGATCGGACCCCGTGGGAGTGCTGGTGCTGATGCGGGTCGGAGCCAGTCCGGCGGTCGGGGTCGTCGGGGTGATCAGACACACCGACCGATGAGTTCGGCTTCTTCTTCGGCAGGATCGTCATGACCGTTCAGGGAGGGTGTCCGTTTTAACGACTCCAAACGCGTTTTAACATTTAAACTTGAGCGTCTTTTGGGTCGTAATATACGCTCCTTTCACCCCGGAGCGAATTGAATTCAATGGGAGGTGGTTTTGAAGGTAAAAACAGCGGATAACAGAACAAAAACAAACCGTCTTCCGTCCCTCGGTCCTACTGTTGCCACACAACATCAACATACAGCTGACGCCACCGTCACGTCATTTCCGTCTCGCTGCTCGTTCCGCCTCTCCTGTGCTCTGCTTCAGAGGCTGTCAGTTGAATTGTTCCTTCATTCATTCATTCATACATTCATTTTGTTTGCTGGTCAGCACTTTATGCTCCAGTAACTAGAGTACACCTCGGGACTATAATCTGTTTATTATGAATGTTTATGAATTTATTAAATCTATAAATAAACTGATGACAGTGGAATTTAAATAGGTGGACTCTTGAACAGTCAAACAAGCATAAACTGCCAAATACCCTTTATCTCCAAACAAAATATCTATTTATTATCATTTAAAAATGTGTTTTGACATGTGATAGTCTGGTAAACAACAGTTAAAATAGGTAGTAACCCAAATCGTGTTTTAAACTAGGATATCATTTCACAAAAGTGTTCCTGATTTCATAGCTGTGTATTCCAAAGCAGAAATCTATAACAAGGTTTAACCCATTAAAGTGTTCAAGTCAACATTTGTAACCTCTTGTTGCATAAATTAACAGTAAAAATGTTATGTCCATTTGAAAAGTATTGTCTTTTAAAAAGGCCCAAATGCCACCTGACTTCATATTTTGTTTTCAGTGACATTCCTATATTTTAAGTATGGGCAGTGTTCAAATGCATCAACATGAACAACACTGAAACAATTGAGCTTAGTTTTCATTTTAGAATCAATCAAACACTACGCACAACCCATTTTATCTTGTGTTTGCAAATAATAAAATGCGGTTATACCTGGTTTCTGTGGTATTAAAGAGTATATAGCATATACTTTTTACTATACTATACAAGAAAAGTAAAAAATCCTGATTAATTAGACTTTAGAATTAAAATCAAGGTTCTTGATCATGTTATGATGTGTTATGTTTCAATTACTATGCTGAGTATAATATAATATAATTAATAAATATAATATGATTAATATAATATATTATAATAATGGAATGGACTGAAATAGAATAGAGTGGACATTATACATTAGTATTATTATTATTATATACAGAAAGAGCTGTAGAAGGCAATAGAAACCTTCATTAAATGTTAACCCTTCAAAAATACTTCTCAATATATCAAAATGTAATTGGGTTTATTACATAAATATCTGGATGATACCACTAATAAAGTAGCATTTAAAAAGGTTAAAACCCATATTTCATGAAAATAAAGGCTTCCAAAATATTGTTATGCTTGGGTAACATCATCAGGGTGCAACTATGAAATGTTGTTAATTTTCCCATTAAACTTACATGACTTCTTTTTAATATTTAATATTAAACAAATTAAAATGGCACTTTGTCACAAAAGTTTGCACATTTTTAGGGGAAAACTTTTCAGGAGAAGCAATTTAAGTTAAAAAATAATACATTAACACTCAAACAGTTTTAGACATAAACTTCAAGGAAAACAATAAAGAGAAGCTGTAGCCTATTGTTGTAGTGATATTGTGTTTATTTCTCTCAAATGTTTCTTCAGACAGTCATTTCTCCTGAACTACTGCGCATGGACGCCACAACACGTCTTAACAGTGTAAAACCATTATTTTTTACTTAATTGAAATATAACAATAATGTCTATTACAAAATACCCTGCTATTCACTGAGATACAGCAAATCGTGTAAGACGTCATTAGTGTCCTCCACCACTAGAGGGCAGAGCTGTAATGATACATTTAATGCTTAATCTAAGGTGACATTTCCTCTGCTCTTCTGCCAGTAATAACACACAATGTGATTTATAGTCAGTGATGAAGGAACGTCTTAAAATCATGTGACATGTGTATGAACATCCTTTCATATCAGAACTGGCTGCTGACATGTCAATTCTAGAAGTTGTCCATATAACCTTGAGTGCATTTTCTATCCCCTCAAATTATAAAGTAAAATAAAGTTCAGCATAAAATAGCCTACAAAAAATAACAATTACAATAACTATAGCTCAAAAACTGAGCAAGAAACCAACATATGTTAAAAAAGATAATATATTTTCTTCTCTGTCCTCCAGAGCTAAATATAACATGACATCTCATTGACTGATGACAGTGATGAGAGAACTATTGAATATGTGTCTCATCTTTGGTTCAAATAATACACAACAAAAGTGCACTCAGTAATTACTTTTTAATGTTGCACTGAGTCTTATCGGACTGACAGTACACTGATAATTAACAATGTAAATGTAGCATCATGCTAAAGCTAAAGGTTTCTGTTTGAAATGCCATTATGGAAATGCACTATTCACAATCAGCCACGATGAATTGATTCTGAGAGTGAAAGTGTAACAGGTCGATATCTGCAATAAAGTGATTAGTATTATACACCCAGTCATATTGTGTCCATGTAAAAGCTTTTATTAGACTAGATATAAATGGAGTCTTCTCTAATGTTATTTTTTTTTAGGGTTACATGGTTCTTAATTAGGGCAAATTACTGAGTGCACCCTTTTAGAACAATTTTGATAGATCAAAATTTGATTTGGTTATATTTCATTAATATCTGGATGGATGTTGTTTTTGCTCATACACAACAGAACAACTATACATGAGCATGTGTCTTGCATAACATTTGTATTGATCAATATAATGCAGGATTGTGCACAAATCTCACAGGTTTAAACATGTCAAAACCTTTTTACAAAATGAACTGGGTGGCATGTGCATTTTAAAGGTTAATTAATCTATGTGAGGAAAAACAACAACAACATTGATTTGTTTTCAATTCTCATTCAATTCAATTCTCATTTTCCACACACACTTGTTACCTAATATACCGCACTAAGATTGAATTGTGTGAATATTGAGTTTGGCAACACGTTTAACTGAGAACTGAAGCAATCTCTCAGTAATCAAAACGCCAAGCGCATGATGAGGTGCAAAGCATAGAACATCATTGTTAGCGAAGGTGAATGTCTGCTAGTAAATGTCACGCATTTGAACCATATTACTGTTATAGGCTAATGATTTTCTTCTATCAATTATAAAATACATTTTCAGTCAGTGCTAATAAACACAGCCATTTTCACACACTCTTCAATAAATAGTTATTTAACAATGCAAGAATAAATAAGCACAGCTGCGCAGTTGTGTTCCAGATATTAATTACATATGACAGCTAATTAGTTTGCAACTTCATAGCACCTGACAGGTTTTATTTTCATTACAATGCAGGTGATAAAATGCGACGAGCTGAAGACAAATGAGAGCAACGAGCGTGCTTATGTCACCTTCTCACACCGGTGTATTTTTAGAAGTGAGAAAACTAGGAAAGGACTCACCCTGTTAGCACCAAAATATCATGCAAAATTCCATGCAAAAACTCCAGAATCTGTTAATCTGATGTCATGTGACTGCTTTTGATATATGTGTGAGGCGATATAAATAGTGTTGATCTGTGTTTGTGTATTAGCTTGCTTAATGCTGATATAGAATGAATAAATTATATGAATTATTAACACATTGGCATGCTTAACATTAAATTAGTCTCAGAAAATACAATGCAATGCAAAAGCATAAGATGTGTTTTGCTGCCCACGTCTGTTGGTCGTCTAACAAATCACAACTGCAACCAAGTGTGCTTGGCATTGTAGGGTACAATCTAAAAATACATATATCTTCCACAATGACAAATCAATAACACATACTTGTCATTTATGTACAACACAGTACATATACTGTTTTAAATGTCTCTTCTATCTACTCTCTGTTGTGCAGCTACCACATGTATGTTTTTGAAGTGTCTATCTGTGAGTTTTGAGGGTCAACAGCACCCTCTTTCTCTTTTTCCGTCTCATTCTCCCAGAGGTTAATAAGCGGTGGGTAGAGTTCGTTCAGGGGAATGGAGGTGGTGTGCTGCATGTATTTCTTAAGAGAGTGATGACAAGATTTCTGCTTCATACGGCGTCCCATATAGAACACCAACAGTGCCATGATGCAGATGGCGAACATTGAGCCCATGACCGCTGCCAGGGCTACATTGGCCGGCTGGGCAACCATCTCCACAGCAAAGCTGGCTTCTTTGGTGGTCACGTTGATACAAGAGTGCTGGGTCTGCTCGGTGCCAGCCATGGTCAGGCAAACCTGGTACTCTGTGGACGGTAGGAGGTGTGTGAGGTTGTACTCTTGGACATCTACGGGGACCATTGCTGTGTAGCTTATCTGCGGGTTGTCGATCTTTACGGTAGCGCTGAGCCATCTGGGTTGTGCCACCTCATGGTTAGAGGAGACAACATATGGGTGCACCTTCCATTCTAGCACCACAGACTGGGAATGGACTATTTTTGCCAGGATTACCAAGGATCCAGTGGTGTTCACCACCCCATGATGACCTCCAATAGAGCGTCCACCATGCCAGTTGCTCCTATCCACGTACACAGAGACACTTCGGGTGTCGGCTCCCTCTGCATTCCAAGCAACACATGTGTAGAGACCAGCATCCTCGGGTTCGACATGTGGGATCTCTAGAGCACCTTGTTCTTGCATCCGGTGCTTTTTCGTCACTCCTCCTCCTTCATTTGAGGATGGGGAAACAGCTTCAGAAGTGACTTTGTCTCCGGTGGGTGTCACCCAGTAAAACTGAGGTGCTGGATCTGCCACGGCCCAGCAGTTGAGTGTTAGAAGCTGCCCTAAGGTTACATTGAGCAGCGGAGGGAAGGCATGCTGGGAAATTAGAGGCAGGCAGGTATTGCTTGCCCCATTCCAACTTGCAGACACCACGTCCTGAAGGGATTGGCCGATAAGATGTGGTGGGGAGGCACAAAGAGTTATTTGGGGCTCCAGAACTTTGAGGTTTGATTGGTTGCCCAGGATGGGCCACCAATTGGCGAGACAATCACACCTGAGTGGGTTGCTATGAAGACTGATTTCATCCAGACTGGGAAAAGCGGATAAAATCTCATGGGGCAAAAGCGTGAGGTCATTATTGTGGATCAGTAAGGTGCGCAAGCCGCGCATTTTCAGGAAAGCGGCTCGGTCTATAAAGAACAGGTGAGGGTTGTTGTAGAGCTCCAATTTGGCCATTTGTGCTAAGTTTGAGAACGCGCCCCTCTCCACCGCTACAAGTTCTTCCATGTTGTTCAGACTGAGTTCCTCTAAGTGGGGAAAGTCTCTGAAGTCGCCTTCCTGTATACGGACGATAGGATTCTTGTTAAGGTCAAGGAACTTTAGGCTTGGCAGAACACGCAGGGCTTTCTTTGGCACAGCCGTGAGCTTGTTATCGAAGAACGAGAGACTCTCGAGATACTCTAATCCCTGGAAAGCACCCTCAGGTATTTCCCTGAGCCCCATTCCCGCAAGAACCAGACTGTGCAATTTAGAGAGAGGGTGAAAGTTCATGTCTTGCAGCCCAAGAATGGGGTTTTCCCCTATCATTAAGATCTCAAGGTTGGGTAGGGACTCAAACCAATGGCTGTCTATTGCCACAAGCTTGTTGGAGTTAAGGTGAAGCCTCAATAGGTTCCCCAAGCCTGAAAAGGCATTAGGACCAATAGAAGAGATCTGATTATGATTAATATAAAGCTCCTCCAAGCTGACTAGGTCCTTTAGACACATATCAGGCAGCTCTTTAATTTGGTTTTCCTCAAGGTAGAGTGTGACCAGTTGGGTTAGGTTACTTAAGCCAACGTCTTGGATTTGTGTGAAGTGGTTCTGCGAGAGATCCAGTTCCGTAAGGTTGACCAAGCTCTGGAGTTCTGAGGTTACCCTGGAGATATTGTTGCTCTGAAGAAGCAGCACCTGAGTATCAACTGAAATATTCCATGGGATTCTGCTCAAATGGAGTTCGTTGCAGTCAACAGTCTTAGCTTGATGATAGACCGACTGAGGCGTGTACCATGGGCGGGTCTCGCAGACACATTGGGCAGGGCAGAAGGGAATCGCTAGGGAACAGCGACACGCAGCCAACATGAAACAGACTGTGAGCAGTGAAGTGGAAATGGCAGTTCTCTCCATATTGAGCATCTCTAAAGTGCTGTGCCCAGTTGGTAGTTGACAGTTGGAGGGAAGATTTCTACGAAATGGAAGACAGGAATTTTCTCATCCAGCCCTGCAAAATGAAAAAGAAAGAAGACATATAAATCATGCAGATTATATGATGTCAGCCGAGTGCAAATGACATTAACGGCAACTTTAGATGTGATATTTATTAGCATCAGTTGCAGTACGTGCAGAAGGAATATTAAACATAAAGACTGCAATTTCTGCTCTCTTTAAGATCACACAAACAAATCAAAGCATAATTTTTTGCAATGAGTAAATACCCAGAATTGACATTTTTAATATTCTACACTTCGTTCCCCTGCCAGTGCTTAGGGATCCCTCTGATAATTGATTATTCAGTCATCTCTCATTCTAGTCAAATAGAGAGCAATTGTTAGTGAGCGTACAGCATTATTCCGGCCTGCATGCAAAAATACACCTGCCAAACACAGGCTCCAACAAAAAGGAGCCACACATCAAAGCCTGAGTGTGCTCCAACGTATGTCTCAATACCATCTTCCCATAAATGTAAGTGCGCCTGGAAGAATTGCACGATCTTGTAACCGCTGAGTGTAACTGCTCTCAGAGGGGCTGCAACTATACGGAAGGAAAGGCAAAATGAACACCAATGCAATAAAACAGATTCCAAGCACTTTATCACACTCTAAATATAACAGACAAAATATCTCCAGGCCAGAGGCATTTGAGATCTCAAGAGCATGTTTTAGCCTCAAGCATTTTGGCTACTTTTGAATTTGCTTACCACCCATATTCAATCTTCTGCAATACAAACCAGGACATTTGGAGTGAAAATAACCTATACAACAATGGCATTTGTCTTCATCGTTTTTCAACATCATAAAACGAAACAGATATACCCTGTGTTCAAACAGGAGCCTTTGGTGATGGACTACCGTTTGATCTCCCACTATGCCAGGGTCTGTGATGCACTGCTCCCCTGATTGCCGCTCGGTGCTAATGAGCTGAATTTAACTGGCAGGAGGCACGAGAGAAAAACTGAAGACTGTGAGCTGTTAATAGGTTTTACAGCATGACTCACACAGACACTAAACTAGGAAAATCTAAAAGTCCTACCATATGTTTTAACAAATCTGTAATTGAAGATGAAGATCAACAGCGTTAATTGGAACAAACGGCAACACTGACTGACTTTAGAAGAGTTGTTACAGTGGTTCTCAATTGGTGGGTCAAAGGTTTGTACTGATGGGAACAGAGAAATTCAAATAATAAAAAAAATGCAACTCACCATATAAATGTGCATAGTTATGATAGAAAAATAAATAGGCTAGATAAGAAATACAAAACAATTCCTTATTCCTTATATACAATATCTTTTGTTGTTTTGGCTGTGTTTGCAAACCACCTCTATTTGACTCAAGTCAAGTCAAGTCAACTTTATTTATATAGCGCTTTTTACAATGCAGATTGTTTCAAAGCAGCTTCACAGTGTTTAAACAGGAAAATAATGCTACCGAATTTGATTACGGTACCGCTCTGGAGAAAACGGTGATGTCATCTAGCTCATTTCAGTTATCATATATATTCAAGTAATGTAGCTGACATAGTTAATTTAGTTTAGTATTAAATTTATTTGGATATTTATTTGAAAATTTAGTGTCCCCAACTGAGCAAGCCAAGCCAAAGGCGACAACTCTATTACTCTATTAGCAAACCTATTTGCAGTAATGACGAATGAAATTGACAAATTATTTGACCAATTGTGGCAATACACACATGCATTTAAACTGACTCGTCAGGTTGAGGGTGTCTATATTCCACCATGTAAATAGCGAATCCGCCATGGTGCAAACGCACCTGGCTTTTATAGGGAATGGGAGATGACACCCTGATTGGTTTATTGCACGTTACGCCCAAAACACACCCATGACTCTAGGTACAACCCTTTTGGACGTTAAACTAGCAAAAGTGGATTTGGACACGCCCTAAGTGCACCTGTGCCATGCGCTTCAGACCATGCGCTTAGATCGTTAAAATAGGGCCCACAGTGTTACTGTACTTTAAATAGTAAAGCAATGCAAAGGTCATGGGTTTGATTCCCAGGGAATGCATGAAATGATTCAATCAGTTCAGTTCATTAGATGCCAATGTAATATTAATAAATGTCAAAATTTAAAATACAATTTTCTTTACTTTTTATGATAAAGTATTTTGTACTGTGTTGTGTCAGCACTTGATATCCAATGTGAAATGTGGGTCCTGAAGAAACATCAGCTGAAAAAAAACTCATATATGACACATTTCAAATGAGAGCTGATAAATAACGGAGCGCTGAGTGGATGCAAAGTGACACTTATATCGTGCACCAAATGTAACAACACTTTTGTTCAAAGCCCATCAGTAAGAGGAACAAAGTTTTGTCTCTCACAAACCACACATCCTGGTTGCACATTAGAATAGACCCAATGATGCAATCAAGCGCAACTTCCTTTTTCTGTTATGTCATACGCAAAATAAGACACTAACTAGGAGAGCACAGGGTTTTATGTGCTTCTACATGATTCAATACTTAACATCTGTTGTCCTAACTGCTCATCTGACCTTTACATAAATGTACTGTGGTGAAGCGCTCTTTCATAATACCAAAAAAGTACCATGGTATTTACCATGATGATAATACCATGGTGTCCTATACTTTGACAAATACCATGTAGGGTTAGGCTCCATATACCATGCTATTTACACTTTAAGAAGTTCAAAAAACACCGTGATAAAAACCATGGTACTTTTCATAATATGAAAGAGCTTTCCATTAATGAATGTCATAAACCTCATGATTATGACCTCAGTGATCTGACTTTAGTTTGTGTGCTTTCAAAAGCACACCGTGGTAGATAAATCCACGTGTGGCGGCAGTAAAACAAGCAAATCCAACACTTTTCACACAGAGACATGAGCTGCCTATTCCGCTGAGTCTTGGGGTCTTTTAATCTGCTCAGCCTGTGGAAAGTGCTCTTGATTGCAGCGATAGGCCTGTTCAAAATTCTCAGAACAAAGACAAAACGTGGACACGGCGCTCAAACGGCACTGGCTCTGGAAATGAAAACAAGATGAGGAAAAATTACCCACCCTCACTCACCCCCCTCCACACTGTGATCTTTTCATGCGTCGAACACAAATTAACTCCCCTGAGAGGTGTGTTGAAGGGGGGCGAGATGAGACGGGGGAGGGGACAGTCAGACGGATGGGGTGTGTCCCTCTTTGCTGCAAAGAGCCTTAAATGTCTGATGTACCTCAAAGACTTGTGCTGTCACAACATATCAGAGCATAAAAGTCCAAAATATTTCATGCCATCTCTTGCATTAGATTGTTGTGGAATTGTCAACGAGCTTCCTAGGCAGTTCAGGTAGGACAGATCAGATTTTAACAACACTAGAGTCACTTCTACACACTTACAACCTGTTCTGTTTCTTTGGAAACAAAGCTACTGGGAATCATGATGGCATTTGAGATAACGAAATCCCTAATGACACAATACAACGTTCTGAATAAAGCCTGAAATGTACTCTACACAGGTATGTGAAAGCAAACGCTTTTAGCAACTATTCATAACATAATACTAGTATGCAAGCACAGCAAGGGGTGCTATAGCTGATATTAGCATAAACCGTTTTCTCTTTCAGGTCAACTACTCTCAGGAGAATCATGCTGAGCAAGTTAAATCACATAAACATGTTTATAGCAGCTATCTGACCAATAAAACACCTGGTTTAATGGCACAAACAAATGAAGGTAACTCTATCACTCCCTTGATACTGAGTTTTGTTACTGTCACAGTAACACAGGGTCTGTTTGTTTACATTTATTTACATTTACCAACTTTATGAAACCCCTCTGGTTCTACTCGCACTGCTCCGAGAGAAATTTCGAACCGGCATTTCTGGCATAGGAGGCGGGTGCACTAACAAGGATGCTAAGGACCGCAGCATCAGTGGCTAGTGCGCCTCTTGAGGCCAGGGGAGTGAGGTTTACCTGCAAAGCTCTTTACTAGCTGCCCTCTGTTACACTCACCCCTCTAATCTTCACTCCCATCTGGGTCACAGCACAATTGTAACCCCTTCGGTTCTACTAGCACTGCTCCAAGCGGGATTCAAACCAGCGTTTCCGGCATGGATGCTAAAGACCGCAGCCTCTAGCGTCAGTTACTAGTGCGCCTCTTGAGGCCTGGGGAGTAAAGTTTACTCACACAACTCTTACTAGCTGGCCTTCGTTACAATCACCCCCTCTAATCCTCACTCCCATCCAGGTCATTGCACCATTGTAACCCCTTCGGTTCTACTAGCACTGCTGCACTGCAGCATTTCTGGCATGGGAGACGGGCACGCTAACAGGAAATTATCTGAGAAGTATTTGACAGTGGAGCACTTTGAGCTAGTTCACTTGGTGGCCATCTTGTCAGCTATTTCCAGTCATGCAACTAATGTCTACCTGAATGAGAAAATAATATGTATAAAATGTTTTTTTTGTATGATTTGAGCATAAAAAGCACAGTTTATGATACCATTGCTGTCAAATTTTAAAAATGTATTTTGACAAAAAATGTATTTTATATATTACTTATATATTGTATACTATGTTTATATAATGTACATACGATGCAATTTATAATATACTCTCTTTATTCAAGTAGATTGAAGCTGAAGTTACAGGCTTTAAATCAGTGTGACTTTATTATTAAAGTACTATTATAGTATTTATTAATATTTTGAATTCACTTTTATTTTTTATTTTCCACTTTTTATATTTAATAAAATGTTTTTTTTCTTCAGTTATTCATGTTCTTTAAGTTTAAGTTTTTGTAATCTTTATTTCAGTTACAATAAAAATATCTAGTTTTAGTTAATAACAACACTGCTGAGAATAATATAGAGAATATATGAGAACATTATAATATATATAATAAGTGTGTCTACTTTCAGAAGAGACTAGTATTATGCTAGCACTGCGTTGGCCGAGCATTTACATCTAACTTAGCATATTTGCGAATATTTCTTGCCTAAGGCTACAGTGTTTCTCTATTCTCATTGTGCTATCTCTCATTCTGCCAACTCATGCATTTTAATAGCATCTGGGGAAGAATTCTTGGGAGAAAAGACAAAAAGATGATAGCTGACATACAATAAGAGTACAGAGTACAGAGCTAACAGCTCAGATCATTAGATCTTTTTTATCTTAAGTACATATTGAGATTTCTCACTTTGGTACCATGGCAAATCTCAGCCTTATCAACAAATAAGAGGCAAATTCTCCTTTTTTTTCGCTCTCTATTAAATCTCATTGCTATCTCAGAGAAGCAAGCAATATTTACAGAGTGATATTTCTTTCATATGTCCCCACCCTCAGAAGTGCTGATCCTTTAACAGACTGGAGACAGATCATCTTAAGCAGAAGCCATCTTGTTTCCGCCCATCCTGCTGCTGAAGAGATCAGATCACCTTCAGCAATGAAGAAAGGTGGAGAATCTGCGAGTGTCTGCAAGGGAGGCGGAGGTTTCTGTGTGTGTATAAGTGCATCAGCTGAGTCTCGGGCTGGCTGTAGCGTGTAAAACTACTCCACACGCCTGTCTGATCGCATTAGACACTGGGACGGTCATTCTGGACGTAACCCCCACGGCCCCTCTGCACGGCAGGAAATGGGGCCACCTTGCCTGATGCCATGGCAACCTGACAGGAAGAAGCAAAAAGGACCAACCCTTGGGGCTTCCTTGTGCATATGTGTGTGATGGGACATACAGACACAGTGTGTGAGAGAGAGAGAGAGCTGGTAAAGAGCTGAATGAAAGAGTGAATGAAAGACAGAGAAAACCACCTGAGTGGGTTAGTGAATCTGGAATATAAATACACAGTCGAGAGATTACAATAATAAGGCCCTAAAGGAAACAAAGATGAAAAAGACTAAAATAGATAGAAAAATTAATCTCTTTAAACTCTTGGAACTATCATGTTAATGGATACACACTATGGCATGCCGTTCAGGAAATGATTGTATTTATAATATGAAGTTTGAGTATATATAACATAATATATAGAATGAAACTTGAATATGGAATGAAACTAAATATACTAAATGAAATTCTCAATATATGGAACAAAAGTGCAAATGTGACAGTACTTAATGAATAATGTGCTAGTTATATCAGAGCAATAGCCTTCTGAATTCTTTGAAATAAAAAAATAGCATTCTCTGAAATTTTCCAATACTTTGTTGAACTAGAAAACTTTTTTGCAACAGCTGGTCATACTCCAAACAACACAGACAGTTTTGTGTTTATATCGCATCATCTTGAGGATCATATTTCCATTAATGCAACATTCTTAATGCTTATGAGTAATCATGTTGTTGCAGAAAACATTATTCATCATTATCGAATCTCTTGGGGGAAATGTTGTCCAAAATATCACTCCAGGTAAAAGCTGATATACAAGTGTGTGGTATGCACATTTGGAATGCACATGAATGAAATTATTTATTATACACCAATCAGGCATAACATTATGACAGGGGAAGTGAATAACACTGATTATCTCTTCATCACAGCACCTGTTAGTGGGTGGGATATATTAGACAGCAAGTGAACATTTTGTCCTCAAAGTTGATGTGTTAGAAGCAGGAAAAATGAGCAAGTGTAAGGCGTAAGATTTCAACGAATTTGACAAGGGCCAAATTGTGATGGCTAGACGACTGGATCAGAGCATCTCCAAAACTGCAGCTCTTGTGGGGTGTCCCGGTCTGCAGTGGTCAGTATCTATCAAAAGTGGTCCAAGGAAGGAACAGTGGAGAACCGGCGACAGCGTCATGGGCGGCCAAGGCTCATTGATGCACAAGGAGAGCGAAGGCTGGCCCGTGTGGTCCGATCAAACAGACGAGCTACTGTAGCTCAAATTGCTCAAGAAGTTAATGCTGGTTCTAATAGAAAGGTGTCAGAATAAACAGTGCACCGCAGTTTGTTGCGAATGGGGTTGTATAGCCGCAGAACAGTCAGGGTGCCGATGCTGACCCCTGTCCACCGCCGAAAGTGCCAACAGTGGGCACGTCAGCATCAGAACTGGACCACGGAGCAATGGAAAAAGGTGGTCTGGTCTGATGAATCACAATCTCTCAATCCAATCGAGCATCTGTGGGATGTGCTGAACAAACAAGTCCGATCCATGGAGGCCCCACCTCGCATCTTACAGGACTTAAAGGATCTGCTGCTAACATATTGGTGCCAGATACCACAGCACACCTTCAGGGGTCTAGTGGAGTCCATGCCTCAACGGGTCAGGGTTGTTTTGGCAGCAAAAGGGGGAACAACACAATATTAGGAAGGTGGTCATAATGTTATGTCTGATAGCTGTATATGACATATTATAAAGAATTACCAATGAATTACTAATCACATTCAATAATTATTGATTACCTAATATCTCAGTCCTAAATTTGATATTACTTACTGATTAGTTAAGCTTACTTTCCATATTAGTTAATAGTAATAGTTGAAGTGTTAATGTAGTGCTACTCATTTGTCATGCATTACTTCCTGCATAGTTACCTATTAATGACGGACCATTATTCTAAAGTGTTACCAAGTTTCATTCCATATTCAGAGTTTCATTCCATATATTCAGAACATGTTTTGATGTTTTGTTTTTCATTTTATTATTATATAAATAAATTATTAATAAATATAAATAAAGTAGCTATGTATTTTGTATTTTAAAGTTTACATATAATTAAAATCAACAACAAAATATACTTAAAACATCATTGCACTGTAGTGACAGATGTTGTTTGATTCACTGTCTTTATTATAAAAAGTTGTGCCACTCGGCTCAGTGACCAAGTGAAGTGCACTGAATGAATGGCTCAGATTGTAATTTAAGCGAGATTATCCAGCCACCTGTTCACAAGTCTGGTGCAGAAAGTTGTACTGCTAGACTTCGCCTTTGAGCTGTTAAAAGTGATTATGGTTGCTGGAAACAAACAAGCATCCTGACAATTGTATTTACATGGTGCCCTACATTTCACCCTCTGCAATGTACACAGAACATAATAATGCGTTGCTACTGCAAACCATTAAAACGTAATGATATGAAAATGTACACGACTACATACATCAGAGAAAAGTACAATGGAGAGCAAGACAATGGAGTTGTTCCCCGTTGATGTGCTGTAGTACAGCGGTGATTGGAGATTAGGAGGATGCGTAGCTGATAACCCTCTGGGCTCTTTTAGTACACTTTCCTTTCCTTTTTATTTGCCATGCCTGAACACAGCCCCTCACATCTGCAAACGTATTGGAGCCAATGAAATATTAATGGATGGGTTATTAATTATTGAGAGCACTGCAGGCAGGTCTTTAATTTTCATCCTTGCCTTTTACTATTGGGTAAAAAAAAAAAAAAATGCAGCTGTTAATTGGTGTGAAGGAAAGATGCATTTGGGCCATCACAATTTTGTCAACACTTTGTGACCTCATTTTGGACCCTCCATCACCTTCTCACGCATTAATATAAATTGCCAATATCAACATGACAGTTCAAGTGGTTAACCTGCACTGTACAAACTGTCTAACTAATGTAAATCCAGTCTATGGCCTATAAATGTCTGGTGATGCATGAAACTTAAAAGAGGTGTAATGTGACATGGAGTGTTAAAAAAACCTGTTTAATTATGAAATTTAAGTTTAGTGCTGCTATTGGCATGGGAAATAACACGAGATAACCCGCGTGTGAGACCGGAATTGTTATTAAAAATTATAGCCCGCAAGAAGCTTGCGATCCAAATTGTCTGTGCGCTGATTTGCAGCGACAAGGAGAAAAAGAAAAAACATGATGGAGTAGGAAGTGGTTGGGGAGACGTGGGGAGCAAGGATTGTGTTCTACAAAGAGAGTTGGAGGTAGGCCTAAATAAATCATTTTGCAATGTGCTGCTGTTGCGGTTGGTCAAGCACATGTTTGTGCTTTGTTTCTGTTTGATATAATTGTAAATATATCTATTAAAATACTGATATTTTAGTCTATAACTCCTCCCCGAACTTCCCGCTGCCCTGTATCTTGTTCTCTCATTGGCTGTCATTCATCGCAAATGTAATTTTCAGTCAAAACACATTTCACACAGCAGGATTTTGAATCGCTGACAGGTCTAGATATTTAGCCTGCCAAATATCTCACAGGCGTCAGTGACTCATTGGTGATTCTCTCAGATTGCGTCTTTGATAATTCACACTACGTGATTTTCACGTGCCTGAACGAGCACCGATTTGCCTATGATTTCGGGCATTTGTCAGCGAATCAAAATCGGCTTTAAAATCATTCAGTGTGAACTCGGCATTGCATGACTTAAAGTGTAACTTCACCGATTTTCAACCCGCTTTGTATTGTTACAATGTTGGTAGTATATGTAAATTAACAACGTTTACTCGTTCTCCATATTACTTGGACAGAGAAATTCCCATTTATTTGTCACCAGATATCCTCCGGACTTTTGACAGCTCCAACGCTTTTGTGAAAACTATAGATTATACTTCCGCATTTTTGTATCCCCACCCACAGACAGTCAGGCCGACAGAGGGTTATTAACAAAACAGCTATTGTAAGAATAGGTTTATCACCAAAAACTGAATCATACTTTGTCTAATCTAGACCTACCGGAATTATATAACTACTAGAATGGCCATAGCGGTCATTCTGACCGTTTGTACTAGACTGCACTGAATGTCGTTTTTGTCACGTCATATTTACATTCGAAGCTTCTATTGAGGTTTTAGAATGAAGCTTTATCATCATATTTTATGATGGCATCACCGTAAATAGAGTCAAAATACTCAAACAAAATCCCTTAATTTGAATAAAATCTAACAACATGGATTAAATGGAGCACCAAGCGCCAAGCGAATGCAGATAGGGCTACATATTATGATCTTTTTTGTAATAGCCTATATTGTGTAAGAGCTACTAGAGCGCGCCCGAAGGTGCATTCCTCCCTTTGTGTGTGGCAAGCAGGAGAGCAATGTTTTTTAAAAAGTCTAAATGCCAATAAATATGAATTGAAGAAGAATATTTCGTTAGATAAAAATGTTGTGAATTTTGTAAATTATTAGATCTATCTTTTTTTCAATACATTTTGACTTTTGTCAACGCTCTGGAGTTATTGGAAATGTTTGAATCACGCGAATAGGAAACAATCCTGTGCAGCCACCACCATCATCAAGGCTAAAACCTCTGCGACAGTCTATCTGCTTCTTGCTTACATTTCATTAGCTTAGCAATAGCATATAAAAACAACTAAAAAGTTGCTAGGCAATCTTCACTGGCAGGGAAAACTATAGCTGTCACAATCACCAGTGAGAGTGCCCCGTGGTTACCACCAGAGGGCACTCCACCCCAGGAAGGGGCCCAGGGAGGGCTCCGCCTCCAGTCACGAGCCCAGGGAGGTCTCCGCCTCCAGTCACGGGTCCAGGGAGGACTCCGCCTCCTGTCCCGGGTCCAGGGAGGACTCCGTCTCCTGTCCCGGGTCCAGAGAGGACTCCGCTCCCTGAACTGTGTGGGCCGCCCTGGCCTCCTGAACTGTGTGGACCGCCCTGGTCATCTTTCCGGCCTCCGCCACCCTGGTCATCTGCCCAGCCTGTTCCGCCCTGGCTGCCAGTCTCCAGGCCCTCTTCCGCTCCACAGGCCTGGCCCTCCATCCCGCCTCCGTCTGGAAGCCGCTCCTTTGAGGGGGGGCTATGTCACAATCACCAGTGAGAGTGCCCCGTGGTTACCACCAGAGGGCACTCCACCCCGGACTGTCTATCCATCAAAGACTACATTACCCATCACCCTTTGCCCGGACTCATCACTCATTGTTTACACCTGTGTCTTGTTTGCCTTATTGCCTCTGCCTATATCTAGCCTGTTCACCTTGTCATTCGTGGCTAAGTCTTGTTTAGTGTAATAACTGCAATTCTGAGCGCTCTTCCTGGTTTCTTGTGTCTTGTCTCTTGGTCTTGGATTATTTACCTGTTCCGTGGATTACCCTTTTGCCTGTCTCTCCTGCCTTGTTTGCCTGTTTGGACTGCTTGCCTGTGTATGACCTTCTGCATTGTTTTGACTACGATTGTGAAATACCCTCCAATAAAGCTGCATTTGGATCCTCAACGTCTTGGAGCAGTAGCATTACAATAGCAAACACTGAAATAATACACAACATACGCCACCTGTAATGCGCACGGCCAATTTGACCGTTATGGCCATTATAGGTAGAAATACTCAGAACTCTTTTGTGTTTTGTCATTTTAATAAAATAACAATATTAGAACAAAATATACACACATTTAGGAAAAGTCAGGGTACTATAGCTTTATGGGTTTAATTTCAACAAAGTTATTACGTTGCAAAACGTAAATGACAAAATGACCGCCTTGGTAGTTCTAGTGTTAAACAACATAAAAATGGAACACCGTGGCAACAATTTTCTTACTTGTACATGCGGAACTGACGGAACGGCAGTTTCTTTCAGTTTTTTCCCCTGCATGAGTTTGACCTAAAACACTGACCTGAGCCACTGCCTACAACATGCTGGATCCTTTACTGGAAACCTGGGTAAATCCTGGGTAAAATCCAGATTATCCGGATGGTTCTATAGATTATTTTATCAGATTTTCCTGTGGTGTGAGATTGAATCTGTTTGGAAGAACATCGTGGCCGCACCGATCTCAAATCGAAAATAATCAACGTGTTGAATATTTATGATCAGAAATCCTGTTGTGTGAGAGGAACCCCACATGGGAGGAATTGTCATGTGAAATGAAACGATAGCCAATCAGAAAGCGAGCTGACAGAAGAGCATAACACGACTTTCTCCAAAACGTTTTCTTTTTTTCCTGTGAATTTTCTGTGAAAAGCAGTTCAAACACTATTATCACTATTATGAAGTTTTTGGTAAAAGGGAAAGACAACAGCCTTTTTTCTCTGTTTTCTCTAGTCAGGTAGCCTTCTACGGCATAGACAGCCAAGTTTTATTGAAAGCCCATTTTGCCTGGAGTGAAGTACCCCTTTAACCCACATTTAACAGTCCGAACTATAGATGTTTAGGTTGACATGAGCCAGTACATATGTCGCTATACATTTCATCATTGTAACATCCAAAGCTGTGAAGAGAGCCAAATAAAAGCTGAAAATGTGCACTGGAGCTAGTGCAGCGCTTAAATTAAATGGGATGCATACTGAATCAAAGAAACACCAGCATAAGCATTTTTGCAAGAGAAAAACACTTAAAATTCAAAGCTTTCTCGTTTTGATGCCAATAAATGCAATTGTAGGGCCCATGTTACTTACCCTATCACTGGGGTGAAAAAACACTGAGCATTAAATGTAAAGGCCCAGAACATATCTCATCCACATACACCCACCATAGCAGAGAACTGTCCATGAATACACTTATTGGTGTATAAAAAAAGGACAGAGAACTGTTGCTGGGAGAGTGGGCTGAGTGAATAAAATAGACTTATGAGTCACTGTTTAAATGTCTCTAATGAAACATTACAGAGTAAAGTTAAGATCTGGCAATATTTGAGGCTGTAAAACTAACACGAGCAATCTCTGGCAAGAGTCAGCGTTTACTAAACAGGCTTGTGCGCTATTCTGGATTGGACTGAGAATGCCTTTTAAAGTCCAATTCAAATCCAGATTTTTGTCGATTTGAATTTATGGATGTAGAATTAAAATGGAATAAAAGTCAAAGGAGTGTGCATATAAAATAGCACTATTAAATAGCATTATTTTGTTTTAGTATGAACTCATAAAAGCTATCATGCACACAACATTTCCATAAGATAATATTAATAATCAATGTTTAAAATTCCAAAAATATAAATATATAAGTCATTTATAAATATTCAAAAATCCTTTATTTTACCCTAGTTTACTGTGAATATGTATTTGATTGTTTATTTATTCATGTTTTGTTTATTTATTGTTATCTAAGAACAATGTGGTTGGTGTATGGTGCTGTAAAATAATTTAAATAAAAGGTCATCAATAAATTAATACATATAATAAAAAAGGTTTGACAGTATTAGGGGGAAAAAATAATTATATCATTTTTGGACTAATAAAATACATCTGTTGTGGGATTGTGCTACATTTCTTTTGATTTCTTTAAATTCCTATTCCAGCCATTCCACTTCCTGTGGGGTGTGGCTTATTTAGATTCTGACTCATCAACTGAAAGGAACCCATTAAATTTAGATTTTTACTTAAACCTGGTATTAAATGGTAAGTGATAGACTAAGTGATTTCTCACTGTCCTCTTTTCTCTTTCTTTGATTCAACATTGCCCTGTGAAGGCAAGAATCATTTCTGATTAAGAAGATAAGGATAAGAAGTGGAAGGGACCAGAGAGACAGAGTGAAAGTGAGTGAGACAGATAAGTCTAAATGTTGACAGAGACATGCAGCGATGGAGAGAGATGGAGCTGAAAGCATCTCTCAGGGGACAGGAGGACTCGCTCAAGGACAAGTCCAAGAGTTATTTCATGCTCATTTGTTCTGGGCCACAAAAGACCTGATGCATTTCTCCACCCACACCACCGCTGGCTCTCAATAACCTCTCCAAACTAATGCAACGGTGCAACCCTCTTTACAGCCCGAACTCTTGAGTGCATTATGCAAAGCACCGGCAGCAACCCTTTCACCACTCAGGCTAGAGAGACGCATCCCACATCCAACATGGTCCGGAGGTGGGACACTTCATCACACACAAAACACATAACTACAGCTCACACAGAGATCGGCATTAGAATTTAATAATGCCTGAGAAACTTACAAACACCTCCGCTAGAGAACTGTTCAGATAAAAGCTTTCCATGGCCCCATACAGTCTCCCTGTAGTCAGTAATTCTATCCCTTAAAACTCATCTTTGATTGCCAAAATGACATATTTAAAATAATTTTTCCTGTGAAAAAATGTATTCATGCCTTAAAATAGCTTGAATGTAACCCTACACTCTTGCTTCATTTAGTATATGAGAATACATGAATATGCAAATGATCCCTGCTTCCACTCACTCATACAGGTGAGTGTATTAGAATGGTAATGCGTTTTATGTATCGCTCTCTACAACGTGGGACACATAACGATAATTAATGACTAGCCTTTTGCTTGACTATGTTATCAAACAGCTAATAATGTGTTGCTAATGTTACACAAACCATGTTCCCGTTTGCCATCTCAAGGCCAAAGTATACTTCACTTTTTACGTGTATGGGTCAGCATACAGTGCGCGTGACGCAAATCACCTCATCAGTAGAGTATGCGCAGGTCGCACATGCACATCATTTTTTTTTTGCGGTATTTACATGGGTTGTAACTCATGGCGAGAGATTGCTCAAAACTGCGCATGTGTCAAACGCCTATACACAAAAACATGTAAAAAAACAAAGTATACTTTATGCTTTAGCATCAGACAGCTGCCTTCTAAAAATCAGCATCGTTAGAAACGCTTTAAACATCTCAGAACGTCAGTGAAGAAAGGCATATTGCTAAATGAGCACGGTTTTTCATATAAACAGAAAAATATACCGGGATAACCTGGCTTCTCTTGAGACTCCCCTGCTTCAGAGAATAGTTAATGATATGCTAAAGCCGCCCACATGTTGACGTGATTGGTTGCAAGGTAGTTTGTGACGTCAGAAACACCAGCGATTTCAAACCGTGTTTTTGAGACTCTCTTTTTTTCACTGCAGTTTTAAAGAGAAAACACTCAGCAATGGTATTGACATGAATTTGCCCCCTCAAAAAGCGTTCTCAAATGCATGGCACTAACGCTAAAGTCATGGGTTTGATTCCCAGGGAATACGTGAGCTGATAATATGTATGTCTTGAATTCAATGTAAGTTGCTTTGGAGAAAGTCTGCCAAATGCATTAACGTAAAAAAAATAAAACAGGTTCATGGACAATCACTTAGTAATTGTCTACTATTGTAGGCCAAAACTGTTGTCAATTTACTGAACAAAGATCTGGCAATAAAATCTCACTCTGGGATCATTAAAGCAATAAGAAACAGGGAAAGCAGCCCAAGGAAATAAATCCGCACTTAGTAATCAAATGGAGTGTAAGATCACATGAACTGAGGATGTAAGCATCCATTATGACTGTTAAGGGTTCCTGTGCTGTCTCCGCTACGTTCACTCATATTCCCACGGGCCATTTTCTCCTGGTTGGTTACTTCAGGTCTTCTGCACGGTTTTATTTAGAGCAGCTATAATTAAACAGCGCATTTTTGTTCAATGCACGCAAACACAAGGCACTTAAACAAGAAAGCATCACTGCCAAAATTGGGCCATCAACTACGATAGGTTATGATGCATTGTTTCTGCTTCTAAATCATATGTGCCTGATATAAAATTATATAAATAAATACAACTGCACTTCTATAACATCATGCTATTTTGTTACATTTTTGATGTAAACATTTTTACATTATTATTATTTATTATTAAAATAGACAGTTAAGAGTTTTAATGGCTCCATTTGGTATATTAAAAGTCTAGGTGACAAAGGTTATGACATGACAGAAACATATGAACATAATACTTTAAATTACAGTGTCATATTTTACAAATACTACAGTAAGACCAATAATAATACACAAAATGACACGGTGAGCACTCAGTGTAGTTTTCTCAGTATCACTGTAATTTAAAGTGTGACCCATATAAAAAATACACAGATTAAAATAATATAAACAAACAAGGCTGGTTTCTAATGTGGTACTAAATATTCTAATATATGCTTCCTACAGGGTCACTGAGAGCAGGTGAAGACGAATTGATCATCACCTCCATAAAAAAATCAACAGAATCCAAAATAAAGGCACGAGCTCCGAAACTTCAGAAACTCTTAATATATACAGTACATTTACTAGTTGTTTTATTCCCTCTACGAAGTGCCTTCAGTTTGTGAGTTTGTAACTTCTGAACTGAAACCACAAATGCCAAAGAGATGCTTTCAGAAACGCCCTTACCTCAAGCGATTGTAGGATGGATCCGATCCAGGGTCTCACGCTCACCTCTTTCTCTACTATTATGTTGCAATTTGAGCAAATAATCGCGTCTACGGTAGGCAGTTGATTTAATTATTTGCTTATTTCATCCTAAAAATGAAGTCCTTTATCACCATCTCGGTCCGTTTGAAAGCTTGCCTCCGGTGTGAAATTATTCTCGCATCGCCAGCATCAGCATCGCTCCCTTATGCATCTTTTACAGTGTATTTGAAGCGCCCCTGCACGCCGAGGCCACGCCCCCTCGCTGCTTCCCGTTACGCTGTCATTAACCAATGGGAATGTCAGGCCAGGTCGCTCCGCCAATGGCACATAGGGGGCGGGCCATTGGTTTATCCCATAGCAATGATGTAATGGTCCAGTTTTCGCTCTCCCTCCAGGTTGAGCGCTCCTGCGGCAGCATCAGGCATGAAGAATAACCCCTATCATCAGCGCTGAGCTCATACAGTCTCGTATTTCTGTTTAACACAAAAGCATGATGTCAGAGATAACTCGTAAACCTTTATCCTCTCGGGAGCAAGCAAACAAAAGATTTTGACATTCATAACAATGTTCAACATTTATTTTTAAAATGTATTACATCTTTGTGGAAAAATATTGATGGTGACTATTTTCTTTTTCTTTTTAATAACCATATTTATTATTTTATATTTTTCTTTATTTTTTCATTTATTTTGTTCATCAATTTTTTTAGTAATCTAATTTTAGTAATCTTTTTCATAGTAATTTCTTTATTTCTTTATATTGAACAGTGTTCAATAAGAAACACAAGACATTTATTTTTAAGATTTATTACATCTTTGTGGGAAAATATTTATGGTGACTATTTTCTTTATGTATAAAGACACTATATATATATATATATTTTTTTTTTTTAATAACCATAATTATTATTTTAGATTATTTCTTAATTTTTTTGTTTTCTTATTTTGTTCATCCATTTTTTTGTAATCTATTCATAGTAATTTCTTTATTTACAAAATATTTTGACATTCGTAACAGTGTTCAATAAGAAACGCAAGACATTTACTTTTAAAATTTATTACATCTTTGTGGGAAAATATTGATGGTGACTATTTTCTTTATGTATAAATATATATATATATATATATATATATATATATATATATATATATATATATATATATATATATATATTATTTATTTATTTATTTATTTTTATTTTATTATTATTATTATTTTTTGAATAACCACAATTATTATTTTAGATTATTTCTTAATTTTTTTGTTTTCTTATTTTGTTCATCCATTTAAAAAATAGTTTTTAGTAATCTATTCATAGTAATTCATTTATTTATTTATTTATTTACAAAAGATTTTGACATTCGTAACAGTGTTAAATAAGAAACACAAGACATTTACTTTTAAGTTTTATTACATCTTTGTGGAAAAAAATATAATAAATATATATATTAAAAAAAAATGTATTTAGTAACTGTATATATATATATATATATATGTTTTTTTTTTTTTAAGTTTTTTTATTTATTTATTTATTTTTTTTTGAATAACCATAATTATTATTTTATTTTTTGTTTTCTTATTTTATTCATCCATTTTTTTGTAATCTAATTTATTTACAAAAGATTTAGATATTCAGTGTTCAATAAGAAACGTAAGACATTTATTTTTAAGATTTATATTGATTGAAAAATATTGATGGTGACTATTTTCTTTATAAAGACACAATCTTATTTCGTAACCACAAATATATATTTTATTACTTTTCTTTTGTTTATTAATTTTTATTTTGAATAACCATAATTATTATTTAATTTTTTTGTTTTCTTATTTTGTACATCCATTTTTAGAAATCTATTCATTGTAATTTATCTATTTATTTGGAAAGCTTTATTTATTTATTTATTATTTTATTTTACTAAAGATTTTGCTGGTTTTTTTTTTTTTTTTTGCTTTTCAATTTAACATTTATTTAACATTTATTTTATTGCTTTATAATATTTTGTTATGTCTTGATTTTTATAACTCAGAAAATAATCAGGCAATCTTTATATGATAACCGTGTTCATACTGCAGTTTCTGCCAACATGTCATCGCATGTGTTTTGACTGTGACAGATTCAGTTCCTCAGTTTTATTTTGTCATAATTAAAAGTGCAGTCTTCATATGATGAAATGCTTCAGGACAGCTCTTCAGCAGATGATAACAGTTTGATCAAATATGCTCTGTTTTTGTCACTAAGATTGTATGGCAACTTTATAAGATTGTAAAATTACAGATTACAACCATCAACCTTTGTTCTAATGAACATTTTGCATTATGAGGATGTATTCTGAGCATTTTTCTACTCTGGATGCTCTTCCAGCTGTTTTGGGCTCATGAAAGCAGCTTGAAATACGCAACAAAACCAAGGGTGACTAATAGCTTCACCCATTGGGCTTTGCCAGGGGAAGAGAATGTTTACAGCCTCATTACATAAAAATAAAAAGTCATCTTTCTTCTCTGCCTAAGAAACGATTGCTTGTAAAGCATATGGGAGCATGTGATGTCATTACTGAGTCATTATGGTTGGTCGTATCATATCTTTACTGAAGGGCTATAGGGAATTTGCTCATACTCTGTTTCAAAACAGCATGTCAAAAGAAAATCTTTATAATAACCTTCATGAACTGTCAAGCATGCAGACTATATTTGTTATATTTCTTTCTGAAATGGGTGTAAATATGTTCTGGATGGACCCATAGGTCAATGTGCTCTAATACACCAGAACTGGGTTGAGAACAGATTTAAAAGATTTTGAAAAGATAATGAAACATTGGGCATTGGATTTTTATGCTTGTTATCTTGCTGAGCTGATTGGCTCCATTTTTATATCTCTTCTCATCCACTAATGGAGGAAAAAATTCTGTGACCTTCGCATGATCATTAAGGCCTTCGTTTTCTGTCTTTTTTTAATCGGCATGTTAGATTGTCAGTCTATGAAAAGAAATTTCACAACACCAGATGCTTCTGAAACCTTTTAATTTACATTTATGTTCTTTGCAGATGCTTTCTTACCAAAGTGACATTTGTGTTTGTACTGCCATCTTAATAGGGAGCCAATGATACAAATCGAGCTCTCAGACACAACCTCAAAGTGCTAAAAGAACACTTATTTATTTGCTGTATTTCAGCAGCACATACTTTGATGTGCAAAAGATATAAAAATACACTCTTGAAACCTCTACATCAAATGAATGTTCCAGGTTTAACACACGGCATGTAAGATCTATCGACAGTACTGTGTGACAAGCTGTCGATTACCAGAGAAGATAAATCTGACTCATTTCTCAGTTTGAAAAGTCGAAGGGAAAAAAAGACAGTAATTGACTGTAATGCACTTACATGCAAGTCTATGAAACATGCAGTTCACATTTTTTGTCAAAGCACTTTTTAAAAGTAATTGTTACTTGATCATTCTTTGAGTGGTGGGACCATTTTTCTAGCTGTTAAAAAATAATTTACTATGCACACAATTTTTTATTGTGTTTTCACAAACATCCAATGATTTTCCGTGGTAGTCAGCAGCATTTCACAGATGCTTTCGATGGAGCTTAATTTGTATTCAATCTGAATCATAATTTAAAGCAAAACAGATGGTGTAACCCATATAGCAAAAATATTATTCTTCTGGCCAAAATATATTTAAAACATACTGTATTGTAAACAGTGCAATTAAAAGATAGGGTAATGCAAAATAAAGTTTTATATAATATATATGAATATATGAAATATTTAAATGAAATATATTTAAACAGGTTTAAATATATGAGAAAATATAATTATATATAATTATCTAAAACGTAATGAAAATACATTTATAAATGCATACAATTATTAAAAGAAAAGATTATGCTAATTTGCTCATATTATATATATATATATATATATATAATGAATAGTAATAATACAATGTATTCATATACAGTATATAGGATTTTTTCAAATATATCTGAAAATATATTTTTATGGGAATAAAATTAGACCACATTGATAATATAATAATGAAATTACATTTATGTAAATGCATAAAAATATTATGCTAATATCTATATAATATATACAGTGGTGGCCAAATTTATTAGAACCCATCTGGGAGTCGTCTTATTGGGCCTGGAATTATCTTCCAAGAGGACAATGACCCGAAACATTCTTCTAACTATTGCCAGAACTACCTGCGATGGAAGGAATCTGCTGGAACATTGAAAATGATGGGCTGGCCCCCTCAAAGTCCGGGTTCTCAACCCCATCGAGCACATTTGGGGCGAGTTGGAAAATAAACTGGACAGATCTATTGTACATTCAAAGGAAAGCCCTTGGCTTCAGTTGCAGAAGGCATGGGATAACATTAGTGTTGAGGTTCTCAGAGGAAATATATTGACACTATGCCAGAGATGTGCTGCTGTAATTGCTGTAAAAGGTGGACATACCAAATATTAAAGTTAAAAGTGGATAAAAACAGTATGACTCAATTCATCTGATATTTGATGGTCAGAGCAATCATCTGCATGTTTCATGAACATTATGAAATGAAATCATGTTTTGGAGGCAAAAAAAAGTCAATATTTTCAGATCTGTCAGGTGTATATAATAATATTTTTTTTACTTTGTTCTTTATATATATATATATATATATATATATATTAGTGCTGCCAAATCGATTAATCACGATTAATCACATCCGAAATAAAAGTTTGTGTTTACATCATATATGTGTGTGCTGTGTATAATTATTTTGTACAGTGCATCCGGAAAGTATTCACAGCTCTACACTTTTTCCACATTTTGTTATGTTACAGTCTTATTCCAAAATTGATTAAATTCATTATTTTCCTCAAAATTCTACAAACAATACCCCATAATGACAATGTGAAAGAAGTTTGTTTGAAATCTTTGCAAATTTAATAAAAATACAAAAATGAAAGAAATCACATGTACATAAGTATTTACAGCCTTTGCTCAATACTTAGTTGAAGGACCTCTCAAGCTCCATCAGGCTTGTACATACAGGTGCTGGTCATATAATTAGAACAACATCAAAAAGTTGATTTATTTCACTAATTCCATTCAAAAAGTGAAACTTCTATATTATATTCATTCATTACACACAGACTGATATATTTCAAATGTTTATTTCTTTTAATTTTGATGATTATAACTGACAACTAAGGAAAATCCCAAATTCAGTATCTCAGAAAATTAGAATATTACTTAAGACCAATACAAAGAAAGGATTTTTAGAAATCTTGGCCAACTGAAAAGTATGAACATGAAAAGTATGAGCATGTAGAGCACTCAATACTTAGTTGGGGCTCCTTTTGCCTGAATTACTGCAGCAATGTGGCGTGGCATGGAGTCGATCAGTCTGTGGCACTGCTCAGGTGTTATGAGAGCCCAGGTTGCTCTGATAGTGGCCTTCAGCTCTTCTGCATTGTTGGGTCTGGCATATCGCATCTTCCTCTTCACAATACCCCATAGATTTTCTATGGCGTTAAGGTCAGGTGAGTTTGCTGGAAGAACAGGGATACCATGGTCCTTAAACCAGGTACTGGTTGCTTTGGCACTGTGTGCAGGTGCCAAGTCCTGTTGGAAAATGAAATCTGCATCTCCATAAAGTTGGTCAGCAGCAGGAAGCATGAAGTGCTCTAAAACTTCCTGGTATACGGATGCGTTGACCTTGGACCTCAGAAAACACAGTGGACCAACACCAGCAGATGACATGGCACCCCAAACCATCACTGACTGTGAAAATTTACACTGAACCTTAAGCAACGTGGATTGTGTGCCTCTCCTCTCTCTGGGACCCTGATTTCCAAAGGAAATGCTAAATTTACTTTCATCAGAGAACATAACTGTGGACCACTCAGCAGCAGTCCAGTCCTTTTTGTCTTTAGCCCAGGCGAGACGCTTCTGACGCTGTCTGTTGTTCAAGAGTGGCTTGACACAAGGAATGCGACAGCTGAAACCCATGTCTTGCATACGTCTGTGCGTAGTGGTTCTTGAAGCACTGACTCCAGCTGCAGTCAACTCTTTGTGAATCTCCCCCACATTTTTGAATGGGTTTTGTTTCACAATCCCCTCCAGGGTGCGGTTATCCCTATTGCTTGTAAACTTTTTTCTACCACATCTTTTCCTTCCCTTCGCCTCTCTATTAATGTGCTTGGACACAGAGCTCTGTGAACAGCCAGCCTCTTTTGCAATGACCTTTTGTGTCTTGCCCTCCTTGTGCAAGGTGTCAATGGTCGTCTTTTGGACAACTGTCAAGTCAGCAGTCTTCCCCATGATTGTGTAGCCTACTGAACTAGACTGAGAGACCATTTAAAGGCCTTTGCATGTGTTTTGAGTTAATTAGCTGATTAGAGTGTGGCACCAGGTGCCTTCAATATTGAACCTTTTCACAATATTCAAATTTTCTGAGATACTGAATTTGGGATTTTCCTTAGTTGTAATGAATGAATATAATATACAAGTTTCACTTTTTGAATGGAATTAGTGATATTCTAATGATATTCTAATTATATGACCAGCACCTGTCACAGCCTTTGCCATGACACTCAAAATTGAGCTTAGGTGCTCCTGTTTCCACAGATCATCCTTGAGATGTTTCTACATGGAGTCCACCTGTGGTAAATTCAGTTGATTAGGACATGATTTGGAAAGGCACACACCTGTCTATATAAGGTCCCACAGTTAACAGTGCATGTCAGAGCACAAACCAAGCCATGAAGCCCAAGGACTTGTCTGTAGACCTCTGAGACAAGATTGTATCGAGGCACAGATCTGGGGAAGGGTACAGAAACATTTCGGCAGTATTGAAGGTCCCAATGAGCACAGTGGCCTCCATTATCTGTAAATGGAAGAAGTTTGGAACCACCAGGACTCTTCCTAGAGCTGGCCGCCCGGCCAAACTGAGCGATCGGGGAGAAGGACCGTAGTCAGGGAGGTGACCAAGAACCTGATGGTCACTCTGATAGAGCTTCAGCATTTCTCTGTGGAGAGAGGAGAACCTTCCAGAAGAACAACCATCTCTGCAGCACTCCACCAATCAGGCCTGTATGGTAGAGTTGCCAGACAGAAGCCATTCCTCAGTAAAAGGCACATGACAATCCGTCTGGAGCTTGCCAAAAGGCACCTGAAGGACTCTCAGACCATAAGAAACAAAATTCTCTGGTCTGATGAAACAAAGATTGAACTCTTAGGCCTGAATGGCAAGCATCATGTCTGGAGGAAACCAGGCACTGCTCATCACCTGGCCAATACCATCCCTACAGTGAAGCATGGTGGTGGCAGCATCATGCTGTTGGGATGTTTTTTAGCGTCAGGAACTGGGAGACTAGTCAGGATCAAGGGAAAGATGAATGCAGCAATGTACAGAGACATCCTTGATGAAAACCTGCTCCAGAGCGCTCTGGACCTCAGACTGGGGCAAAGGTTCATCTTCCAACAGGACAACGACCCTAAGCACACAGCCAAGATAACAAAGGAGTGGCTATGGGAGAACTCTGGGAATGTCCTTGAGTGGCCCAGCCAGAGCCCAGACTTGACTTGAACCCAATTGAACATCGCTGAAGAGATCTGAAAATGGCTGTGCACCGACGCTCCCCATCCAACCTGATGGAGCTTGAGAGGTCCTGCAAAGAAGAATGGGAGAAACTGCCCAAAAATAGGTGTGCCAAGCTTGTAGCATCATACTCAAAAAGACTTGAGGCTGTAATTGGTGCCAAAGGTGCTTTAACAAAGTACTGAGCAAAGGCTGTGAATACTTATGTACATATAATTTCTTTCGTTTTTTATTTGTAATAAATTTGCAAAGATTTCAAACAAACTTCTTTCACGTTGTCATTATGGGGTATTGTTTGTAGAATTAAGGAAAAAAATAATGAATTTAATCCATTTTGGAATAAGGCTGTAACATAACAAAATGTGGAAAAAGTGAAGCGCTGTGAATACTTTCCGGATGCACTGTATATATAAATACACACACATACATGTATATATATATATTTATATAATTTATATTAAATATAAATATTTTATATAAAATATAACACATATATACATGCATGTGTGTGTATTTATATATACATAATAATTATGCACAGTATACACGTATATTATGTAAACACAAACTTTTATTTTGGATGTGATTAATCGATTTGACAGCACTAATATATATATATATACACTCACCTAAAGGATTATTAGGAACACCATACTAATACTGTGTTTGACCCCCTTTCGCCTTCAGAACTGTCTTAATTCTACGTGGCATTGATTCAACAAGGTGCTGAAAGCATTCTTTACAAATGTTGGCCCGTATTGATAGGATAGCATCTTGCAGTTGATGGAGATTTGTGGGATGCACATCCAGGGCACGAAGCTCCCGTTCCACCACATCCCAAAGATGCTCTATTGGGTTGAGATCTGGTGACTGTGGGGGCCATTTTAGTACAGTGAACTCATTGTCATGTTCAAGAAACCAATTTGAAATGATTCGAGCTTTGTGACATGGTGCATTATCCTGCTGGAAGTAGCCATCAGAGGATGGGTACATGGTGGTCATAAAGGGATGGACATGGTCAGAAACAATGCTCAGGTAGGCCGTGGCATTTAAACAATGCCCAATTGGCACTAAGGGGCCTAAAGTGTGCCAAGAAAACATCCCCCACACCATTACACCACCACCACCAGCCTGCACAGTGGTAACAAGGCATGATGGATCCATGTTCTCATTCTGTTTACACCAAATTCTGACTCTACCATCTGAATGTCTCAACAGAAATCGAGACTCATCAGACCAGGCAACATTTTTCCAGTCTTTAACTGTCCAATTTTGGTGAGCTTGTGCAAATTGTAGCCTCTTTTTCCTATTTGTAGTGGAGATGAGTGGTACCCGGTGGGGTCTTCTGCTGTTGTAGCCCATCCGCCTCAAGGTTGTGCGTGTTGTGGCTTCACAAATGCTTTGCTGCATACCTCGATTGTAACGAGTGGTTATTTCAGTCAAAGTTGCTCTTCTATCAGCTTGAATCAGTCGGCCCATTCTCCTCTGACCTCTAGCATCAACAAGGCATTTTCGCCCACAGGACTGTTGCATACTGGATGTTTTTCCCTTTTCACACCATTCTTTGTAAACTCTAGAAATGGTTGTGCGTGAAAATCCCAGTAACTGAGCAGATTGTGAAATACTCAGACCGGCCCGTCTGGCACCAACAACCATGCCACGCTCAAAATTGCTTAAATCACCTTTCTTTCCCATTCTGACATTCAGTTTGGAGTTCAGGAGATTGTCTTGACCAGGACCACACCCCTAAATGCATTGAAGCAACTGCCATGTGATTGGTTGATTAGATAATTGCATTAATGAGAAATTGAACAGGTGTTCCTAATAATCCTTTAGGTGAGTGTATATATGTAATAATAATAAAAAATTAAGCTAATTTATAATAAATACATTTGAAAATAGATTTTTTTATGGGAATAAAATAACTTTCAGTAGACCAGTTTGATAATGTAATAATAATGACAGAATGCCCTTGTCCTATATGTTGTGTTATATAGAGCGGTATTATTTAATACTTACAGATAAAAAAGTATTAAATAAAAACTATGCAGCCCATTGTCAACTGTCATTAATGTCCTCTCAAAGGGAAACCTGTGGCTGTCTTTGCCACGTTCAATGAAAAACAATCACATCCTTTGAAATCTGGGATTAAGTGGGATTAAGCAGGCAAATATTAATTCCCACAGGGCCAGTCTGTGGGAGAGGCCTGTGACTTCAGAGGCTGCTGATACACACACAGCCAAGTGAGTTTCCTTTGTAAATACCATGATCAGAGAAAAGTCTGTCGTACATGTGCTCTTTCATGAGGCTCGTGCTGCGTTTCAACCAAGTAAGCTTTCAGTGCTATTACTTTTCTTTACTGAACAATGCAGTGCTTTGAGGTGGTTTTGTGTTGTGTGTTCTTTTGGTGATGTAGTTGGAGCAGATGTAGGGCTGGAGTGCTGAATCATGAAGTGCTGTATAAAAGGATGAGCCAGTCCTACACACAGCACAGACATGTGTCTAACTTAGTGAAGGCCATTGGGGACCGCAGTGTGAACTCGAGAAGAGACGGAGGGTGTCTGTTCGGTCATGATAGAACAAATCTGGATGTTCAAACATCTATTATTAGACTCTTTCTGTGATGTTTGTATAATTTAGATTTTTTTAAAGGGACCATCATGAAAAAACAAAAGTGATACATTAAATTATGTAGATTCACAACACCCTAGCAGTGTGTCAGTGAGTTTAGCACAGGTGAACATCACTCACATTTGCCCTATATGCCCTTGCAACTATACTCAAAACACTATAGCAACTGCATAACAATGCACTGGTAACCACCGACAACACCCTAGCGTTGTGCCAGTGAGTTTTGCATTGGCAAACACCACTCACATTTGTCTTTAATGCTCTAACAACCAGTCCGAACACAATAGCAACTGCACAGCAATGCACTAGAATCCACTTAGAACACCTTAACAATTGTATAGCAACACTGCATTGTGCCAGTGAGTTTTTCATGGGCAAAAACTCATATTTGTGCCCTAGCAACCAGAAGAACACCTTAGCAACTGCATAGCAACACCCTGGCAACCACCCACAACACACTAGCATTGTGCCAGTGAGTTTTGCACAGACAAGCACCAGTCACATTTGTCCTTTATGCTCTAGTAAACAGTCAGAACACTGTGGCAACTGCGTAGCAAAGCACTAGACACCACTTATAAAACCTTAGCTACTGCTTAGCAACACCCTGGCAACCACCCACGACAAACTAGCATTGTGCATGTGAGTTTTGCACAGACAAACACCACTTACATTTGTCCTTTGTGCTCTAGAAAATGGTCAGAACACTATGGCAACTGCATAGCACAGCACTAGAAACCACTCAGAACACCTTAGAATCTGCATTGCAACGCCCTGGTAACCACTGACAAACACCACAGAAATGTGCCAGTGAGTTGTGCACAGACAAACACCACTCATATTTGTCCTTTATGCTCTAGCAACCATGGCAACTGCATAGCAACACACTAGAAACCACTCAAAAGACCTTGGCTACTGCATAGCAACACCCTGGTAACCATCCACGACACTAGCATTGTGCAGGTGAGTTTTGCAAAGACAAACACCACTCACATTTGTACTTTGCGTTTTAGTGAACAGTCAGAACACTATGGCAACTGCATAGCAAAGCACTAGAAACCACTCGGAACACCCACAACACACTAGCATTGTGCTGGTGAGTTCTGCATGGTAAAACACCACTCACAATTGTCTTTTATTGTGATGCCATGGCAACTGCATAGCAATGCACTAGAAACATTGACTAACATTATAAGTGAAGTAAAAGTGTAAAAATTAAATCGCTCTAATGCTCACAAAGCAAATAACCACAATATTAAAGTTAACAACCCAATAAAAACCTCATATTACATTTGTGCATATTGATATGATATGTCCACCGTCTCGTCTCATTCTTGCAGTAGATTGAGTGCAGATATTTATGTGAAGATGTTTGCTGCGTTTATGAGACCTTGCTGCAGTCATGGCTTCTAATGACTGTCATAGCGCTGCAGACCGCCTGTTCTCCCTGCCTCGTTAGGGCTCGACATTGACAAAATAGGTCATTGTAATTCAGTATATGCTAAAGGACACAGGAGCGCTGGAGCGAGGAGAAAGGAACCCATGAGAGAGAGAAACCAGGATCACTGCAGGACTCTGGTTCACATTAGGTTTGAAAGGCATATGAAGTCTGGATTTGCACAATCACAAGCAAGCTTTTATTCTGAGTTATTATGAATTTTTTAACAAGGTTTTCTTTCTTTTTTTCTTAAAGCAGCCTCATTTTCTTCCCCTTTCGTCTCCACTCATTTTTGTGATACAGAGGAAAAGGTCACTGTATAAGTAGCACAGAAAAATATCACTGCAGAACAGGGGTATTTTACCTCTTATGAAACCAATATTCAGACACTAATTAACCGTTCTGTCTCAGGCTTTTCAGAGACCTGCTCAAAATGACAGATTAATTATTATAGAATGAACCAGAGATTTCGAATTGATATGGTGATTGGGTAATTTTCAAGAATTGGTGCCATTTGTGTCCCCATGACTTACTACTGATATAATTAACAGGGTTTTGAAATTTCCCACTTACAAAAATCAGTCCCATTATTTGAAAGCTCTGATGTTATATAGCCTAGTGTTCAGTGTAATATAAAACATTGGTTGGTTTTTATATCAGCACATTTTCAGGTCCCCATTTATCACACTTACATTTAACTGATAATATAAAATTTTTAATAGTCATATTTTTTACTTTATTGAAAATGTTCATGCATTTTCACCCTCAGTTTCTGACCAACCCGGCAGTCCTTTTTTTCTAATCTTTCTGGACATAATGTCACCATGAAATCAAAATGGACAATTCTTAGTTTATCTATTAAAAAAATTACTTAAAGCATATAGTTCACCCCAAAATGAAAATGTTGTCGTCATTTACTCATCCTCAAGTTGTACTAAACCTGTATGAATTTCTTTGTTCTGTTGAACATAAAGGAAGATATTTTGATGAATGTTGGTAACCAAACAGTTGCTGGTCCCCATTGACTTCCATAGTATGAAAAAAACCCCACTATAGAAGTCAAACAGGACAACCTGTCACTCACATGAGATTGACCAATAGCAAACCACAACAATCCAAAGAACCAATCAATTCCTGATGCACAAAATCAAGTCCCGCCCCCAAAAGACTATGGCAGCTTCCGTTTCATGCCACCTTTAAGGTAGTGATTTTAACCATATGGTTTGAAAGACATACAGTATATATGGAAGCTTGTTTCCGCCACAGAATAAAACATTTTAAAAGATAATCTGTAAGTATTTTTATCTCGCAATTCTGACTTTATATCACACAATTCTGACTTTATATCTCACAATTCTGACTTTATATCTCACAATTCTGACTTTATATCTCACAATTCTGACTTTATATCTCACAATTCTGACTTTATATCACACAATTCTGACTTTATATCTCACAATTCTGACTTTATATCTCGCAATTCTGACTTTATATCTCACAATTCTGACTTTATATCACACAATTCTGACTTTATATCACACAATTCTGACTTTATATCTCGCAATTCTGACTTTATATCTCACAATTCTGACTTTATATCACACAATTCTGACTTTATATCTCGCAATTCTGACTTTATAACTCACAATTCTGACTTTATATCTCACAATTCTGACTTTATATCACACAATTCTGACTTTATATCTCGCAATTCTGACTTTATTTCACGAAATTCTGACTATAACTTGCAATTGCGACTTTATATCACGCAATTCTGAGATATAAAGTCGCAATTAACTTTTTTATGTTTTATTCTGTGGCGGAAACAAGCTTCCATACATATAAGCATATAAATTCTAAAATTACTGTAATAAAGTTAAAATAGCAATTTAGGATTTGGCTTAAACTATTATTAAGCTATCTTTGCAAAATCATCTTTTTTGAATTTTAAAAGTCAGAGTTTTTGGTCAATATTTTTACAGTTTCGTTTAGTGCCACTAGGAGATGGAGAAATAATGCACAGCATCGCAAGGCGCGTTCACGTCATGTTGGAATTCCGAGTTCTGACTTGTAAAAAGTGTTCACGTCCTCATAGAATCCTTAACACCGTGGAGTGTGCTCATTTAATCTACAGGATTATTGTTGCTGGAGTTGAGGATCCATGTTGAACAGACATAAACTGAGAGCGCTTACAGGTGGTGGTGTAAACAGACTGTTAATTGGGAGTTAATGAGCCTTACTGACGATCTTCATCTGTGGGACCTTGGGTGAGGCGCAATTAAAGCAAACCTGCAGCGTGCAGCTACTGAAGTCCATTCAGCGCAATAAAAACCAGCGACCCGATGCTCGGGTCTCTTATGAGCCATCTGCAGCTGCGCCCAAGGCACCAGGACAATAAAACAAGGCCTTATGCTCTCAAATATCATTTATTCTGCAGTATCTGCTTTGTTATTTGAAATTTACAAAGAAGAAGAATTTGATTTTAGTCTTGCACTTTTATTTCACTCTGAGTTCTTATTCATTGTTATTCTGTGTAGTGTACCCTAGTGTATACTTCACAATCTAGCAAATGTAGTATATAAAGAGAAGTATTCTACTATCCTGAACACAGCCACAGTTCATGAACTAAAAGTTCTACCTGCCAAACTTTCTAAAACGTGCTTTATCTTCAGAAGGTTATTTCAGGTTCGTCTCGGCTGCATCTCTTCATAATTTCAACAGTTCTTATCCATCTCTCTGTAGCTTACGGCTCTGACATCGTCAACACGGTAAAAGAAGCCTGACGCTTTCATCGTTCTTTCTGTTTGCATTTCAGAAGAAATGAAAGTCAGTTTTTTCTGAGGAGCATTGTGGGGTTTGGTTAATCAGCGTTGTGTGGGGATCGTACTGTGCCTGAGTCTTAGCCTGGCTTTAATTAATACCTATTCTAATATCTCTCCTTCCTGAGGGCTGCCGTCCCGGAGGAGGCATGACATAAAAAAAGTCCCTCAGGGATTTATTTTTTTATTTTTTGTGTGTTAATTTTCACATTCTCACACCAGGAAGAGGTGTGTATTATTTCATCCAATTTTTGAGTTTGAGAAAAGGGATTATTTATGGATATCTTGGTCTCTTTGCTCGATCATGTGGGTTTTTTAGGCTGTTCGTGTCTTGATAATGAATTTTTTCTACCAAGCAAATGCTTTTTAAATGACAGAGCTTGCATGGTGAGACTAATAACATTAAATTGTTGTTAAACAGTTTAGTGATTTTTTTTGCTAATACTGTACTTGCATACTTTCATTGCTCTGTGGTCCAGTTCTGATGCTCACGTGCCCACTGTTGGTGCTTTTGGCAGTGGACAGGGGACGGGCTATGCAGCCCCATACGCAACAAACTGCGATGCACTGTGTAGTCTGACACCTTTCTATCAGAACCAGCATTAACTTCTTGAGCAATTTGAGCTACAGTAGCTCGTCTGTTTGATCGGACCACACGGGCCAGCCTTCGCTCCCCACGTGCATCAATGAGCCTTAGCCACCCATGACCCTGTCGCCGGTTCACCACTGTTCCTTCCTTTGGACCACTTTTGATAGATACTGACCCCTGCAGACCGGGAACACCCCACAAGAGCTGCAGTTTTGGAGATGCTCTGACCCAGTCGTCTAGCCATCACAATTTGGCCCACAATTTTGTCAAACTCGCTCAAATCATTACGCTTGCCCATTTTTCCTGCTTCTAACACATCAACTTTGAGGACAAAGGCTGCGTCCGAAAACCACAGCCCTGTGGTACACCAGTATTAAGTGTGATGGAGGTGGAGCCTGATCGAACATTCTGGGGTCTGTTGGTCAGGAAGTCCAATATCCAGTTGCACATTGAGGTGTTGATGCCCAGGTCTCCAAGTTTGGCTATTAACTTGGTTGGGATAACAGTGTTGAATGCTGAGCTGAAGTCAACAAACAGCATACGTGCATACGTGTTCTTATTGTCCAGATGTGTGAGCACAGAGTGCAGTGCCAAGGAAACTGCATCCTCTGTGCTCCTATTGCTACGGTAGGCAAACTGGTGTGAGTCCAATGTGGATGGTAGAGAGTCTTTTAGATGTGCCAAGACCAGCCGCTCAAAGCACTTCATAACGATGGGTGTGAGTGCTACAGGGCGGTAGTCGTTAAGGCACATCGGGCTAGAGTGTTTTGGCACTGGCACAATGGAAGTGCATTTAAAGCATGGTGGTACAGTTGCTTGGGCAAGAGACAAGTTGAAAATGTCTGTAAAAACCCCAGCGAGCTGCTCTGCGCATGCCCTGAGTACGCGTCCAGGGATGTTGTCTGGTCCAGCAGCCTTGTGCGGGCTGATTTGGCACAGTGCATTGCAGACATCTGTGGAGGAGAGTGTGATTGGCGAGTGGTCAGCTGAGGGTTTGGCCTTGGTGGCAGTTTCTCTGTTGTCCCTTTCAAAGCGAGCATAAAAGTAATTTAGCTCGTTCGGGAAGTTGATATCAGTGGCTGCGGGGGTGGAGTGGGTGGGTTTGTAGTCACTGATGGCCTGAATGCCCTGCCACATGCGTCGAGGGTCAGAGTTGGAAAAGTGTCCCTCTATCTTTAGCTTTTAGCAGTGCTTGGCCTCTTTGATGCCCCTCTTCAGGTTTGCTCTGGATGTGCTGTAGGCTTGTGCATCTCCTGATCTGAAGGCAGCATTGCGTGTCTTCAACAGGAGTCGCACTTCCCTGTTCATCCATGGCTTCTGATTAGGGTATGTGGTGATCTGCTTCTGGGTTGTAACACTGTCAGTGGTGGTATTGATATAATCCAGTACAGAGGAGGTGTAGTGATGAAGAGATAATCAAGTTTTTAATGTTGTTTATATGTCTTTGTGGTGCTTTTTTAAATATGCTTTAGAAGACAAACCATGTGCAAATTTATAAGTCAGCACCATTGCTGAGTATTTTCTCCGTAACACTGCAGTGAACAAAAGATGCGGTTTGAAAGCGCTGGTGTTTCTGATGTCACAAACTATCTTTTAACCACTAAGGTCAATGTGCGGGCAGGCTTTAGCATATCATTAACTATTCTCTGAAGCAGGGGATTCTCAAGAGAAGCCAGGTTATCCCGCTGTATTTTTCTGTTGATATGAAAAATCGGGTACATTTAGCAATATAGCAGGAGAATTATGTATATGATGCATAGTACGACATCATGTTGAACTATATGCCTTTCTCCACTGACGTTCTGAGTTGTTCAAAGCGTTTCTAAGGATGCTGATTGTTAGAAGGCAGCTGTCTGACTCTGAGATGACGAATGGGAACATGGTTTGTGTATCATTAGCAACACATTATTAGCTGTTTGATAACATAGTCAAGCAAAAGGCCAATCATGTTAATTGTATCCTACGTTGTAAAGAGCGATACCATTGGGCAGCATTTACTCAATAAATAGATGATAGAATGATAAAACGATTGAATGATAGATGATAGATAGATAGACAGATAGAACCTGACAAACTGAATATTGAACAAGGTAAAGAACAAAATAGTCTTTTATTCATTTTCATATTAGTTCCGAGTCTTTTTTGTCTTTAGAAAACAAGATTAATATCTATCACATACACAAACAAAGTAGAATGTGCAGATGAAAAATAGTTTGTCTCTTTCCAGTACATATAATATAGTATTTAGACAGTTCAGAAAAATAAAAGCCTCTCCGTCCCTTTATGAAATAAACTCCCAGAGAGTGATACTCATCCGGGAAAGGGAGCTCAGGCCGCAGAGATCTGCTTCCCAACAGTCCAAGAGTCCTTCAGGACCACGTATTCGTTCTTCACACAAGTAGCATACTTCTTTTTTTTCTTTTTTTAACACAAATATATGCGTAGCGCAAGATTTCCCAACACATTATTGAATACAGAATACATGAACAGTTCCCACATAACATTTCAAAGAGAAAAAAACAAGTGAAAAGACTTATTACAGCATCTGACAACCGCAGATGTTCAAATTCAGTAACTTGAAAAGCAAAATGAGGCAAATGTCTTAACAGTTTTGAGCCACAATAGCTTCAACTCCATCTCCAGTTTGGTGCTTGGATTTGTGACTTCATAAGCAGGTAACAAGCATTAAACATGTTTTCTCAATGAGAAATATTGAAATGATCGACTGTCTTACATTGGAAACTTGTAAATGGTATGAAATCTGTGCTGGTATTAGGAAATAATTTAAAGACTCCTCCACAAAGGAGAAAAAACGTCCCAGCCAACATCTCTATGGTCCAATCAATTATTCAATAAATGGCTTTATGTAATGTCATTTGCATAAAGGTTTCAGAGACTAGAACATTTACACATGCTGGTTACCAACAATCATTTACATTTTTTTTTTGTTGCACAATTAAAACTTGCACAAATACAATTTCTGCACAATTTTGGTTCTAATAAGGGGAATAGTATGGGGGTGGGGGAACCTTTTAAATTAATATTCAATTGGAGCTTTTCTTGTTATAAGCACAATAAATCTTACTCCGCATGAAAATATTCTGGGATGCTTTTAGAAAAAAAGAACAATGTTTTTAGAAGCTATTAATACCAAAATAGTTCGTCACTGGACGAGCACATTCCCAGAAATCGAACTTTAAGGCCTATTTAATGTGGTATTAAAATACCCAAACAGTCTTTGTAGGTCCAGAGACGTGCAGCATTAGATTCATTATCTGAAAGGGGGCAGCGATTTCATCAACATGACAAAAGCTCATTAATATTACAATATTAAATATTGTCTGAATTTTCACAATGATTTTGAAATCATTTCTTTCAATATTTGTAAAACAGAAGTAGTTTTAAATAGATATGGCTCGCTATTTCTGTCTTTTGAGCTTGCTAGTTTGTAAACAACCCATCTGGGGATAAATGAAGTCATCACTATGTAATAGTTTAATTCAGGGAAGTGTGCACAGTATGCTGTCACCCTATTGATCAGTGCTGATGTACGGTAAAGGTAACAGCAGCATCATAGCAGGGGAAAGAGGAGGAGTCTCGCTCAAAGACACCAGCTGTTAAAACGCATTCGCAGTGCATTACAGAGAAAGAGCATAGCTGCACAGACATTCAGAGGCACAAACAATCCCAGAAATCCAGACAAGCTTGAGAAGACGGCTGAAAGCAGTACTGCAGACTCACCACACCACATTAAAGATCACAAATGGGTAAAGTATTACTCGCAAATCACTAAATTCATCATCACAGTGAGTTATTTGATATTGCAGGCTTATTATTTTGCCCAAAGCATGTTGAAAAGAACCTCACCAATGAAGTAACTCACCAATGAAAATCAATTTGTTTTGTGAATTTGACAGACCAGGTCACTGAGCTTAGCATGTGGTAACGCGAGGGGGCCCCCTCGAACAGAACATTCAATGTGTCGACTTCAATGTGGCATCCATGACATCATCTGTACATTTACTAATCTTCAAGGCTTTTCTCAAGAGCTTTATCTTAACAAACAGTCATTTACTGAGATCAGAACAGTTCGCATTGGTTCCGGACGTAACAAAACAGCCATGAGTTGCACAAAATGCAAGAGAGAACAATCTGAGGACTGAGAGGTGACACGTGTAGGCAATTGCAGCATGCTACGAGCAAATCCTCCCGAATTTATTACAATTACGCAGATATCAAACCAGAAATCTCTTTAAAACAACAGAAGCACCAAATTAAAAAGCTGAAATGTTCTAAAGTGAAAGACACTGACACCCAAATGTGTTTTGAATTGAAAACAAGTATGTTATGCGTGGGTTTAGCAAATTCAAGGGCAAATGCAATGATAGAAAAGGCCATACAGAAAAGCCTGCATGGCGTGGAGGCAGTTACTGTCCATAAACACTGTCTACAGCTTTCTGTAGAAAGCTATATATAACCACCATGATTTCCCCACAGGAAACTTGAGCTTCATACACGAACTACAAGCTCTAGAAAATATGCAAATAATCGTTGGCTTTGTGTGTCAGTAGGAAAGAGTCGCAGCGTATTTGCGTGCCTGCTTTGACGCGTCGAGCTGTTGACAGCTTTGAGGTAACAACCGCGAGTGTGATTTTAACACATCAGACGAACATAGCATAAGAGGCAGGCCGCACAAAACTACTAACAATATCAAAAGCAGCTGCATAAATTACTTCGACTATTTACAACGCTTATTGAGTTTTACACTTATAGCTGGCGAGTTGGATGTATCAGTTATATACAGTGTCAGACGAGAGCGTTTTGGTTGTGTGAAGGTTCTTATAGCCCTTTGATGCGGCAGAGTAAAAATAGAAAGTCAGCAAGAGAAAGAGACTTAGAGAATGTGAAACATAAGAGAAAAAGGGATAGCGATGCTAAGATGGATTGTATATAAACAGCTGGTCTTTGGTCTCCTCTGGCATTTTCTTCAAAAAAAAGGGGGGAAAAAGAAGCATGGAACTGCAAAGCTTCGACACTTCTGCCTGCTTTGCCAGAGAAAGGGCTCCTTGATAAGAATTATTCAAAAAACAGGAACGCGAGAACAAAAAACTCAATCTTTCAAATCTTGGAATGGGTGCAACTTATATTTACAAGAAGAAAGTTTTGAAATAAAGGAATGATTTCATAGAAGAAAAAGATTGATACATTCCAGATCTTTTGTATCTTTTTCCTCCCTGGTTCCACCTTTTCAAATCCCGGGGATGGCCGTGACATTCCTCTGGCATTTTTAATGCCTCTTTAGCAAAATGGACTCCTTTGTCCATGGAAAAACACAAAATGTTTAAAACAACAGTGTGTCATATCCTTTAAAAACTGATTTGTCTCTTTGTAATTGCAAAGAAAAAATAATCTGTCAGATTTCAAATGCATGCTTTCTATTTTCACAAAATAAAGAAGTTTTTAAGAAAGCAATGCTCTGTCTGTAAATGGCATTTCATGCCTTGATTCAGTCAGAGGTTACCTCGTCTGTTACGGTGAGAAATCAAAAAAAAAGTGAGATCTCAGAGTTCCAAACTCACAATCTGAGCATTCCGGAATGTGCATCTCATGATGCACCAAGAAAAATCAAAAATAAATAAATAACCGTTGATGATCATATAAAAGGCAAAGGGAAAAACAAAAGAGCAAATAATCTATGAAATCCCACCATCAAGCCCAGAACCGGGCTGCTCCCGTCAACCAATCGTAAAGGACAGCTGAGAGCGCACTCCTCTTGTCGAGTCGTCATTGGAGCAGAGGCTCCACCCAACTCAAAGCAGAACTTGTTATGGAGTGTCTCAACTTTCATTGGTCGTCCTCAGCGTCTTATTGGCTGGGGAGCCGATCACCACGACAAGAGACAAATTAATTCAATCGCAAGTCAAGGTTTCTGTGGTCCAGGGGAGAGAACGACAGGTGTGGATAGGCCGTCCACGCTCAGTGCTGGGATCTGGATCTGATTGCTTCCGTTGGAGGGGAACTGCAAGAATAACAGCACGGTATTAATTAGGATTTAAGCTTGACTCTATTAAAAGCCGTTTTTTAAAGGGATAGTTCACCTAATCCAAGCATTATAAATGGCAGCCCAAAATTTGAAGCCCAAAAAAGTGCATCCATCCATTATAAAAGATATCCACACGGCTCCAGGAGGTTAATAAAGGTTGTGTGTTTGTGTAAGAAAATATCCATATTTAAAACTTTATAAAGTAAAATATCTAGCTTCCGCCAAGACCGCCTTCTGTATTCAACTTATGCAGAAAGTGTAACGTCTCTCGTAGTTCAAAATGTTTACGCTACATCCAACGTTATCGTCACACTTTTTTCGTAAGTTGAATATGGAAGATGGTCTGCCAGAAGCTAGATATTTTACTTTATAACATGTTAAATAAGGATATTTTTCTTACAAAAACCCATTGGTTCATTTCAGAAGGCCTTTAGTGAGGCCCCCAGAGCCGTGTGGAGTACGTTTATGATGATGGATGCACTTTTTGGGCTTCAAATTCTGGGCTGCCATTCACTGCCATTATAAAGCTTGGAAGAGCCAGGACATTTTTTAATATAACTCTGATTGTGTTTGGCTGGAAGAAGAATGTCATATACCCCTAGGATGGCTTGAGGGTAAGTAAATCATAATTTTCATTTTTGGGTGAACTATCCCTTTAATGTACCGCATTTATGGCTCGTTATCAATCACTTTTACTCATTTTCAGTATAAATCAATGCACACATTTACAGTAATACATTTACATTAGAACATTAATAACCTAGAATACACAACTGGTACTGATACTTTACACCAATCACTAATTAAACTGGACAATATTAAAGAGACTATAATAAAAACGCAAAACGAGTCCAAAAATGACATCTAAGACATACAGGAAGTAGGGTTAGGTTTAATGACCATGTTCCTGTAAATATAACAGCATATAAACCTTCTAAACTCTGCATTGCTGCTATTGTCCAGCAGAGGATGCTCACATGCTTTTCTGAGGAACAGTCCAATAAAACAAAATCCTTCATAAAATTAAGCACAATAGATTTGACATCCACTAAATGAATAAGTGAAAGAGAACACGGTGAAATCACTGCAATGCAGAGCCTTTTTTTTTTTTTTTTTTTTTAAATAGGCAATATGATAAAATAATAATTAATTAGTTATTAATATAATAATAGGAATAATAATAATAATATATTCATTAACTAATTAAAAAAATAGCACCACCAGCAATTTGACAAGACACCAAATTCAGTAATAATGAAAATTAAATAAATGGAGCAATTACAAGAGAGTCCTCGCACCTTGGTGCTTGGGCCCTAATAATAAAACGGTAATTGACAATTAGAGAGATGAACTGTTATTATTACTAATAGTAACAATAATAATAAAAGTTAATTAGCCTAATTGTAGGTTACTCTTTTATTGTAATGTTAAACAATATAAACAACACATAATTCAAATCATGTGTGGTCACAAGTGTGGGAATCGCTGGCTAACTTGCAACAGCTTGAAACTTTTCTCATCCATTCAGAATTTACAGAACCATTTATCATGCAGTGGTTCTCAAACCACCCCCCTTAGACAGAAAATCCACTTCGGAGTTCTGACTACCAAATAATTTCACTAAAAAAGTATGACCTGCAATGAAAAACACCTGCATTTGTTTCACTTTGTGTTGCTGTTGAAACATTTAAAAATCTAAAAATAAGAGAGATTATTAGATCAGGGGCTGTATTCACAAAACATCTTAAGGCTAAAAGTAGCTCCTAACTTGCTGATTTAGAAGAAACTCTTAAAAACCATGGGCGTGTCAATCCTAATTTTAGGACTCCTAAATTTGATCTCTAAGATTATTTCACAAAGCATTTTAGCACTAAAACTAGCTCCTAAATCTGTGAAACATTATAAGTAGTCAAGAGGACTCCTAAGTCACTAAGACCAAATAGCAAACAATCCTAATGGATGTTGCAGACCTTTCTCCCCTTTCTCTCTTCCACTTCGCTTCCTGTCTACTCACTGTCATAATCATAATAAAAAAACAAAAATAATAAATATTATTTATTTAATAAATAAATAAGAACTAAAATAATGTCTGATTACCTGTGGCAGTTGTTTTCACAAGTTCACACTTACAAATGATCGAATAGAGTAAAAGAATAAGTGTATTTGGGCTCCAAGCTTGGAATTTAGCCCAAACCCGGAGTTCTGCCCCGTATCGCCGACCGAGAGTGAGGTATTCAGAACTACTCATTTAAATTGATATTTCAGTGATGCTGAGTTTTTATGAACAATATATAATCAGCCGCCTCACAAGCTCAGCTTCTTAGTCTTTTAGCCAGAACACAGCAGGGGAGCAGAGAGTTCACAAAAACAGCTTGTGATGCCGTCCGCTGAAGAGATGATTTTCTATGGCAAGGAAATTCTAATGTCGGACTTGTTCAGACGGTGTCTGAAGTCAACATTCTGAAGAAGAAAGATTCAGAGGAATTGGCATCCGGTGCAACTTAATAAAAGGCAGAGAGCCTCAAACGTGGTTGCCATGGCTGTTTTTTGTTTTCTATTTCTGCAGATCTCTGGTCTCATTCTGTAATGACACCAATTTCCTAATCATGTCATAAAACCAAATAGTATTTCAGAATATAAAATCATCACAAGACTATTTAGGGAAAAAAGTCATCTTTTTATTCTCTGCATTTCTCCTCCTCTTATATGTCATATGTTGTGATGTATTTGATGGTTATGAATGGAGTGGGCAGACAGTAAATTCTCAGCCATGAGATGAGCCGAGGGAGTGTGAGGAGACAGATGGTGTGCTGCTGCCATGCTGTGGACAGAAACTGTGTGGACAGGAAGTCTCACCTGGAAGGAGAGCTTGGCAGGGCTGCGTGGAGCGATAGGACTGAGCGTGCTCCAGAAGTGAATGGTTGATGGCAGCGGACTCGGTGTCAACAGCACTGGAGTCTAGGTGAGAGAGAGAGAGATTTAAAGAGGTTGTTTGTGTGTGCGTGTATGAACCATTTTCCAAGGTCATTGTGTTGCACCTCTTTGTTCTTGGTTATCTGGTAACACAAGCATTCATATCTCTCTGGCTTTAAAAATCACATTGAGACTGTGTGAATAAGAGCTTGGTACATCCATTCATACCACACAAATGCTATTGTTGTCACCCACAAAAAACACTATTTTTGATATTTATTTTTGATAATTATAAAAGTATGGCATAAGCAAACATCTCTTAAAAACACCCAAACACAACTCCATTGAAAGACAATGATGAACCTCTGTGATTTAAAAAGTAATTTAAAAATAATCTCTTTGTGCCTTGTATGAGGTAAAAATGGGCATTGTGTTGAAATCAGGGCTGTCAACTGCTTAATAATGCCATTGCAAGCAGCACCAATTAAATTCCATCAAATAGTGCAAATTACATGTTTTAACTGAATTAAGTGTACATTTACATGTTAGCACAAGTTTTTAAACAACCATAATAATGAACTGGATGGCTCACCAGGGCATGGGAGGTGATGACTGTGGGTGTTAAGGTGTTTGTGGCACTGCCAGAGGCCAGCAGGCTGTTCACCGCTGCATTGACCTTATCCAGTGAGAGTCCAATGGGCAGCAGTGTAGACGAGGATGGCAGCTCCAGCACACGTGGCTTCTTTGATTTAGGAGGCTGGACTTCCTGCGTGCTCTCCGGGAGGGAGGCTGATGCAGTATTGGTGTCCTCTGAAAACAGTTTTGAATAAAGGGCTGAAATTGGCAATTGATTTTTAAACATGGCAGTCTTTGTTCACCAATAACTATGTTGAATAACTGTAAAGCATGGCTTGAAGTTGTTTATTGTTTTTATACAAATGCGGAATCATCAATATGATAAAAGATATATACATTTGATAATGAACTAATCACAATAAACAATTCTTCCAACAATATACACTACTGGAATAGTTTGAGGTTAGTAAGATTTTTTTAAGGAAAAGGATGCATTAAATTGATCAAAAGTGGCAGTAAAGACATTTAAGTTATAAAATATTTCTATTTCAAATAATCCTGAAAACATTTATCATGGTAACTGTTTTAAACATTGATAATAATCAGAAATGTTTCTTGAGCAGCAAATCATCATATTAGAATGATTTCTGAAAGATCATGTGACATGCTTAACACTAGGCTGTTTATGGATGCCAAGCAACTTTAAGTATTAATATGGAGTTTATTTGATGTCTCTTTTATAACTGAGACTAAAATATTAAGGAATGAGCTACCACTTACAAAAAGATTTGCTTGGAATTTGTAAATGTAGTAACACTAAAAAGAGACATCTTTGAACATCACCAGCTATTCTGAGCTCAAAGTCTTTTTAATGAACCAGAATCAACCAGAACTTTTGACTAACCAGGTAACTCCGGTTTCTCTTCCACTTCCCCTTCTCCAACCGGCTGGGCCACTGGCTCCACGCAGGGTGATGGGGCATCCACAGGGATTGGGGCATCTGTATCTCCAGGGACAGGCACTGTGGACACCGGCTGAGTATGGCAAATAAAATAAATATATTACTCTTGCATTTCATTCCAACCAAACATATTTCCCCCCTTTTTAGAGATGTTATACACTGAATAATTTATAAATGACTGTTACATGTCTGTACACCTCAACATCTGTTTTTTCATCCAGATCGACAATCTCCAGCAAGTCTTCCTCAGGCGGGAGATTGGACTCTTTGGGCAACCCGACAGGAGGAGGCTTTATTACCACAAACACAGGCTGAGAGGGGTTGACAACACATTCGCCATGAGCCAGAGGAATGAGCGACGTCAGAGAGCTGGGATCGGACAAGTAGATCTGTGGTGGGTCACCCAAACTCTGGCTCTTCTGTGCTTGAGCATTCTGTGGGATTGATGGATAGGTTAATTTAAAACAATGTTTTTATACACAGATGTCTTAATAATATCAGTATTTAACATGGGCGTTGGATTGCAAGCTGATTAGTTGACTTTTAGGTATGTTCCAGGAATCATAATGCATAATCTTTTATAAATCTGCCTAACAATGTCATGTTGACCAGGAGGATTCAATGAGTGCTTCAATGAGCAATGAGTAAAAAATTTTTGTAACTGTTTTAATTCCATATTGTGACATTTTCAAGTGCAACAAACAACATTTGTGTGAGACTCGATTTTATTAATTGGGAAAAGGGCTTGCATGAATGCAATGCTATTTTTGACACTATCAGAACTTCGTCAGAGGCTGAGATTCACTGCAAATATAATTAGCATGACTGTAAACATGTCACACAAAGCAATCAAAGACTGACGATTTTGCCTAAAACAAGCCATTCTTACCGTGGTTGCAGTGGCTGAGCCAGAGGGCGTCTGGGGGCTGAGAGCGGGTGTGGCACATGGAGATGGGTGGGTCACTATCACCTGCAGACTGCTGTTCTCCACAGTCGACTGAGCCTGAATAGCTCCCTGCTGTCCTTCTGACGGACACATTCGCATCTGCAACATACACATACATAATCACTGTGAATCAAACACCTGATGTGCCTCACAATCTTCAGATCAGAGACAAAAACATGAAACCCAGAATAAAGCTGACCTCATGCACTGTGCGATCCAGCGAGGCAGGTTTGGGACTGCCGTCACTCAAGAGCTCCGTTTTGATGAATTTAGAAGTGGTTTTGCAGGGCGTCTGCAAGGACTGGATGGTGAAAGTAGAGTAAAGACCAGATTTCATGTAATCGTTGCGGGAGCTGCGGTGCACCGAGCTGGGGGAGGAGCGCTGAACCTGCAGGCTCTTGGAGAGACACGGGTTGGTGGTGTTAGCAGCACCTAAAGGTTTAGTCTGAATGGACAGCTCCAATTTCTCTCCTGTACTGGTCTTCTGTGAATCCTCAGGCCCTCTCAGACCATCAGCAGAGTTGGGGTCCGGAAAGGTCACAAACTTGTAGACGAACTTCTGGCCGCTAACTTTCTTAATAATATTCTGTGGGAGTATGAAAGCTTGGTGAAAAATTGAGTAACAATAATATGCACCCGCTATTAATTCAAACCCTTCCGCTAATCTTTTTTTTATTGTAGTTATGCAATAAAAATTCTAGAATTATTATAATTGAATAAATTATAATAATTCTGGAATTTTTATTGCATAATGGGTAAATAATAGTAATCGAAATGCTGTCCAGGCTGAATAACATGTTGAAATTCATACATTTTGAGTAAATAATGCCAAATTAATGTTTAATTCCATTTATTTAATCTCATTTGCTATCATTAAATTACTATAGCCTATAACACTGGCCAAAAGTTGGGGTCAGTAAGGTTTTTGGAATATATTTGATCAAAAATACAGTACATGCTGTATATAACAAGTAATCTTGTGAAATATTATTACAATTTAAAATATATTTTTTTATTTGAATATATATTTAAAAAGCAATTTATTCCTGTGATTCAAAGCTGGATTTTCAGCATAATTACTCCAGCCTTCAGTGTCACATGATCCTTCAAAAATCATTCTAATGTGATGATTTGATGCTCAAGAAACAGTGTGCTGTTTGATGCATTTATTCAGGATTCTTTGATGAATAGAAAGTTGAAAAGAACAGTATTATTATTTGAAATTTTTTGTAACATTTCAAATGTCTTTTATTCATCCTTGCTAAATAAAATTATTAATTTCTTTCAAAAGGAAAAAAACGTATTTGATATAAACAAAAATTATTATTAGGTCTAGGGCAGGGTGGCATGACGATATACATCATGTTGACAATATAAAGAGATTTATTGAGCCGTCAGATGCACACGCAATTATGTCAAAATGTCTATTGTGTGGAGTATTCACTTAAAGTCCCAGTGAACTGGATGTTACAAATGATTTTATTTCAGTGCTGTGACGCATTTCCAAGTGAAACGGAATATTGAATAGAGGGCAGGGTTTTACTTCACCGCTCCTCCTCTCCATCTCTCGCTCATAGCAGACTAACGGTTGGAGGGGAGTGGTTAAGGATATTCAAACCCAAGCCGTCAAACTGCCGCCATCGGAAAGGGAACGCCTTTCCAGACCGGAAGTTACTTTTCAGATTTTGATTAAAGATAATGACAAACAATTTTTTTCTTATTAACTTGCACGGACAAATTGTTCACCCCAAGACCTGTAATGTGTGCTAACAAAGTAAATAAGATTTTGATTTCACGAGGACTTTAAACACAGTTGGTTATGTCTTAAGTGAACTGTCATAGTGATTCCTGTGCATACCTTGTCATAGTAGTAACGAAGTGCCCTGCTTAGTTTATCATAGTTCATGTTGGTTTTGTTTTTGCGAAGCCCCCAGAGTCTGGCCACCTCTTCAGCATCCAGCAGTTTGAATTCCCCGTCCCCAGACGTCCAGGAGATCAGGTGCTTCTGACTCTGATCATCCAGCAGGTGTAGCAGAAATTGCCACAATGTAATGGACGGATCCATCGCTACAGGGCACAGAAAACAGACTATGTTAACCGGGCTGTATTTGTAAACTTTTGGTTAAAGTTTAGAGGTGCTAAGTACCATGTTAACATTGTACAAGATTTGAAAAAGGACTATGCAATTAGTAAAACAACCTACAATTACTAATGTTTTTTCACTGAAATATATGCCGATATTGGACAATCAAGTCATATCTGCTGTAAAAACAGAAAAAATGGTTTTACTAGCTATGTTGCAAAAAAAATGCATCTAAAATACCTAGATTTCATCATCATGGTAAATTTGATCTGGAACTGCAGCCATGTTAGAGAAAAAAAACCCCTGCCTTTTTAGGATTCAACTGAATACAGTAAATTACAGTCAATTAAATCCTCTTTCTTTAGGCATCTTTATGGTTGGATTGAGTAGATGAGTGTAAATGGAGAGTGAACATTTTATCTGCAGTGACATCGAGGGAAAACAGGCAAGAATTAATGGTGCTACAGTCAGCAGAGGACGTGTATCACAAGTTCAGGAAGAACATGTTGAGAATGCAAATTAACCCTATTACCAATCCCCCCCCTACACCCCCACCCCCACCCCCTTCATTTACGTAACTCATAAGCAACACCTTAGAAACGATCACCATGGTAAAAGCATTTAAGCAACAGTTTCTAAGGAATATAAAAGACCCCGGCACCTTTTAAGCACACTGAACCAAACAAATCGCAGGGAATTGCTAATGACAATGAAGGGAACCGTTTTCAATTTAACCCAGCGCATAAATTCTCATTAATTAATACCGTTATTAAAATTAGCTATAAGTGACTGAGTGAGTGCATTCATTAACAGTAAAATGTCTTTAATAAATGGTGTCATTCTAGGACTGAAACACCAGAAGAACATCCTGTGGGCAGATTGTACAACCACACACCAAGGCAAACAGAGGGTTTTACAAAGCTGTTTAAATGTCATATTGTCCTGTTAGCCCATTATCTATACTTAATCATCAAATCAATATCTCACAGCAAGACTGCTGAAATTACTCATTTTCATACAGGCTGACAAAAAAAGTTTTTTGAAGACATTTCTATAACACTTTTCATAATTGTTCCTGCTGGAAATACATACAGTAATTATGCATTGAGAACATGTAGATTATTAGCATTCAAACTTTCCACAACTAAAGAACAAATCCGGAAAGTTGAATTAATTTGACCAATAACGGTGAAAAGGGCACAACCCTTAATGTTATTCATCAACAAAATATTACATGAAAGATTTGTCTGAATACATAGCGCTTTAGTTAAGCAATTAATATGAATAGATCAATTAAAAATGTGTTAAATGTAGATGTATGCCTAGTAATAAACATATAAGGAAATATAATTAAAAGTGCTTGTGTAACTACACTGTAAAATGAACACAAAGAAAATGATATACATATGCACCATACCAGTTATTTGTAGGGCTGTACCAGAATATTCGAATATTCATTCGGTGGGTTGGTATTCGATTTTCTAATGGGGATTCGAATATTCGTTTTTTCAATTTTTTCCCTTCCGCACACCTGGCATCCCCCTCGAAACGGTTCTCATTCACGCTTGAATATGTTTATACTATAAAATCTGGCGAAATACAATACTCTTTTTTTTTATTTTTTATTATCTTATAGCCTAGCCAACAGTTGAATAGGAATCCAACCTAGCTATACTTAATAAATATATTTGCTTCTTCTTAGCCTAAGTGTTCTCTGTCTAGAGCGCACAACTGCACAAGCTTATATGGAAGAAGCGCATGCCTGAACTTGCATTTTGGGTTAAGCTGCGTTGGTTTGACACTGGGGAAAATAGAAAAATAGAATCAAAATGTATTAGCCTTTTTACCCGTTAGGGATGTGACGGTGAGAACATTTTCCCTCACCGTCACATTACAATGCTGCACTGTGCAGCCGTGAAAGAATGAAAGTGCAGCCGGTCACATTTTAGTTTCGGTTTTGAATTGGCGTCAATTCGGCTGCGGGTTGCTTGAATGGAAGGTTCATTAGCCTTATTATTATTATTAAATGAAAAAAAAAAAAAAAAACTGTACAATGACAAAATCCCTTAAATAGGCGCTTTTACATTTCGCTTTGAAACCAAATCTTCTGCGGTCATCTTGTCAAATATGACTCTCGTTCGGCTCACGCCGCATGTTCAGTTTTTAATTCTCTAACTGAACAAAATAATTTTTTACTACTATAAAATATCAAAACGACAGTGGGCATGGTGCCGCGGTGGGCAAGTGATGTAACGGTGTTATGCCTGAACACCGGTAACACCGACTATCACAGCAAGCCTATTACCCGTTATTATCAATCTACATGAATCTACTGCGAAATATAGGAGCTTGTTACTGGGACCTGTGTGTTTTGTATCATTAGTCCAGTGTCCGTTCTCGGAGCATAAGTGCCTGCGTGAGGGGCACCGCTTCTCGAGATTCCTGCCTTTATTAGAGAGAAGAATATGTTCAGCCCCCTCCCTCCGAAGCTTCGAATATTCGGTGTTGATTACTACCAAAGCTTCGAAGCTCAAAAAATGTTATTTGGACCAGCCCTAGTTGTCAAGATTATTTACCTAAATAGTATCAGTCAATATTGGATATTTTAGAATTCAGATTTCTTTAGCCACTATCTAATTTTAAAGTCCAGTTTAACTTTTTGATCAAATATTCAGCTCAAAATTAATAGTTACCAATATTTTATACTGTACTTTATAATATTGTGATGTCTAAATTCACTTAATCATTACTTTGTTGATTTGACATTGACAAGAATAACTGGTTTTAGTTTTTAAGTATAGACTTGTACTAAAAAGTGGAAACAGTATACTGTTTTAACTGAAAGAAACTTGCACTGCTATATATTAAAAAATGTCAGTGCCATTGTTTTGTCTCCAAATGCACACCAGTAATGTTTTTTTTAAGGCACGTTTATAAAAGCTACTTGAATGCCCTAATTGAACTAAGGCCTAATCCTGTCTTAAAGGGTTACTTCACCCAAAAATAAAAAATTACCCCATGACTTACTCACCCTCAACCATTCTAAGTGAATATGACTGCCAGAAGCTAGTTATTTTACTTTATAAAGTTTTAAATATGGATATTTTTCTTACACAAACGAATCGCTTCGCTTCAGAACGCCTTTATTAACCCCCTGGAGCCATGTGGATATCTTTTATGATGGATGTATGCACTTTTTTGGGCTTCAAAATCAAATCCTCTGTTTACTGCCATTATAAAGCTGGGAAGAGCCAGGAGATGATTTCATATATCTCTGATTGTATTCGTCTGAAAGAAGAATGTTATATACACCAGTCTCAAATTTGCCAGCCTAAGGTCTTCACTGGCTGCCAGCGAACAACATCTACTTCGACCCTCAAACTCTGTAGTTGTAACTGAGGCCTGAAAGAGTTTGGTTCGTGACATGTCGAGAAGACGTTGTTTTTCAGCACTGCGAATCCACTTGCATGCACTTCCAAAGGATGGAGGACTCGGGTAAAACCGACACCTCCATTACTGTTCGTTAGGGTTGGGTACCGTTCACATTTTAACCAGAACCTGAAATTCGGTGCCGCCAACGGTACCTTTTTCTGGTACTTTAGGGATGTTTACCTCAATAACTGTAAAGAAACTGAAAGTAATTTATAGAAGTGTTATTGACATTATGCCAGAGTTGCCTTGGTTGCTGTCTGCCATTGTCTGTGATATTCTGTTCATTGTGATATTTACCAGTAAATAGTAGGCTACTAGCTACTTAATTTAATTCATAAAAACCACCATTTAAATGTTTTTATTTTATTTTATTTCATTTCTATGAAAAGATTTCCCACAAAATCTGTGTTGTGTACTTTCTAGTAATCAAATGAATACATAAAACATTAATTTAATGTATCTTTTAATTTAAAAAAACTTTTTTTAAGTGCTACACAACTGAGCTTTATACTGTTAAAATTAAAACATGGAAGAAAATTTAAGTAATGAATCAATTTAAGTTTTGATAATGTATTATTATTACATTAGTGTTAGTATTATTATTACATTGAGAGACGTATCTAAATTCTACTGTACAACAGTAACATATTTGTTAAACCTTTTGTTAAAATTTTGACGGGTTGCCGCGAAGACCTTGGTGCGTTTATGATATGACGGCAGTTTCTCAAATAAAACAGTAAAATGCTCATGAAGTGACTCTCAGAGCGGCTCTGGAGATGACGTTCATGCATTCATGTCCTCGTATGAGATGGCAGAGACGGAAACGCGACCGTCGCACATGATATAGTGTGTGTGAGAGGTAAATTAAATTGTGCGTCTGCCCCATTCAATCATTCATTCACACAGAGAAATGCAGGACATGCATGATTCATATTTAAATCGTTCTCAGGTACCGGAAATTTGGCACAGATTGGTAGCGACGTCGGTAGTACCGACGTCATTCGGTCGGTGCCCTTAGAGTACGTATCGTTGTGTATCAAGCGCCGAGGAAGCCTCTGGAGCTGAAATTCAGATATGGTAATGGACATTTAATTTCCGACATGCTCTGTAAGTGGTAGACCAATCACAATAGACTGGGCCATCTGACCAATCAGAGCAGAGTAGGCTCTCGGAAAGGAGGAGTTTACAGAGACTGAATCTTCTAACAAACTGTTTTCAGACTCTTATGTGATGTTTCAATGTATATTTTAAATTAAAGTGTTTTTTGACCTTAGATGCATGTAAATCTATTGTAGGAGAAAACAAATTAGGAACCTTTAAAATAGCACAAAAGGGGCACTTTAACAGCAGAATCTCCTGAACTCAACTGTTTGAGTCAGTAAAACAAACAGCTTCAGATTTTACCAAAAGCACAATAACACATTGAAGCTTACAAGAAAAACATATGTTAACCAGACATCTACACCTTCATTAAAAAAAGTAATACTGGAATCCAAATATAATAGCAAAAATAACCACAGGGTCACTGTATTTAAGATAAAAAATGTCATAGTGAAGCCAAAACCAAAGAATCAGATCCACATTTGTCTTATTTACACTTTGATTATTCGCTAATTTTCCTTGCAGTGTTACATTCTAGCTGAAGAGCTCCAGCATGACTAATCAAGGGACTAACACTGCACAGCTTGCCTTAGTCTAATGCCTCATAAATCAGCCTGTACATCTGAGAAAAGCAAATAAAGACCGGCACTAAACAACACAGATCTGTTTTCCCTCGTCAGACCTTATTGCCTTAAGACTGTTCGGGGACCTCAATGCTCAATTATCTTGAGTTCTCAGGCTGCATGATGACTTATAGCCAATAAATGAATTGCCATCAGAAAGGAGGAGAGAGCCAGACAGGACCGTGATGTGAGCAGAATTAATCCAGTGCTAAAATACCAAACAAATCCCCAATAAACATGTACTCTTGTATTAAGTGGGGCTCATAGCAGTTTCTTCATCAATGTGAGGTCTCCTTGGGTGTACATGCTGTCTGCCAGTTAATATCAAGATGACACTGGTTTTATTTACACAAACAAAAACACAATGGGCATATGAAATGCTGACATATGCATTGCACAATCATGTTCAATGCAAGTTTGGAAAGCAGCAAGTTCTTATGCACTTGCATCAAAGTTGTCAGAGTAATTAAAAAGGCATTGTACAAAATATATCGAATAATAAAGGTATAAGGTAATACGTTTGAGATTATATATATATATATAAAAATCTCAAACGTATTACCTTATACCTATATATATATATATATAACACCTTTACAAATAAAAGAACAGTACAGGAGCTTGTTTGACAGCTCTGACACTCAAGATCAGAAAACCAAATGTAATTCTGTTAAAACTATATTCTAAAAATTTTGCTGGTTAGAAAAAAAAATAACCAGGAGGGAAACAAGTCAGCCACACATTTATATAACGTACTGTATCTGATTCAGAACCAGCGTCATGTGGAGACCCTGTCAGACATTTGGATTGAAAAACATGTACTCAGGTTTTGACCAAGGTGTAAATACCACTAATGTATATGGTCCCTTTAATACTTTTTGGGCAATCACGTTGATTTGAACACAACGTTCTGGCTCACACCAGGATTATGCACCATCCAACTCATGGACAAATTAACTGTGAATAAAAGAGAGCGAGTTTTGAATGTATTTGGCTTTATTTGTCTAACAAGCACTTTATTAAACTCGAATGTAAGCATGTCCAACCAGTGGAATAAAACTTACCGCTGATCAGCGGGTTGGAATCCATCGCTCCCAAATAATTGTGTTAATGGGCGGTTTTATTCTTTGGCGATTAAATCACGTCCATTACTGTGCTTGCTGGGTGTCAAAAGTCGGTGGTTTAATTGCGTTCGGTTGTTATGTAACACATGCACCTCTCCCTCCATGTTAGTTGACATTAGCAGCTAAGTCGCTAGCTCGCGTTAGCTCACGCTGCCTGAGCGTGCACCGTTCCTGTCAGACGGAATGAAGACTTCTTCAAACGTCAAAATACTCCAGTAAAATCGACCAGGGCCGCGGTTTAAAAGGTGGAATGTCACGCCCTGCCTTTAAACTAATAAAGAAACAGTAAGGTGGGGTTCATTCCAGTGTGGTGGACGGTCAGGGAGGGCAAATAAAATGAGACCCATGATCAGGTAGCCGTTGGTCTGTTCACTTCGGCGCGAAGCGCGCGATCTTCCCTCAGCGGTGTCCAAGCAACGGACGGAAAGTCCTCGCGCTCTAGCCAACCGCAAGCGCGGCTGCACTGTCGGCTTAAAGAGCTTAAAATAACAGGGTAGTAAAAGACAGAGCGCACCCTTCCGAAGTTTTTTTTTAACAACAACAACCTCTGCTTTCCCCCTCTTTGCTTCCTGTTTCCACGAACGCCTCGACTACTTGTTTCTTTTTTTCCACCTCGCTTTGGTCCACGAGTCCCCTGTGCGGCCGTGACGTCACTGCACAGCCATGACGTGAGTCGGCTGTAGAGCTTAGCAAAATTAATGAGGACAAACTTTTTTGTGTTCCTTTCTTCTTTGGAAAAGAGACTTTTTATTCAACAGCAAGGTCGAATGAAATGCACAAAGAAAATACATATGAACCCAAATCTCTCTCTCTCTCTCTCTCTCTCTCTCACACACACACACACACACACACTATCAAGTGTGATCCACAGGTTGCTACTGCAGGACTGCCCGGAAATGTTGCTTTCACCACATAATGCAGGGGTTTTCCAGGGGGCCGCAAGAGAGTGCTAGGGGGTCCGTGGAAAGTTTTGAAGAAACAGTGTAAAAAATGTAATCAGTAATTAAATACATTAACTATACATAAATAAATGTGACCAAAATGAATTAAATTCAATTTTAGGATGGGGGTCCCTTGCATGAGGTTTGATCATATTTGGGGGTCCCTGATATAATGTATAGTCAAATAATAAAATAATATAGGAAGCATAAATGATCTTCAGGGACTGATGCATTGTAAATCAGATGTACATTAGAGGTCCCTCTAAATCCTGAATAATATATAATCTGTAATTCCATAGCCAGTGCTGATATTGTCACATTATAATGACTGTATTGTGTGTCATTGTGCCCAAATGCGGCAGTGAGTCTTTGTACAAAGAAAAATAATCTATTTCAGGAAGCAAGTCTTACAGTGCTGCCACAATTCAACATCCAGTTTCCATGGCAACTGTTACTAGTGTGACAGGGTAGCCGTCACACGGATGCTGCAGAAACTTAACATTAACCACTGTCTTCATCAATCAAAACAGCTAAAATAGAAGTTCAATTAACAATTCTTGAATCCCAAATGCTACACAGAACTGATTATATACCGTTTATCCTCTTTTTATTTGTAGATACAACCAACCAAACAAATAAATACTACTTGTATTTTACATTACAGTATATTGATTTTGAGCTCTTATTCCAGAATCAGCCTGTACTCACATTGACAGGTTTAAATTTTATATACAGTATACATATGGAATGGCTGCATAGTATAATGCTAAAATTACAGGTAAACTAGACACTATTAGTCTTTTTCTGTAAAAAGTCCTGCTGAACATGAACATTTATGAACCACCAATGATTTGAACAGATCATGACATTCTTCATTTCCAATAGTACAATTTTAATAATAAATAGCTTGACATACCTAAACAAGGGAAGCCTAATTTTTCTACATCATATCCATTTATATAGATCTCATCTTATACGAAGACATTTAAAATGGTCATGTGTTGATGTTTTAGTGTGTAGCATATACAAACAGTGATATAAATCTAAAATGATCACAATAACACTCACAGTTGTGCTGAAAATGTTACAATTTATTCAGCAAAATTTTCCAAAACAACAGTATAACCTGTTAAAAGGCAACTTGATTGCCATAATGTTCACATTGTTTGAAACAAACATTAGTCATATGTGCAAAAATAATACACTGTGCTGTGATTGATTCATGTACTAAACCACCTCCCTCCTTCTGTTCTCTGGAAGATCCTTCAGACCTTGCAATTCCCTCAATCCCTGTCAAAACAGATTATTTTTAACTCATCACAATAAATTGTAAAAGGAGAAAAAAAATAAAATAAAGCAAAATCATTTGTACCTCCAGAACCATGCGGATGTTGGCCTTGATCTTTGCTGCATCTTTGGTAAGGACCTCAGTATACCTAAAGAATTGTAATAAATGATAAACATCAGTAAAAAGTTACATTTCAAAATGATCAAAAGTCAAACCAAAGGTTCTCTTACTCGGTTAGCTGATTCGTCTTCTTTTCTATGAACTTCAAAGCCTCTGCATGGGTGAGTTCGACAAAGAATCCATAACCAACTGCCACATATATTTTTGATGCATCAGGTCTGAATCGAAATGAATCGTTTATGAGTTTGCCCCATTAAAATGTTAGAGGCATTGAGGCACAGTACACAGACATCAGACTTGCAATACTTACACATGAGCCTGCACATAGAAATTGCAGCCAAGGTCAACATCTGTTTTGAGTTCTTTGCTGTCAGTTTCCTAAAGATTAATAAAATACAGCGAAACAACATATTATATTCACACAATACAGAACAAGAGCAAGAAAACGACAGAAAAAGGGAGTAAGAGAAACGAAAACAGGGAGTCAAAGTTACATAGCACAATATATATATATATAGATAGATAGATAGATAGATAGAGAGAGAGAGAAAAATGTGTGCAATATATATATATTAGGGCTGTCAAACGATTCATCGCATCCAAAATATGTAAATAAAATAGTATAATTATGTATATGTATATTTGAATACACACACATACGTGTATATATTTAAGAATTTTTTGCATGTATATACTGTATATATATTTATATAATTTAAATTATATATAAATATTCTATATATAAATATAACACATTTTTCTTAAATATATACATGCATGTGTGCATTATATATATATATATATATATATATATATATATATATATATATATATATATATATATATATAAAATAATTATACACAGTACACACACGTGACCCTGGACCACAAAACCAGTCATACGGGTCATTTTTTTTCAATTGACTGAATAAATAAGCTTTCCATTGATATATGGTTTGTTAGGATAGGATACAACTATTTGAAAATCTGGAATCTGAGGGTGCAAAAAAATCTAAATATTGAGAAAATATATGTAAACCCAGAAGTGCAGGACATCAGAACAAGCACAAAATATGGTTTAGTGGACAAACTACCTGAATGCTTTGTATTGTGTTCTTCAGCTGAAGGTATTGTGCTATTTTCTCATATACAGCATCTCTTTGCTCCAACACCTTCCTGTCAGAATCGAAATAGCAGTAGATAACCGTTACAAAACGATGACATTTTATTATATATAGATTAAAATATACATATAATACTACAATAGTTTATAATAATATACATTATTATGCACTATGGGTATTTATATGGTACTCAGTGGTATTACAAGGAATACCATGGTATTACCATGATACATGTAGAAATCATGGGATTACCATGGTACAAACATTGTAGCACTATGGCAGCTTTTGTACGTGCAATACGCGAATGTGTTTCACCAAAGCTATAAATATCAAGTGATAATACTTACTGTAAGTCTGGTCTCAACACTTCACTGATAAATGTCTCATACTGCAAGACTTTTTCATTAATACCTGGCGTCCCAGAAGTCATGATATGACAAAAAAGATGGTTGCAGATCGACTACAATACAGGGATACTTTCTTTAACAGCAATCAACGTTTCTATTATTAATCTACATCAAACACCGGGGCTGATGCAACGATTAAAAGCGTAGAGATGACAGATTATTTTAGTGTGAAAATACGCGTCTGTGTGAAGCTAAACCGTCCTTCTGTCTGTCACGTGGCTCTACACTTGTTTACAAGATACACGGAAACGTCCTCGAAACCGGAAATGGCGTTAGCTAACGTTTCTTCTTTAAAATATCCCAATAATATTATATATATATATATATATATATATATATATATATATATATATATATATATATATATATATATATATATAAATTATTAGTAGATAGATAAAACATGCCTATATATATATATATATATGGCATGTTTTATCTATCTGCTAGTGATATAAAATAACCCAATAATAATACGCATATGTAAATAGTTTAAAGTAGTGATGGGACGTACTACCCATTTCTGCGTATCGGTTCTTGGTTCTTAAAGAACGGGTTAAAAGCGTTTTTATCTCATTATGTTATCTTTGAAATCCCCGCGTGGAATATTACATATAGCATGTGCACGTGCACACATTACTATTTATTAAAACCATCTCTATGTTCTAATAAAACTGCCACGTTCAAAAGAGACTCGGTTCAATGAGGTCTCGAGATGCGCACGGAATCGTTCAGACTGCTTTGCGAGTCGAATCAACATTTTCAAGATTCGACTCGTTCACGAATCGCACATTGCTACTAGTTCAAAGGTCAAAAAGCAGCTGCGCAGATGGCGCATGTTCATGCAGCAATGTTCCGTTTCTGTCGTATGAAAGTGTAATAGTTTTAACATAGTGCTTTCATTTCAATCATTATAATACACTTAAAAGTGCCAGTGTTTTGAGTTCAGACAGTTGTGAAGGATAGTTTTAGAGTAGTCAGTATAGGAATGGCAGGTCCAGAGCTGCTGTTAGACTCCAGTATTCGCCTGTGGGTTGTTTTACCCATAGTCTTCATCACTTTCTTCGTCGGAGTTCTGCGGCATTATATCACTCAACTGATTCATAATGAGAAGAAAGTGGATCTGCAGCAGGTGTCTGATAGGTGAGATAACTGATACAAATGTTTAGCCATAAACATGCTATCAAACTCACAACATATAGAACATTTACATAAAAATAGATAGTAAAAACAGTAATAAATGTAATAGTATATGTAAACTAGAATGTCAGTATATTTATCTTTATAAAGTTATCTTAGCAAAGTTAAAATAAGTTTTTATTGCTGAATATTCTGCATATCAGGGAATAAACATGTATAATTAATTATGCAAAATCTAAATTGAAAAAGAGACATTTCCTAAATTCTTAATTTTGCCCAAACCTGATCATCAGAACTTTTACATTTTTTAATTAAAATATGCAAATCAGTTTCATTTCCTGCAAACATATTAAATCCTAGAGGAGTTCTTTTTAAGAGTTTAATAACTTCTTAAAGCTGCATTTTTAGGGAAGTGTGTTTTGTAATCTCATTGAAACTGTTGCAGTTTTCACACAATCATTGTAAGTGTATGTTGTGAACACATATGCATTTATCTAATAATAATCAAACTTCAAGCTTTTTAGACTACTTAACTTCAAACTTATTTCAAACTTCCAACTGCTTCAAACTTCAAGATTTTTAAAGCTAGGCTTTCTCAAGCCAACATAAAGTTTGTCTTGAACATAAACTTTGTAATCTAGTCTAATTTTATAACCAGAGGTGTTTAAGACTTTAATTCATTTGTTGTTTTAATCCACAGCCAGGTGTTGCTGCGCAGCCGCATTTTGAGAGAAAATGGAAAATATATTCCCAAACAGGTATTAATTACTTTAATTATGAATAACAGTTCCCAGCATATTTGCATGGAATCAACTTTTAAAACTTCCCTTCTGTCATCATTTACTCACCCTCATGTCGTTCCAAACCCGTAAGACTTTTGTTCATTTTCAGAACACAAATGAAGATCTTTTTGATGAAATCTGAGAGCTTTCTGTCCCTCCATTGACAGCTACGCAACTGATGCTTCAAAAATTTTATAAAGAGATCGTAAAACTAATTATGAATCGGGTGGTTTAGTCCAAATTTTCTGAAGAGACTCAATCACTTTATATGATGAACATATTTAATTTATTCTTTTATTCACATATAAACATTCATCAGTGAACATAAATGGAAGCTCATCCGAACCTGCTTGATGCACGAGAACAAACCTCTTGCGGAAGCTGGAACGTGCTGCGTTTAATTTTTTCACAATGTATATCAGTGCACATCACCATGTTTTTCAATGATTCTCAAAGGACTCTGTGGGTGAATCAGTCTCTCTAAATCCCTCCTTTCCACGAGCTGCTCTGCTCTGATTAGCCAGATGACCCAGTCTGTTGTGATTGGTCTACAGCGTGTGTTTCGAAAGCTAAATGCCCATTACCATAAACTTCAGCTCCGCTTCCTAAAGCTCAGTGATTGTACACACTGTAAAGACCGTAACGATGGCATTGATTTTTACCATATCAATCCGAGTCCGATTTCATCCGATGATGAAACATTGGAAGAGCTAGTTATTCAACCCGAACCTCCATCGCAAGGACGACTTGAGCAGGACGTTTCTCAGTGATACAATACTCATTTTGAGGTACATTATGAGATGTTGCAACTGTAATTCCTCACCATCAGCATTAACAAGAGTATGTCCATCAACAAACCCATGTGTATAATTTATTGCAGTGCACATGCGGGAACTGTATCAATAACAGCACATACGTTAGCTGAGCACTAACGTGAATGACTGATGTAACAAATGTTTGTAAAACAAATCTTGCTCCATCTTTTATCTTTACTCAAAGTAGTAAGAACAACAGACAATCTGCATTAATAGACACAGTTTTAGGTAAGTGAGTTAGCCGGTAACTTACACAATATAAAACGCAAAACTACGTATTTTGAACACCCGGTAGAAAATATATACGTCAATAATTATTTATACTTAAGGTTGTGATTCTGAGGAGCAAGCTGGTCCAAATAAACTGGGTACGGACCCATCTTTCAAGAGAAAGCATGTTGCGAATCCCTCGTTGAACTCCGAGATTTGAGAAGCATAAAATTACATGTTTGAAGGCCGGTCAAGTTGTTCGTGGGCGGACAACGCACAACATAGGCGGACATTACGTGAATGTGTTTTCTAGTGACGTAGAACCGAGATTCGAAATACAAACGAATCGTATCGGTGGTTCAGACATTATCGTGCATTTTCGACTTTGCAGAATGTTTACATTCACAAACAGCTATATTACACACTGCATGAAAAGGAATATTTGAAAAACTATAATAGGTAATATAATTTAAAATATGCCAGTGCCACACTGTTTTGTCTCAAGATGCACACCAATAATGTTTTTTTCTAACCTACTTAAATGTCCTAATTGAACTAAGGCCTAATCCTGTCTTAATTTAAGCCCTGTCTGTGAAACCAGGCCTTTATTTATTTATTTATTTATTTATTTATTTATTTATTTAATGTGTCACTGATCAACAATGCTGTCCCGTTCCAGTCATTTGCCATGCGAAAACACTATTTTAACAACCCAGAGACTGGATTCTTCAAGATGGTCAAAAGAAAAGTGATCCCCAAAAACCCCATGACTGGTAAGAGATTACTTTAACATCCTAGACTTTAAATTACCTACTATGCTTCATCACTATGTCTGAAAACCTGTCCCTTCTTCGCTCGCAGACCCCAGCATGTTGACGGACATGATGAAAGGGAATCTGACCAATGTGCTGCCAATGATTCTTATAGGAGGATGGATCAACTGGGCCTTTTCTGGTTTTGTCACAAGTATGAGCTTTTGATACTTGCAAGAATTAAAATGATAAACTGAAAGAGAAGAATCGAATGATCATGTGCGAATGTGGTATTGTTCCTAAAACAATCATTTGTAAATGTGATCGAATTCAGGGCTGTAGGAAGGATCTGAAATGTGAAGGGAGACATTCTAAACCTTACAGCCAGCTCATGAATTTTAATTGGGTGATGTAACGTTTGGCCAGTGCATTCATAACTCATTTTCTGAAAGCCAGACTTTGGTAAGTGGGCGCTAACCATAGTAGGATTACTGCATATGTGCCCATTCAGTTCACTGCTGATGCAAGCGGTTGGTGGAGGCTTTTGTTTGGTCTTAAAGTGGCTACAGTTAGCTTTTTCTCAACGTTACCAAGTGAAACAAAACTCTTAAAATATAACTCTTTTCGAAAAGGCAGAATGAGATGACTTTTTTAAAAAAATGTCATAGTGGCAAAACATTTTTTTAATCAAATAAATGCAGTCTCAATGTTGTTTTAATTTTGTGCCGCTTATTTCCCTCCAGCTAAAGTTCCGTTTCCCCTGACTCTGAGATTCAAGCCCATGTTACAGAGAGGAATCGAGCTGCTCTCTCTGGACGCCTCCTGGTACAGTATTGACGTGATGTTTTTTTATTTGTTGACAGAAGCTGAAAACTATGCATAAAATCTGAATTTCTTGCTCTTATAGGGTCAGTTCAGCTTCATGGTATTTTCTCAATGTGTTTGGGCTCAGAAGCATGTACACCCTCATCCTTGGACAAGACAATGGTTGGCTGGTTTTTGCTTATGACATCAACCTTATTGTATTATATATTAATTTAAAACAATAAAAGCAATTTAATATATATATATATATATATATATATATATATATATATATATATATACATACATACATACATACATACATACATACATACATACATACATACATACATACATACATACATACATACATACATACATACATACATACATACATACATACATATACATATACATACATATACACCGATTAGGCATAACATTATGACCGCCTTCCTAATATTGCTGCCAAAACAGCCCTGACACGTCGAGGCATGGACTCCACTAAACCCCTGAAGGTGTGCTATGGTATTTGGCACCAAGATGTTAGCAGCAGATCCTTTAAGTCCTGTAAGTTGCGAGGTGGGGCCTCCATGGATCGGACTTGTTTGTTCAGCACATCTTACAGATGCTCGATTAGATTGAGATCTGGGGAATTTAGAGGCCAAGTCAACACCTCAAACTTGTTGTTGTGCTCCTCAAACCATTCCTGAACCATTTTTGCTTTGTGGCAGGGCGCATTATCCTGCTGAAAGAGGCCACAGCCACCAGGGAATACCGATTCCATGAAAGGGTGTACATGGTCTGCAACAATGCTTAGGTAGGTGGTACATGTCAAAGTAACATCCACATGGATGGCAGGACCCAAGGTTTCCCAGCAGAACATTGCCCAAAGCATCACACTGCCTCTGCCAGCTTGCCTCCTTCCCAGTGCAGTGGTCTGCAACAGGCGGCCAAAACTGGTCCGCGCCCGCAGCCAGATTATTTTGATAGCGGCTGGTTCTGAAATACATCTGTCATGACAGCAACAGTTACTCACAATCACTTCGTCTTTAGTGATTTTGCCTTCAAAATAAAAGTACGAGAACGCTTTTGCAGCAATATTTTCAGGGCATGTGAGCGATGTGGAGCGGTGTGATGTTCAGCTCAATATTCCGCTCTATGCCAGCGCGCTCCACTCATGAACCGCTCATGCTCACCGGTAAAACGACTTTCGCTCAAATCCCGCTCTGACATGAAATTTGATTCTCTGTATTGCACTATACTTGTAGCCATTTAAAAAAGAAATTTGTTTCATATTTATTTTTAAATATTATAATATTATTTTTTTAATATAATTTCACAGTAGATGAAAAGTAAACAGCATGAGTAAGATAGGACTCATCATAAGATGCGCAATATGTCTGGAGACATGGAGTGGGTCAGACATGAGTTTTGTTTTGTAGAAAGCCTTAATTTTAATCAATGTTTAATCAACCAATTGCCTGGATTTAATAAATAAGCAAATATAGCAGACAATATAATCGTGACATGGAGGCACGATCACTTGCATTGCATGTGAACTGGAGCGCGTCTCATAAATTAACCGAAACTCAGCGTATAGGCTACTTGCCAGACATGAGAACTATACTGCTTGAAATGTCTACTTTTAAAACGAAACCATTCAAAAAGAAATAGGCCACTCTCTGATTATGTAATGCGTAGGAAATGTGCATTTCTCTCTATGAGACGGTTTCAACGGCAACAACATAAAAGTTACTGCGCATGCGCGCTTTTGTGGCCCAAACTTAACTTCCGGTAGATGTCCGCAAACACTCAATAACAACAGAGGCTGCATTATCTTTCTTATGCGTTATCATCTTTCATTTTAATTGTGCAAAATTATCTTAATTTATATGTTTTTATTGTTTCAGCATGTTTATTATAAATAATTTCCCATTTCTGTCTGCAATATAGAGTGACACACCCCTTAAAGGGTTAGTTCACCCAAAACTGAAAATTATGTCATTAATTACTCACCCTCATGTCGATCCCAAACCGTAAGACCTTAGATAAGAAGAAAAATATCTTAATTTGTGTTCCGAAGATGAACGAAGGTCTTACGGGTTTGAAATGACATGAGGGTGAGTAATTAATAACAGAATTTACATTTTTGGGTGAACTAACCCTTTAAGGGCAGTGTAATGCTGTTTTCTGTACAGTAGCCTATATAAATGCTTGCACGCTCACCTTTCAATCATGCAATGCATCGGAATAATGTTTCTTTGTTTCATAATATAAGATTAATGTTGGGAAACTTAAACTTGTAGCTAAAGTACCCTATTTGAGATTGGTTGCATATGAATACATCACAAAAACCCCGTGCACTATGGGCACTGCCATTAATACAGGATAAAGCGAAAGTTGTTTTACACTCCGTGATAAAGGCCTATTACATACCTAATTTAAATATTTTGTGGGAAACATAAATCCGATCAGTTATCCAGATGCTGACTAGCCTGACGTTGTCATACTCAGATTCTAGTCAGAATATGAGTCTGATACTGCTCCATTGGGCTGTGATTATGAGGCGTGTTTCAACCGAACCAGGAAAGAAAATGCCTCTGCACTTAATTGGATAGACCTCCAACCAATCAGAGCAACGGAGTAAGTGACATATGTTGAGCGAAGCATAGTTGTCAGCAGAACTCAACTGCACGCACGCTGGAAGAAGTAGAAGAGTGTAAACGATCTTTGCCGGTGTTCTGAAAAGAATTTAAGGATGCATGGAGTACTTACCAACACGATCATCATTTTTGAGAGAAATGGTAAAGGTGAATGCATATGCGAACAAGTTCTCTGTTTAGGATTAGAACAAATTCAACCCAAGCGCTCTTTGGTGACGTGGATGATTGTTACTGCTGATCATCTGTCCATCATCGTATAAAGCCCACCCTGACAATTTGATTGGTCTGAACAGCTCTGGTTCGAGCATAGTTGCTTCACAACTGATCAAGTCCAGACCGAACTTCCCGACCTTAAATGTTGTGGGCGGGGCTAAGTTCGGCTGGCATCCAGGCTAGATGGCGACCACTTGATGTGAACAAATGTAAACGCGCTGTATCCTGATTGACTGATGAGCCGATCTGCTTGATTGGATCACGGTGATCGCAAGTTAATGCCAAGTGTAAACGCAGCCAGAATAAAAGTTACATCTAGAGTAGATTATTTCTTATAACAAGCAAAACAAGTAAATTACATTAGACATACAGTCTAAATTACATTAGACGCTGCTCTCATATGCAGTCAGACTGGATATTTATGAAGCATTCAAGGCTTTTTGGTGAGTCGCACACACTGTTTTTGTGCTGGTGTCATATGCTCTCTGCTTGATTGTTAATATTTTGTTATCCAAGAATAGTACGTCAAAAATGTGTTTCTACTGAGTAGTGTGCCATACTATCCACTAGCCAGACCAATAAACAAACACAGACCGGAAGTTAACTTCAGGCCAGGCGTGTAACCGTGGCAACGCGCGTGTGTCCAATGAAACCGTCTATAGGCGCGTTCACTGCGGAGATGGCGAGTCAGCATCGTCAACTTCATCTTTGCAGCCAACACTGACATAGAAAACACTAGTTTATTAATAAACAATTAAAATGTCTCCTTGATCTTTTTGACACATTCATAATTACTTTTGCCGGTTCTTTTTGGCAAGCTTCAAGAAAGGTGCTCTCCGCTCTGGAGGAAATATTATCGCTCGCTCACATGTGCTGCATGAAAAGTGTGGTATGAAAAAACGAACTGTGAACTATTGAAACGTTTGCTTATAACGCGGGGCATCAGCAACAACACATAACAAGCAAATTCAGCTTCCCTTTTATCAAAAAGATTGACAAGACAATCAGCAAAAAAGGTGATTCTGATATGTAAAAAAATTATTCTGAGTGTAAAAGTAGGCTACGTCAAATAATTATTACAATAAGTTAGGCTCCATTGTGTAACAAACAAATTAAAATTATACACATTTATTATTTACAATATGGAAATGAATTTTTCATCAATTTATTTCTTAAATTATCCTTTGACTATGTTCTGGCCCGCCATCTGGTGGGGAAAATTTTTTTGGCCGGAAGCCAAACTTACTTGCCGACCCCTGCCATAGTGCATCCTGGTGCCATGTGTTCCTCAGGTAAGTGACATACACGCACCCGGCCATCCACATGAAAGAAAACGGGATTGATCAGACTAGGCCACCTTCTTCCATTGCTCTGTGGTCCAGTTCTGATGCTCACATGCCCACTGTTGGCACGTTCAGCAGTGGACAGGGGTCAGCATGGGCACCCTGACTGGTCTTCGGCTATAGAGCCCCATACGCAACAAACTGCGATGCACTGTGTATTCTGACACCTTTCTATCAGAACTAGCAATAACTTCTTGAGCAATTTGAGCTACAGTAGCTCGTCTGTTTGATCGGACCACACGGGCCAGCCTTCGCTCCCCATGTGCATCATTGAGCCTTGGCCACCCATGACCCTGTCGCCGGTTCTCCACTGTTCCTTCCTTGGACCACTTTTGATAGATTCTGACCACTGCAGACCGGGAACACCCCACAAGAGCTGCAGTTTTGGAGATGCTCTTACCCAGTCGTCTAGCCATCACAATTTGGCCCTTGTCAAATTCGCTCAAATCCTTACACTTGCCCATTTTTCCTGCTTCTAACACATTAACTTTGAGGACTAAATGTTCACTTGCTGCCTAATATATCCCACCCACTAACAGGTGCTGTGATGAAGAGATAATCAGTGTTATTCACTTTACCTGTCAGTCGTCATAATGTTATGCCTGATTGGTGTATAATGTGTGTGTATATATACACACACGTTTATTTACATTTTAATCTTAGCCATGACACTTGATAAGCTTTAGATCTTAGATATTTACACAAAGTTGTTCATTTTTAGCTGCAGATCAGTCCAGAATTATGCAGGATCAAATGACAGGGGCTGCTATGGCGATGCCCCCTGACCCTAATAAAGCATTTAAGGTGAGTACAACATGATTTGCGGCAAGTAAACCTGTTATTTTTATGTGATTTGTTTCTTAGCAATATTGTTTTTGCTTGTGCATGTCCTGAAAAAATCTTCTAAAAAAAAAAAAATGCCAGCAGCAGCTATTTGTGGTTAGCACAAATTTAGTTAAAGTAAATTTTTCTTGGGAAATCACCGCCTACGCCCCCAGTGGACGGATTGATGTATGCAACAGCAGCCTCGATGTGGAAATGTGCTCGCTTTAATTTCCTAACTTCATCATCTTAATATAATTGTGAAACCTTAAACTCTGCCGTTTTGAAGCTCACATAATTACAGAACTACTGAAACCTAGTCCTTTCCTGAAGGAATTTTTACTATTCCTTACCTAAAGCAAGACTGCATTAGGTGCAACAAGTCGATGCAGTCCCAATACACAATATATATCATACACAAAAAGATCCTTTGGTCATGATTTACTCACCCTCATGGCTTTCTTTTTCCTGTGGAAAACAAAAGGAGACGTAACGTTTAGCAGGATGTTTACGCTGCTCTCAGATGTGTAAAGCTTGGCAATGCTCTAAATGTCTTCTCCTTAATGGTTGTTTCAGAGCGAGTGGGAAGCCTTAGAGATTGTGGAGCACAAATGGGCCCTGGAGAACGTTGAAGAGGAACTCATGTGTCAGGATCTGAACTTCAGAGGACTCTTTACCCAAGATCTACAGTAAAAACAACCTTTTCTGCCTGATTGCAAACCACCTTTTCATAAGAAACAGTGCTGTGCAGTTTACAACCACCTGTTATTCTTAACATTATTCAATTGTTGACTGCAGTGATCCTGATAGTGTTGAGTTGGTTTTGAATGTCCTGCAAAGCATCTAGAATGTTTTAAATTAAGTTTGTGAACTGAGTACTGCACATGAACATTTAATTTAATACAGGCACAGTATCTAAATTATATACATTTTTGCCAAAGGAATTAATACAGAATTTCTCATGTTTCATGTCTTTATAGTTTATTTAAGTGTAAAATGGTGCCTTGAAAAATATGTATTTCAGTTAAAACGTCAGTTTGGTTTTTATCTTTGATTAAATGGTTGCTATCCAGTTTTTCTCTTTTGTGGTTGATCATCACACAGTTCCTTGTTGACAAGCCATTGTTTCAGTCACAGATATTATAACAGCAAATTGAATGTAAAAACAGATACTATTTTTGTCTTTGTGCTAGAGGAATTTAATAAACATTATATGGAACCCTAAGGTGAGGAGGAAATCAATTTGTGCTTGTCTTTGATTAAATCAGATTAGAGGAAATGGTTGAGGCCGGAAGATGGTTTGTCTAATGTCTGAATCACAGAGAGGTGAATCAAATGTTTAACATTCGCACAACTCCACATTTCAGACAAAAACTTGTTTGAAATGATCATAAGTGTAAGTGGAGAAAACACTACATATACTCAGTTCAAATAAGCTTTTATTTGACCACTTTAATTTCTATACAGAAAACGCCTTCACAATGCAAAATCATAAATATGAAATTTGGTGACTATTTGGTGCAGCATACTGTGAAACCGGCTTTAGAATATTGCGAAAATTTGTGTTGCATTGACAGAAAAGGACTAATTCTGAAATCAAACCAACTGAAAATCATCGCTCTTACATTTCAACTGTTCATACACAGCTGATCATTTTATTGATTTCACTAAAATAATGAAACCACTGCAGCTCTAATAAATATTTGAATTAAATTTTTAAAACGCATTAAAAAATTAGGCTGTATGTGACTTGGCCAGTACCAGCAAATTATTTTAAAATGAAATACTACAATTAAGCCATTTAAATAGATCGTTCACACAAAAATGAAAATTCTGTCATTACTTACTCACTCTCAAGTTGTTCCAAACCTGTATGCATTTCTTCTGTTGAAGATGATATTTTAAAGAATGTTGATAACCAGACAGTTGACGGGCCCCATTGACTTCCAAAGTAGGGAAAAAAATACTATGGAAGTCAATAGGTGCCGTCAACTGTCTGGTTATCAACATTCTTTTTGGGTGAACTATCCTTTTAATTACTATAAAATAGTAAAACTGAAACTCTTTAAATAGATTGTTGCATTCAGTAAACTCTGTACAAAATGGAAGACTATAGGTGAGAAATAAATGAACTAAATCTGAACATTTTTGGAATTATTTTAAAAAAAAAAATCTAGAGAAACTCTCACCATTTCTTCATCAAGTTTTTAAATCTCACAAATCCAGTCAAGAACATATCCAGGTAAATTTCAATTTACTGCAATACATTTTTTTAATTAAATATCCATAAATTAAAAGGAGTAAACAAATGCTACCATGATGTATAAATGAAAAATTGATTATATAAAAATACAATTTCATATTTTTGTCCTTTGATTTCCTTTGTTCTGTACAGGTTTTGTGAGATTCACGTGTGATATTATATGAGATAATAGAACATCCTGAAGGTATTAAGTGCTCCTGTCACATACAGTGATATATTTATAGAACTCTCATTACGCGATGGGCCAAAATGAATTACAACACTGTGAACAGCTGAGAAGTTAATATGCAGTCAGTACAAACCAAATGAACGCATTTCCCATTGCCAAAGGATCTACGCGTCCTTTTATTCAGAGGTAAAACAACATAAATGGAAGCCAAATGTGTCAAATCTAACCTCGACTTTATAGTCATCATTTATTCATATCAAAAGATGTGTATACAATTATATATTCAATCTATAATTACCAAAATAAAATGAAGCGCCCCATCCCCAGCATCTGATCCAAATGATCAAAGATAATACATTTATTACAATACAAAAATACTGTACAGAGGTGCCTTAAAAATCATGTAAAGAGCTCTATCCAGAAAGCACTTTGCTGAAATATTCTCATTGCTCCAAATAGATCTGTATAAATTTAACACAATTAGTCAAAAAAGAATGTAATGTTTAAATCTTGCTGTGTATTTTCCTTTCATTTAAGATAAAAAAGCAAACTCTCGCTGGAAACCAGGCCTCCGTTTGTGTCCCGCAACAGAGGGGCTTTTCCCAGACCTTACGACAGATGGAAAAAAAGCATCAAAAAGTTGAAAATAAAAATGGAAGATCTTTAGAAGCCGCTCTTTAGAATTATAACCGTCTCTATTTCTCACTCTACATTAGAATGTTGCAATTACGAAAATAAATAGGTCACGAGTGAGTGGACAGACTTTACTAGAAGATCTCAGAAATCATAGTGATCATGACGTCCCTGATATGAGAAACCATCTCAACTATCCCTTCTAATAGTGCCCTCACTGAACGTCTGATGGAATAAACAGGAGGCCTGATTCATGACGCTAAACAGCGCAGCTTTACCCAAAGTTGGGCATTCAAACATCACCATAGTGGACAGCAGCTTAGCTAGCTCAGAAAAGCAAGCTTAGGGAAAAAAGAAAGAACACAGTTGGTGACGACGAACAGCGCAAACCTCATTCTCTGAATTCCCATCATCGTTGAAGCGATGCAGACAAATCAGTAAGCGATCTCTGAATCTGCCGCCACCAGCTTAACCCGTTTCCTTGAGTTCGTCATAAAGAAAAACAGCACAAAAATCTGCATTCCCGCCCCATGATGCTTGTGCACCAGCCTGAGAGAGTAGCCCCTGCCTCGCGCTTCCTGACGGAGTCGGAGCAGAGGCCAAGGTTCAAGTTTCTGTAGATTAAAGATTAAAGTTGGAAGTGATAAGAGTGAGAAAGGGTGAAGTGGAGCAGGAAAAAGACAAAGAAGGAAAGGCAGAAATCAGTCCGTCTCCATGCTGACACAGGAAGAAGCTCCATCCACGGCATCATGGGTCTGGGATGTGATGTGGTTCTCTGGCTGGGCGGAGGAGGGTACGGGTGGAGGGACGGTGGGCTGGCGGATCTTGTCTTGGCGCTGGTAGAACAGGAGGTAGGCGGCACTGGTCTACAAGAGCAGATGGAGATTGAACGTTTCAGTGACTGCTTATCAAAGCTGCATTTATTTGATCCACAACACAGATTATGACAGCAATACTGTGAAATATTATGACAATTTAAAATAAGCGTTTCTATGTGAATGGAATTTTCAGCATCATTACTCCAGTCTTCAGTGTCACATGATCCTTCAGAAATCATTCTAATATACTGATTTACTGCTCAAGAAACATTTCATATTATTATCAATGTTTTTATCAGTCAATTTTTGTGGAAACCATGACAAAAAAAACAGCATTTATTTGAAATTATCATTATCAATGCCTTTACTGTCACTTTTTATCAATTTAATGCATCTTTGCTGAATAACAGCATTAAAGTCACTATGAAATCAAAATGGACAATTCTTATTTTAAGGAAATTTGCAGTATTTATTATAAATGATTTATCTTTTTTAAAAATTCACTTTAATTCAACTTTCCATTCCTCTTGCAGTGACATCTTTTCTCTGATAATGCGCTTACTGGCAGGAGGGCGGGGAACCTATCACTCACATGACACAGCAATAGCAATCATCCAATTAATTCCCAATGGACAAAATCAAGTTCCGCCCTACATTTTTGCTTGTTCGAGAAGCCGTTTCACTCTGATATTCATCACAATAGGGAAGAAAAGACTAACACTTTTTTTTCATGCCAGCTTTAATAACTTTTTTTAATTTAAATGGTACTGTAAGTCATTTTGTGCTTATATCATTTTATTTGTATTTTTTTGTATACAAATTGTATTTTTAATTATATTTTTATTAGTCAACTCCCAAGATGTGGCTGGACAACATGTACTCTTAATCTGGAGGCCACCATGAGTTTATTATTTAGCTCTAGTCCACTAATACATTTCTTGTAAAATAAATAAATAATTGTCTTTTTGGACCTGTGCAGCCAAGAGGCAGAAAAAGTTACAGTGTTTTGAGGAAAAACAAACATTTCATTTTGTTTAGAAGAGAATGCACTGATAAATCATGCACAGCAAGGCTGAGAAAATGTATTAAAAAGGGTATATTTTGATTTCATGTTGACCACAGAAGGGCATTAATCTCACCACAATCTGTTCCTCCTTTGCAAATGTCACCTTGCTGTCGTCAAAGTAATACCACTGGCCATTGTCCTTGTTCTGGGCATAACTAGTATCTAGAAGGGGGGAAAAAAGGAAATATGCAACGTTATTATCACTGAACAAAATAGGTAGGGATGCACCGATAGTCCGATACCAATACTTTCACTTTTGGCACTCACCAATACCTGTATTGTCATTGCATTTATAATTTTTTTATATAATTTAAACATAATATTTATAATATAATTATTATTTTATTTAAATAATTTAAAATATATATATATTTTTTTTAAATTGGTAGAGAAATCAAAAGCAAATAGATGTTTCCTTCAGTTATTTTCTTTATAATTTCATATAATTAATAATTTCATCTACAGCGCACATTTAGAGCCACTCCAGTGCAGTGGCACAGTAATCACATGACGTTTTCCTGTAATAATGCAGGGAACCATGTTATACATAAATCACATAACAGTTCATGTTTTTACTTAAGCTACATATACTATTTAGTTTTAAATCCAACTGTTGTGTGTGTGCCGAGGAAGCGATCAGTCTCTCTCTCTCTCCTTACTGTCAAGAAACATTATTAATAGATGCATCATTTAACTTTTTTTGCTATTGACATATCTGAACGAACGACAAACTTTTCATCGATGTCTATGCCACTGTGCGATCAATCCACTTAGCGTGCTTCACTTATCAGCTCGTGCACAGCAGCTATACAGGCATAAATGTTGAATTTATGCTTAGATACATCTAGTTCATAGACATGATTAATCTCTGATATCTCCATATCTCTGTTTGTCTTGTTGTCTGTGTTTCTTTGTCTGGACACAAACACTGTACTGTACACATGCTGCATTGTATTGTATTTGGTATCGGAGCATTTTAATGAGTGCAGTATCGGGCCTGATACCGATAATGGTATCAGTGCATCCCTAAAAATAGCATACCATTTTTGGCATGACATTTTTAAATGTTGTTTAATAAAAGCTGAGAAGACTGATGCATACAGTGTCCGTCTCGGAGTCCGCCGTAGTGGTTCGACACAGAGATCAGGTCATATCTACAGGGAGGTTCAGTACTGTTCATGGTCTTCTTTAGGAGGAAACCTGAGAAATCCAAATCCCTGCAGACAGAGAATGAGACATATGAACAAAATGCAATAGTCTAAAGGCTCCAATATACTTCAAGCAAAAATCGAAGAACGAACTGATGTGATGTCATTTCGAACAAAATCAGGCCAAAACTAAGTTCGTTTGGATTTCATTTTGGGAGCGACCTTTCTGGAAAAGTTTGCTTCGGATGGTAAACGTTTGTACTACCATTGGTCTGTGGCAATTACGTAATAGGTAGGTGTGCGCAGAGGCTCCGCAGCACGTATTTACATATTCATCTAACCGTCGCTGTGTGGGCAGCGTCAGATGTTCGTTTTACTCCTAAACAAAAACCGAAAAAGAACTTCACCATTAGTATATTGGGGCCTTAAGAAGCAACCATTGAAAAAATATAAAGGTTGCTCACAAATGTAAATATTGGGAGGATGTGAAGGAACATGTATTACCCACTATACACCCACCATGCATTTATTGCCACTATAACTATGAGTTATTGGCAACATTAAAACAACCAGAACATTTACAAATGTACACTTCTGGTCAAAAGTTTGGGGTCAGTAAGATTTTTCCTTTTTTGAAAGAAATTAATACTTTTATTCAGCAAGGATGCCTAATTAAATTGATCAAAAGGGACAGTAAAGACATTTATAATGTCACAAAAACATGCTGTTCGTTTGAACTTTCTAGTCAAAGAATACAGAATTTTTTTTATCATGGTTTCAACAAAAATATTAAGCAGCACAAGTGTTTTTAACATTAATAATAATAAGAAGAAATGTTTCTTGAGTAGCAAACCAGCATATCAGAATGATTTCTGAAGGAACATGTGACACTGAAGACTGGAGTAATGGCCCAAAACTTTTGAATGGTAGTGTATGCATGTCTTAATCTGACAAAACAGACAGTACTTCATCTTACCGAAGGGGGAACTCCACGATAGTATCCAGTTTCTCTCGAGAGTATTTTGTGTAGGAGAAACGCTTTAAATGGATGATCAGAACCTCTGGCAAAGACCACAGATCCAATTTCTTAGTAGCAAGCTGATGCCTTTTACATGTTGGGCAATACCTAGAGACCACATAAACAAACATGTGTGGAGGATTCAGTCCTGTTCTTTAAATACATCGCTAAAAATGATGAAACAGATGGTAGATTCCTCTTTCTTCATTATGGATAGACTGGAATTAAAGCCAAGAATCTATGATAGGTATAAGAAATAGATTACCAGGGGTTTTCCTCTTCTAGTGTCTCTACCGTGGTAAAGAGCTCTATACATTCCTGCAGCTGCACAGTCGTTTGCTGGTGAGGGACGTCCATGCTCTGATGCTTTATGTATTTCTGCATTAACACATAAACAACATATGTTTGCAATAGAAACAATGCAGTTTGCATAGCTCGAAAAGGTTCAGCCACCAAGACAGAAACAAAAGCCCATTGAAATCAATGGATTTTAATTGCATTTAATTAAATTTAGCATATCAAAAAGCTTTAAGACCAGTGGTTCTTGACTGGTGGAGTAAAGATTGCATCACAGCATTCAATAAAAATAAATACAAATAAGAAAATTTAATTAATACATTTTTAAGATTGCTAAATAACTAGGCTATTACCTAGGGGAAAAGAGAGAACATTTTATTTTAATGTTTTATTTTGTGTAAATAATCAACTTTGGTGCCGTTTTGGGTTGCTGCAAAACCACTGTTCTAGACAAATACAAATACACAAAAACTTGGTAATGCATAACATAAGATCAGTTTTTCATATTTACAGTGGTGACGCAATACAGATGCATCACTGCATTAGGAGCTATACTTTGAGCATGACACTAAACCTTGAATAGAAGACTGTGTTGAGCCTTGTATGAGAGGTTGCATTCATTTCCTAATGCAACAACAGACACAAAGCATTTCTTATGGATCAAAGAGCTCATTAGTAATCTTACCTCGGCTTCATTCTCATTGTAATACTTCTTCTTCATGTCAGGGTCCCAGTCGATGGCAATGTATGGCTGAGCTAAACAGAAACAGTGAGTCACGCCATTTGGAACAGGAACATTTACGCTTATGAATGCTCTGATTTAAAAGACACCATGACAGCTGCTCCTCAACTTTGAAAAGGTGTGAATTGAGCAGCCAGAAAGATAAAAGACATGCAATCTCATTTTGTTATGACCCTCGCTTGTGCACACATGACCCTGAAGTTGTACAAAGGCATCCATCAGAAGTAGAGTGTACTCACAGCTGAAAGAGAAGCTGCTGCCCGCATCTGCCATCCCTCGCTCTGTGGTGCCATTAGAGTTCACTGCCTGAATGGTGAAGAGGGCTTTTTTCCGTCTCTCAGTGTAATGCCGTCTGCCTGGAACCCTCTTATTTGCCTGCGCACAAGTTGCAACCCCTTCCCCGTCTTCATCTTCCTCCTCTTCTTCATCCTCTTCCTCCTTTCCCGAAGGTTCTGCGCCAGCACTTTGGTCCCCATCAGTGGCATCTTGGGAGTTGGTGTCGGTGCTGCCGCATGCTGATTGGCCCTCCTCTGTACTACTGCCCCGGTCCGGTTCACTGTTTGACTCTTCCTCCTCAGTTCGCTCCTCCCCCTCACTGCTCGGGCTGGCTTCTAATGGACCGTTGTTCTGCCCATCGGCCTGATTGCTCTCTTGAGTCTGTCCCTCTTTCTTGGATGGCCCCGCCTCCTCAGAGTCTTCCTCGCCCTCATCTGTTCAGAAATGAATCATTATCAGTACACTACTGTTCAAAAGTTTGGGGAAGGTACAATATCTTAATGATTTGAAAAATGTCTTGGTAACATTTTACTTAAGGACTTTATATATAATGCATTATAAAAGTAATTTTAATGCATTAATTATGACTTTAGAAAGTATAATGCATTAAAACACATGACAAACAACCATTTTTTAGATGTAACAAGGAATCTGCAAATATTATAATGCATTTTAACTTTGGTTACGATTATTTATGAAAAGACAATGCATTATAATGTACATTATGAATATCTTTATAATGCATTATTATACATAAAGGAAAATAAAAAAATTCTAGTAAAGTTACCAAAGACTCTTACGCTTGCCAAGGCTGTATTTAATTTTTTTAATCAGATATACAGTAAAAACAGTAATATTTTGAAATATTATTACAATTTACAATAACTGTTTTCTATTTTAATATATTTTAAAACGTATTTATTCCTGTAATGACAAAGCTGAATTTTCAGCATCATTACTCCAGTCTTCAGTGTCACATGATCCTCCTGAAATCCTTCTAATATGCTGATTTGCTGCTCAAGAAATATTTCTTATTATTATCAATGTTGAAAACAGTTGTGCTGCTCAATAGTTTTGTGAAATCTGTGATAGATTTTTTTCAGGATTCTGAGGAATATAAAGTTCAAAAGAACAGCATATATTTGAAATGGAAATCGTTTGTAACATTATAAATGTCTTCACTGTCACTTTTGATAAAACATTTTAAACTTTAAGAAAATGCAGTCATACCATCACTAACTCCATTGGTCTGTGCCTTGTACAACTCTTCATCCTCATCTTCTTCCTCCTCTACTTCTTCTGAGGGATCTAGGGGATGGACATAACGCCTGTGCAGGGACACAATCATGACACATGAATGGCAACTCTGGCTTCTGGTTCATGACAACTTTATGCACTCAAAAAAACAGTGATACCGAACCAAACATTCAAAATAACACCATATGATCACAGAAGTAAAAGGAAGTAGTTATTTATCAGATGCAAAAAACGTATAATAGAATGCATATACAGACAGTAAAAAAAAATCTATAAAAATCTATGGTCAATAATAAGTAAGATGCAGTTTTGCAGTTAAAAAAACAACAAAAAAAAACAAAAAAAACATAAAACTACAGCACATTGAAAACTAAATGATCTTGATATCAAGTCAAATCTAGCTTGTGACAAATCCTATATGACCGGTTAGACATACGCCAGTCTTTTGAGGAGGAGCTGGTTGAGATCTTCCCGTGTGCACTGGGCGCGTGGCACAGACATCAGCAGCGGGTGACCGAACAGGGAGGTGCTGTAGCTGTTGCTGCCTGAGCCGTAATCTCTGTAATGGGAACGTTCACGCATGTAGACGGCCAGAATCACCTCCTCATCAGCCAGATCCATACAGCCACTGTTCAGCTCATACCTGCAGCAACACACCACAAAAAACAGTCAGACACAGCCGATTGCCTCCAGATGCACCTATGATACATATTATTCTAGTTTTTTTTTTCCTTAAAAGGGGAACTTAGTGAATTAAAACAATGTATTATATTTTGAAAGGAAAACAAGTCAGACACTAACAACAACAAAATATATATATATATTAACAACAATATATACATATTATCAGGGCTTGACAAACTTTTTTGCTCACCAGCCACTGTGGCTAGTGGCTGTTTGGCTATTTTCTGGCTGTTTTCCAAAGTTACTAGCCACTCAGCATTTCCACTGTCATTCCACTTCCATTGTCATAAGTAGAACCAATGAACCTGGCTTAATGTAAACTGTACATTTGCGTGTGTTGGTGTGTATGTACGATTCAAGCGGTTTACTCAGTCCTCTCTTACACAAATATATCGTCCCGGTCCAGTATACAGCTTAAGGACTCGTCAGCTTGGTAAATCCTATAGAAGCGATGATTGAACACATCAGCCACAGCCATCTGTGGAGAGCAGATCAATTATTAGCTCAGAACAAGTACAACATTTGTTGGCACTAAATCAAAGCTAAAATGAGTTTGGATTCTTGACACCATGGATACAGGGTCATATGATTAAACAAATCTAATAATTGAATTGTTACAACAATTCAACAATGTTTCAATAGTTCAATCAATCAATCAACATTTATTTGTTAAGCACATTTAAAAACAACACAGGTTGGCCAAAGTGCTTTACATGTCTAAAAATTACTCGATAAGCACATAACATAACAACAACTCAAAATACAACATTGATCACAGTCCTAAAACCTAGGGGAAATTGTACACAATTGTGTCTGCCACAGAGAAGGCACAATCTCCTTTGGTTTTCAACCGTGATTTGGGAATATGTAAGAGCAAACTCTGGGATGATCTTAGGGGTCTAGAAGAACAATGATGGTGTAAAAGACATGATATGTACTCTGGAGCAAGACCATGCAATAGTTGAAAAAACTAGTTTAAACCTGGCTCGGTGGGACGTCTGTTGCCTGAGAGAGGGCAGTGCACAAGTCAATCACTCGGCCAGCTTTAGGGACAATCAGACGATACTGTAGAGGGAAGACAGACACATTCATCAGTCATCAGGATGATAAAAAAACTATCAAAAGCAGTGTTCTTAGAGCATCCTTACTAAGCACTGTTCAACAGAACTCTCAGACTTGCCCTTAGCAAAACTGGTTCTGATGACATCACACACCACCAGCTGTCTTCCTGTTTACAGACCATCATTCACATCTGCCAAACTCATAGCATGGGCTCACTCATAATGACCATGTCTGTCGTGCTGCACATATGCTGCGTTTCCTGCCAGAAATGACTAAGCATTATGGTATTTTCCAGTTTTTTTGTTTATATAACAATACACACCTGTGTTGGTTTGGCCATGGGATCCAGTGAGACATAAAACACCTCCATGACCCTCTCCTTACTGACTGGTAGGGGCACACTCAAGTAGCAGAAGGGGTCAAAGGTTACAGAGACCTTATTGCACTCGGGGCACACCAGTGTCGACTTAAACAACCCGTGGAATGTGTCGACGATGACCGAATCGTTCCGCCGCAGATGGTTGCGCCACGCTTCCTCAGCCACTTCCTGTAACACACAAATAGAAATGTGACTTCCATAGTAACACTTTGTTTTGTTTGTAGAGTTCTAAACGTGGTTATATTAAAAAGGTCAACCAATAGCGGATTTTACAGATACTGATAACTAAGCTGGAAAACTGGCCAATAACAATGGTTTTTAAAATTATTATGAATGAAAACTTTCCATTCAATATAAAAAATAACAGAATTTTGTTACATTTTATTTTGATGGTCCCCTTTAGACATTCTTTTGACTATAAGTAATGTTTCACCTACATGTCAGCTAACTCTCAGAGTTTTTAGTAGACTGTTAGGGGTTTGGGTTAGTAGAATAAGTTGACATGTACTTGGAGAGTTATTTATAGTCAGTATATGTTGGGGGAGCATCAAAATAAAGTGTTAGCTGATATACTAATAGCAGTCTAATAATACTCTAATGAGTTGACATGTAGATGCAACATTACTTATATTCAACACAATGTCTAAAGGGTACCATCAAAATAAAGTTATTTTAAGAATTTTATTACACATTAACAATGACTTATTAACTAATTAACCATGAAAATGCTTTTATTAAATAATATATTAAATTAAATAATATAAAATAACTAGTAGTGACTCACAAAAAATATAATTCATTATTTTTATTTTCCACACAGTATTAACGGTTTATCGTTATAAACAAGAATGACAACAACATTCAATAAACAAACTGAATCTTGTGTGTTGCGTCTGATATAAGGCATGAGGTACACACTATGCAAGATATTCTTCGTGTACTATAGTGTTGATGTGTAAAAAGCACCTGGTCAGGTCTGCCATCAGCATCCTTGAGTTCAATATACTCCTTCTTTTTGACCCGGTTGAGGTCTTCATGTAGACCGTCCAACAGGAAAGACAGCAGCTCCTGGGAGTCGTGTTGCTGGTAGCCCAGAAACTGTGACGCAAAGTGGCCGACCTTCGTCTGCACAGACACACAAAAGCAATCCTGGTTAATTTCTGTACTACTAATAGAGCAAAACTAAAAACAAAACTCAAATAAACAGAATTACCTTGTCTACAGCCTATAAATGACTTTGATCATAAGTGGCAGTAAAGACATTTATAATGTTACAAAAGATTTTTGTTTCAAATAAACGCTGTTCTTTTGAACTTTCTTTTTCTTGAATCCTGAATAAAAATGTATCACAGTTTGCACAAAAATATTCAGCAGCAGTTTTTAACATTAATAATAAGAAGAAATGTTTTTTGAGCAGCAAATCGGCATATTAGAATGATTTCTGAACTGTCATGTGACACTGAAGACTGGAGTAATAATGCTGAAAATTTAGCTTTGCATCACAGGAATAAATTACATTTTATTCAAATAGAAAACAGTTATTTTAAATACTAATAATATTTCACAATATTACTGTTTGTACTGTGTTTATGATAAAATAAATGCAGCCTTGGTGAGACTTCTTTCAAAAACATTAAAAAAATCTTATTGTAATGTTATTGTTTATAGTCGTTTCTGCATATTAAGATTATGTGATTCACCTTAATTGATATGAAAGAAGGGGGAAAACGGTTGCAAACCAGATTCGAAATGGACAAAATAATTTCAGCTCTGCTGTTTTTCGCAAACAAGTTTTGCACTAAAAATTCTAATGCAGACTGCAGAGTGATCACTACAATTACGTTACCTTAAATACCCGAGGAACCACAGAATAGTGCCTCCCTGACCACATCTGTTTGATGACATCTGCGTAGGCTTCTGCAATTTCCCCCTTCATGCCCAGAGGGTTGGTGAAGTTCAGCTCCTCCAGATACAAGTTCATCAGGAAGTACTCAGTCAGTGGCGGTGTGTTACTCAGACACTACGTAAAAGATGCACACTTCAGTTTAAAAAGAGCCTTATAGATCCTCTTGTAAAAGATATATGACTGCGTGTTTAGCAGTGCATGACCTCTGACCTGTAAAGCTGAGTTCATGAAGCAGGTGTTGCCCAGGTTCGTGAGGCCACACACTCCAGGAGGGCCTCGATACGAGTCCTCGTCACCAGAGTTCCGCCTGGAGACACAAAATTCCATATTAATTTCAAATATTCAATAAAATCAGAGTTATGTTTCAAAGCCCAGTGAGCTGCCCACCCAAACAGCATTTCTGGCTGTGATAGCCACATACCAACTTTTGATTTGAAAGTTCTTTTTGAAAATGCTGGCTGGGTACTTGTTAGGTTTTAATTCTTTTTAAGGTCTTTTTTGAAGCTTTCTGCAAAGAAAACCATCATAATTTATGATAATTTCCCCCTCTCTCTATGATGACTAGAATAGGCTAGAGAATTCAATGTAAATGCCATCTGCTATACTTTTAGCTAATCTAAATCTAGTGCTGGGCAATCGATTAATCGGATACAAAATAAAAGTTTGTGTTTACATAATATGTGTGTGTACTATGTATAATTATTATGTATATACACTCACCTAAAGGATTATTAGGAACACCTGTTCAATTTCTCATTAATGCAATTATCTAATCAACCAATCACATGGCAGTTGCTTCAATGCATTTAGGGGTGTGGTCCTGGTCAAGACAATCTCCTGAACTCCAAACTGAATGTCAGAATGGGAAAGAAAGGTGATTTAAGCAATTTTGAGCGTGGCATGGTTGTTGGTGCCAGACGGGCCGGTCTGAGTATTTCACAATCTGCTCAGTTACTGGGATTTTCACGCACAACCATTTCTAGAGTTTACAAAGAATGGTGTAAAAAAAAGGGAAAAACATCCAGTATGCGGCAGTCCTGTGGGCGAAAATGCCTTGTTGATGCTAGAGGTCAGAGGAGAATGGGCCGACTGATTCAAGCTGATAGAAGAGCAACTTTGACTGAAATAACTACTCGTTACAACCGAGGTATGCAGCAAAGCATTTGTGAAGCCACAACACGCACAACCTTGAGGCGGATGGGCTACAACAGCAGAAGACCCCACTGGGTACCACTCATCTCCACTACAAATAGGAAAAAGAGGCTACAATTTGCACGAGCTCACCAAAATTGGACAGTTGAAGACTGGAAAAATGTTGCCTGGTCTGATGAGTCTCGATTTCTGTTGAGACATTCAGATGGTAGAGTCAGAATTTGGTGTAAACGGAATGAGAACATGGATCCATCATGCCTTGTTAACACTGTGCAGGCAGGTGGTGGTGCTGTAATAGTGTGGGGGATGTTTTCTTGGCACACTTTAGGCCCCTTAGTGCCAATTGGGCATCGTTTAAATGCCACGGCCTACCTGAGCATTGTTTCTGACCATGTCCATCCCTTTATGACCACCATGTACCCATCCTCTGATGGCTACTTCCAGCAAGATAATGCACCATGTCACAAAGCTCGAATCATTTCAAATTGGTTTCTTGAACATGACAATGAGTTCACTGTACTAAAATGGCCCCCACAGTCACCAGATCTCAACCCAATAGAGCATCTTTGGGATGTGGTGGAACGGGAGCTTCGTGCCCTGGATGTGCATCCCACAAATCTCCATCAACTGCAAGATGCTATCCTATCAATATGGGCCAACATTTCTAAAGAATGCTTTCAGCACCTTGTTGAATCAATGCCACATAGAATTAAGGCAGTTCTGAAGGTGAAAGGGGGTCAAACACAGTATTAGTATGGTGTTCCTAATAATCCTTTAGGTGAGTGTATAAATGCACATACATGCATGTATATATTTAAGAAAAATATGTTATATTTATATATGTGACCCTGGACCAAAAAGACAGTCATAAGGGTCAATACATCTGAACGCTGAATAAATAAGCTCTCCATTGATGTATGGTTTGTTAGGATAGGACAATTTTTGGCCGAGACAACTATTTGAAAATCTGGAATCTGAGGGTGCAAAAAAAAATCTAAATATTGAGAAAATCGCCTTTAAAGTTGTCAAAATAAAGTCCTTAGCAATGCATATTACTAATAATACATTTTTGATATATTTATGGAAGGACATTTACAAAATATCTTCATCGAAAATGATCTTTACTTAATATCCTTTTTGGCATAAAAGAAAAATTGATCATTTTGACCCATACAATGTATTATTGGCTATTGCCACAAATATACCCGTGCGATCGCAATTAATCGATTGCCCAGCACTAATATACTATGCATTTTATTATTATTATTTTTATTTACGAACTGGATATCGGTCCTCGAGAAAACCCTTGGTTTTTTTTTCTTTTTTCAATATCCAAAGCATTCCCATAGTTAAATTTTAAAAGGTTAACTTAATTTTAGACGTGGGATAGAGATTAGAGATAACAGCCTCTGTCTCTGACTGAACGTGGAGCAAGTTGAGAGCCTAGTAAAGTGGAAAGTTGCTATGCGCAGGCTATTGCCCAATAAGCAAATGTACACGGTATGATAATCATGTGTGTGTATACCGCCATATACAATATATACAGATTGGCTGTACACAAGAAAACGCAAGGGTGTCGGTTTCAGATTTATCCACTCTGGGATCCGGTTTAAAAAAATACTGTTTTCAGGCTCCCAAAACGCCGGATCCGTCTGGACGAAACGCTGATACGATACAAATTTTTTATGTATACAGCTAAACGCGTCTCCGTGTGGACAGGGCCTAAATCTGTGTTAGTGAGCACTTATCCTTTGCGAAGATAATCCATCCATCTCACTCTAAAATGTGCCGTTTTACTGTATCAGGGGGGTCCGGGGGGTCGGGGGGGTCCTAAAACCAGTATCTGGTGTGACCACCATTTGCCTCATGCAGTGCAACACATCTCCTTCACATAGAGTTGATCAGGTTGTTGATTGCGGCCTGTGGAATGTTGGTCCACTTCTCTTCAATGGCTGTGCGAAGTTGCTGGATATTGGCAGGAACTGGATAACGCTGTCGTATACACCGATCCAGGGCATCCCAAACATGCTCAATGGGTGACATGTCTGATGGGTGAGTATGCTGGCCATGCAAGAACTGGGATGTTTTCAGCTTCCAGGAACTGTGTACAGATACTTGCAACATGGGGCTGTGCATTATCATGCTCCAACATGAGGTGATGGTCGTGGATGAATGGCATAACAATGGGCCTCAGGATCTCCTCACGGTATCTCTGTGCATTCAAAATGCAATCAATAAAATGCACCTGTGTTCATTGTCCATAACATACGCCTGCCCATACCATAACCCCACCGCCACCATGGGCCACTCGATCCACAACGTTGACATCAGCAAACCGCTCACCCACACAATGCCATACACGCTGTCTGCCATCTGCCCTGTACAGTGAAAACCGGGATTGTGAAGAGAACACCTCTCCAAAGTGCCGGACGCCATCGAATGTGAGCATTTGCCCACTCAAGCGATGATGAACTGCAGTCAGGTCGAGATCCCGATGAGGACGACGAGCATGCAGATGAGCTTCCCTGAGACGGTTTCTGACAGTTTGTGCAGAAATTCTTTGGTTATGCAAACCGATTGTTGCAGCAGCTGTCCTGGTGGCTGGTCTCAGACGATCTTGGAGGTGAAGATGCTGGATGTGGAGGTCCTGGGCTGGTGTGGTTACAAGTGGTCTGCGGTTGTGAGACTGGTTGGATGTACTGCCAAATTTTCTGAAACGCCTTTGAAGACGGCTTATGGTAGAGAAATTAACATTCAATTCACGGGCAACAGCTCAGGTGGACATTCCTGCAGTCAGCATGCCAATTGCACGCTCCCTCAAAACTTGCGACATCTGTGGCATTGTGCTGTGTGATAAAACTGCACATTTTAGAGTGGCCCTTTGCAATAATCATGCTGTCTAATCATCATCTTGATATGCCACACCTGTGAGGTGGATGGATTATCTCGGCAAAGGAGAAGTGCTCACGAACACAGATTTGTTTGTTTACATAGAAAAAGTCTTAGATCTTCAGCTCATGAAAAATGGGGGCAAAAACCAAAGTGTTGCGTTTATAATTTTGTTCAGTGTATATAGGGCAAAATCTCCTATTTAACCTACTACAATTTTGTTTGTTTATAATTTAGCCCCATCCCAACTACCATGCCCATATTATTCATGGAGTGAAACATTTAAAAAGTAAAAAAATACATAACTAAAACATATATAAACACCAAATAAAAATATATAATTTATAAACCATTATAACCACTGTTATGATCTGGCCACGCTTCATTAAAAATCTTTTCATAGCCCTAGTGGAGCAGTTAAAACCATCACAGTCCATCAAAATATGCTTTAGAGATATTGGATTCTGGGGCATAAAATATCTAATAACAAACTTGAGAGTTAGTCTGGAGTAACCTATTCGACAGCAGGTGTAGATATTATGATCCCAGCGATTTTCAGAAAGGACATGTTTTCTCCAAACCAGAGGATTGATTTTGTAAAATGTATGTCTAACCTACTACAGCTAGTTACAAATTTAAATGAATGGGCTGATGAAACCTGTGTGGATGCTTGTGTTTTATGCTTTAGACACATGAATTTCCATTTACATAAACAAAACAGAAAGGAAACGTGTGCTAGTGCACAAGAGAAGGAAGCTGGTGTCTTCATACTCACATGATCTGAGGCCTGGATGTGGGCCACGTACCATCCGCATTCCTGATCTCCATAATCACCGTCTGTGGAGTGAGTGGAGCATGTTAGGACACAACACACCCACAAACACATACAGGGTGGCCCATGACAAAGCATTCACATTTTTTAAGTAGTAGTAGCAAAGTTTGTCTATGACAAACCTGCCGGACAAGGTGCTTATTACTGTAAATGTCACCAAACGGTTATGCAATATGATAGACGATTGGAGTTAAGGAGTGTAAATGATAGGTGTATTTTTTACCATTGCAGAGCTGAGGCAGGCGTCTAGGACAGTCATGTTAAGGTTGCGTAGCCTTTCTGAGCTTGTATCCGTACTCCTCATCCACAGTCGGCTCTCTGCAGTCTCTGACACATTAAAATGCTGGCGTATCTTTTGATGTATAGCGTCTATGAAAAACAGATAGAGATTTACACACATACCTGAGGAAAACACACATTTGTGGTTCAGATACACAAGGCTGCCAAAGTCCAGAGGGGTTTCACACATCAGTTTACGAAACGTAATTACATGCCAAATATAAAATAGATCTGCGAGGATAACATTCTGTAAAACAAGTGGCAATGAGCTAAACCTTTGATGCGTTAAAGATGAAGACGACACTTAGAAGCTGTTTATCAGGCATAATTCATTGTTTTTAGCTATGAGTTCATATGAGCAGAAATAAGGTATTGATGCTAATGTCATCTAGCTTGATGCACTTAACATACACTAATGTTCAAAAGTTTTAGGTAAGATTTTTTTAAATAAATTATTACTTTATTCAGTCGACAAGTAGACGAGTAAGAGTATTTCCGTTTACACCTGGTGTTTTAATCCGTCTCTTTTGTCCACTTTCAACCACTTCTGTCCTGATTTCTTCGAGGGAAGTGTTTATGTAAATGTATGGCCTTTTTCAGATCTTTCGATCTAATGGATGAAATAAGCTCACGCAATTTACATATGAACACAAACGTGAAAAAACTAAAAACATACGGAGAGCAGCAGCTTTCGTTTCTGCTCTGACAGCCGTAAGACCAACCAAACAATGTGAGTGTGTGTTAGAAATCAGGAATGCTGAGAGAACATTGTGCTTGGTACGTTTTTCGTCTTTTAACCAAACTTGGTTCTCCAGCCAAAATTTAAATCCTGTCTGGCTAGCGCGCTTCCAATAATGTTTACGCATTAAGGCGGAGAGTAGATGGTCTTTTGTGGCTGTTCGTTGCATTTTCGACTACCTCTGGAAGTGGTCAAAAGTGGACCAAATCAAAAACGCTTTAGACCACATTTACACCTGTGTTTAGAGTCATCCATTTGTCATCCGATCAACCAAAGCGCATTTTAATACCAGGTGTAAACAGGGCCTTTGAAACTAGTCTATACATTAGCAGCCTTTACTCACGTATCTTGTCTGCTCGACTGAACCGTGCCGTTACGGTACTCTCCAAGTTGCTAGAGAGACAGAGGTAGATCTCCACAGGATAGACCTCTACTTTAACAGTGCTGGGAAGATCAACAACCTGGAAAGAGAAAGATGAAGGCTTTCACATCATCTTCATTTAATGGCAAACACTGCCTAATCTGACTGACTCCAATACAAAGAAAAGTCAACACTACCTTTCTTTCCAAAGGAGGCTGATCGTCCATCAAGTCATACCATGACAAGAGTTTATGCCAGGCTTCTGCTGGGACCAGGATGAAGTCCTCATTCTCCGACAGCCTCTCTTTCAGGTGGTAGGAATCCAAATCTACTAAAAGCATACAAAGTTTTTCAAACATATTCTTCATCCACTGGGAACAGATTTACAGAGAATGAGACATTAAACATTTTTAGGACCCACCCCATCTGAAGGTTGTCCCCCCCTTAAAAATATAATTAAAACCACATTGTATATTGTACATAATATAATGATATATATTTAAAATAATTGTGTAAGTAGTAAAACAATAAAAACGCAAACGGGGCAAAAAATGCGTTTTAAGTTTAGAAACATTGAGCCCCCCCTCGCTTGCCTCACAGTGGTTTGGTCCATCACGCACAGAAGAGAAAGTTCTTCAGTAGTTGAAAAGTGATTCTTTTCTCTTTAATACAGACGATACGGAGTTATTAATAAATTAACGATGACAAAAAATGATAACCGATTTTTGTGATTATTGTACCCACTACAACTAACACTGCGATAAGCCTATGTGTGAACTGATATTAGGCTAATATTGTTGAGTTTTGCTCAATACTATGTGGAAGAAGCAAGATAATTGAATAATAATATTACCGTGTAGTGAACCTATGATAACTCCTATTTAAACAACTATTGCTTTGTGTTGTTGGCCAGATAAAATGACAGAGAAAAGAAAAATGGACATAATTTTTCAGTGCACCAAAACGCCACAGATATCCTTACAAGTACAATTTTGGCTGTATTATTTGTGTCCCCTTCAAAAATTGCCCTTGAGAATTTTTTTTAGATGCCCCAACTTTTAGATACAATTTACACCCATGTCGGATAGTCTTTTCTTCCATATTGTGACATATATCCAAATGAAACGGATTCTCGAATGAGAAAAACAATGTAGGACAGGACTTGATTTTCTCCATCAGGAATTGAATGGTTGTGGTTTGCTATTGGTCGATCTCATGTGAGTGACAGGTTGCCCCACCCTCACGCCGGTAAACACGTCATCGGTGAAGAGATGTTGTTGCAAGAGGGAGGGAAAGCTAGTTTGATTGAAGATTATAAGGGCACGTGAATTAATATGAGGGCACAGATTAATAATTTATAATAAATACTGCAATACTTATTTCATGGTGACTTTAACATCACAAAACTTACCTTCAAAGAGCTCAGTGTTATCAATCTTTCCGGGATAAGAGGATGAATTTTGGTCCCCGGTGTGCACATACTCTTTCCACTGATCAAACCATCTCTTGTCCAACAAATACCTGCAATACAGATACTTGCACTTGTCACATTCTGCACTGCTTGGTTATATCAGTTTAAAATGATTTAATGAGCTTGTTTAATGTAAAATGCACAGGGCGCCAGTGACAAACACGGATTAGGACACCAAACCATCTGCCATTAAGGGCGAGAATGAATGATCAGATCTGCCTTTCCTGTCCAAGGAGTGAACACAAACCGAAAGTAACTTTCCCATAACAGACTGACACACCTTCCAGAGATGGAAGTGAAACTTAAAGCAAGTGTATTTAGTACATTTGATAAATGAAAATGGAATGAAACAGTTTAAAAGCAGGCAAAGTTGGGAATGTGGTCAGACAACCAACATGCCAAAACTTAATGATGCTTAGGAAGCTGTTAACCAGGTAAACAGAGCTATCAGGCCTGAAACCCCACCTGTATGTTAGTTTCGCTCTCTTATTTGATCTTTAAACCATTTTTAACTCTCTAAATCATATTGGCATTGCTACTACTGAACCCGAAAAGCCTCAAACCCCACAAACTCAAGCATGTTATCGGTTTTACAGAGCTATGTTAGTGCTTTACCTGTGGTTGTTTTTTTATTGAATGTTTGTTTGTTTGTTATTGAGGGTGAAGTTTCACTTACCAGCTGTCTCCGGCCCGGAGCTGCTGCTGGTTCAGGTTGTCGATCTCCCGCCACTGGGTCTCTAGTCCCGGAGGCTCCGTAGCCGAACCGGTGCTGCAGTTCGCAGCCATAATCACTCCTAAAATCCGAAAATAGCGTTAGAGCCGCATAGACATACCGGAATGTTTTGACGCAGGAAGTAGGAAGCGGTTAGAATGACAACTTCCGCCTTGAGAAAGTGGGCGGACCTCCAGGGGCGAGAGGGCGTGTGTGATGTAAGAGAGAGTTTAGACTTTGAACCCATTTTGTTATATCAAATCTGCTAAATAACGTTACATAAATAAATAAAATGACCAATGCAATAAATATCTGGCCATTTTCATACAATTTTCATATTAATTTGGTCCTTGATTTAATGCTGCAATTTGTAATATACAATATTGTATTTATTTATACATTTATACTGATAAAAATATATTAATTTTCACATTTAGTCATTTTATTAATAATCACTTATCACTTATTAAATATTGCTGGTACTTTTAACTATTATTTATGTCTCCATAAATCAGATAAACGAATTATTATTATTATTCATAAAATATACCCTGAACTTATGTTTTCATATTAATTTGGTCCTTTATTTAATTCTGAAATTTGTAATATACAATATTGTATTTATTTATACATTTTTATGTACTGATTAAAATATATATATATATTCACATTTAATCATTTTATTAATAATCATCTATCACTTATTAAATATTGCTGGTAATTTTAACTATTATTTATGTCCCCATAAATCAGCAGAATTGATTATTATTATCATTCATAAAATGTACCCTGAACTTATGATTTCACATTAATTGGGTCCTTTATTTAATTCTGAAATTTGTGATTTGTAATATACAATATAGTATTTATTATACATATCTGTGTACTGATTAAAAAATTATTAATTTTCACATTTAATCATTTGATTAATAATCACTTATTAAATATTGCTGGTGCTTTTAACTATGTATGTCCCCATAAATCAGCTAAAATAGTATTATTATTATTATTATTATTATATCACGATAGATTTCTAATATTCCAACACAGAATCCTTTCAATTTAGTCTATTTACAGCCCAATATGCTATGCATTACTATACATGCATTTAGCTAATATAGGTATGTGAGAAGTATCCAAATGACCTCATTCCTTCATTCCTGTTCTAAGAGAACCGGGATGATGACTGTAGGACAATACATATGGCACAAGGTGGCAGTGTTTGTCAAAAATTCAAAGCCAAGAAATAACTCAGATATGAATTGTTTTATTGATCAATCGAGGACATTTTAATCTGATTAAAATTGTTAAACTGTTTTAATTGCAAAATTGTAAAATTGTTAAAAATTTTAAACTTTTTTTGCCTCAAACACTTTAGAGATTTTGTAAGAAATGTCATTTAATAAAAAAAATTCAAACTAAAATTACCTAAAGCTGCAGTGCTTGGAAATTGGTAATTTTCTTCCTGATTATGATGATTCTAAAGTGATACAGTAGGTCCTGTGGTTGTACTGACAGTAACATTGATGTGTAGACTGGACAGGTGGCTTTAAGAACACACCCTGAGTGTCTTATTTAATACAATGAAAATATATCAACTTTATTTTATTCTATTCTCTGGCACAAAACTTCTCGTTGCCCCTGAATCTTTAGGCCAGAAAATGTGTCATTGTCATAATTCCATATTTCTGACTGACGGCTGATTGATTTGTGAGCAGCTGATAATTTGGTGGTGAATGTTCACTCTGTAGAGCCTTTCAATCTCTATGTAGCAGTCTGTGTTTAGTCTTCTATTGCCCCATCATCAGATGTCATCATTTCTTCACCTCAAGCGCACATGTCTGTCATCTAGGTTTAGTGTTGAGGCGCTCAGACTGAGTAAACTGTGCTGGCAATAGCCTAATAGCTCCTCGTCAACATGAGAGAGAGAGAGAGAGAGAGAGCGAGAGAGAGAGCGAGAGAGAGAGAGATCATATGTTGTAAAAGAGAACAAGATCCATTAGGTGTTTTTCACCTACATACTGTAGGTGATTTAAATACTTATGTAAAATTATTCTCATTAATACACATTAATATTTATACCTAAGTAGTTTGTGCATTGCATGTGACAAAACGGAGTATATATATAAAGAGACTAAATGAGGTAATTAACAAACGACAGGTAAACGGAATCATTAATCAAACATACTAGGAAACTGGGTCAAATTACAGGGCACACAAGCAAACAGGAACAGAACTAAAACACAGAAACTAAGCCAAAACAGAACATATATGTCACAGTATGCCACCTCCCGGAAAGTGTCCTCGGGCTATAACAGTCCAACTGAGGAGGAAGGGCGGGGGCTCTGGAGGAGGATGATGACCAGGAGAGGGATGGACACAGTCAAGGGCAGACAAAACAATCTGGGGGAGTAGAAGGAGTGAGAAACCATGGAGGGGTCAGGAGCAGAGGGAACTGGATGATGACCCAGAGACCAGCCAGGAAGTAGGCCCATGGCGGCATTGAGGGCGGGAGGAGCCATGGTGGAGAATCCCTTGACAATACCATGGCAAAGACTGATGGAGGAGTCCTAGGTGGAATGGAGAAGACGGAGACTCGAGATGACACCAGCGATCCGGAGGGGTGAGGTGCAACTGCAGGCTCGTGGGACCGAGGTGGAGATGGGGGCTCAGAGTGCTGGGGCTGAGCCGGAGGGAGCGACGACCAAGGCAACACTGGAGGGAGGGAGGAGCCATGGTGGAGAATCCCTTGACAATACCATGGCAAAGACTGATGGAGACACAGAGGAGTCCTAGGTGGAATGGAGAAGACGGAGACCCGAGATGACACCAGCGATCCGGAGGGGTGAGGCGCTACTGCAGGCTTGTAGGACCGAGGTGGAGACGGGGGCTCGGAGTGCCAGGGTTGAGCTGGAGGGAGCAAGGACCAAGGCAATACTGGAGGAAGGAAGGAGCCATGGTGGAGAATCCCTTGACAATACCATGGCAAAGACTGATGGAGACGGAGGTGTCCCAGGTGGAATGGAGGAGATGGAGACCCGAGATGACACCAGCGATCCGGAGGGGTGAGGCGCAACTGCAGGCTTGTGGGACCGAGGTGGAGACGGGGGCTCGGAGTGCCGGGGCTGAGCAGGAGGGAGTGAGGACCGAGGCAACACTAGAGGGAAGGAGGAGCCCGACGGAGCCAGAGGGATGGAGGGACGATGCGTAGCCAGAGGAGTGGAAGACCGTGGTGTAGTGAGGTTGGCGTCTGACCAAGGTGTGGCCGGAGGGTCGAGGGAGCCTGGTGGAGTCCAAGGACTGACAAACCCTAGTGGAGCTGAGGGAACGTGGAGCCAAGGAGATTCTGAATGCTTGGAGGTTCGAGGTGGAGTCAAGGGCTTGGAGGACTGACATGGAGCCAGGGGATCCACTTGCCAGGACGGAGCTGGTGACCAGAAGCTCAAATGCGCATCCATGCAGAACAGCACGGTGGATGAATGAGTAGGGGAGCTGGAGGGGACCACTGGCTGGCTTTGGTAGAGGGAGGTTGGGTGGGGACTCTGGAGACTCAGAACTGGACGGAACCAACAGAGATATATACTGGGGCTGGGCAGGACCAGAGGGAAAGGGAAACAGGGCAGCATTCTCTTTAAACTCATCCATGACATGAATGTCCACAGGGCTCACACACCTGGTCAGACTCTCTGGGAGGCTCTGGCTTCTCACTCGTGGCAGGCTCGGGCACTCCGTCTGCGGTGGGCTCATGCATAATCTCTGTCACGATCATGGTTGGTGGCTGGCTGGTCTCTGGGTGCGGAGTGAGGCTAGTGATGTCTTTCTCAACCGGGCAGATGGCAAAAGGCATTCCGTTACATGCCAGCACCCACTCCACAACCGCTCACTAAGGCTGGTGTAAAAGAAGCACAGAAGCGAGTGGTCTGAATAGCGAGTCTGGCACGCCAGGTTGATAAATCTAGGGTATGATCCTCCAGTGGACAATCCCTTTTCTCCAAGCAGAGCAGTTGAACTGCAGGTAAATCCATGAGGGGAAAATGAAAATGCCACAAAATTAACCACGGGTGGCTGTATAGAGAGCGCATGAAGACAAAGAATGGAACAGAACTAAAACACAGAAACTAAGTAATAACAGAACATATGTGACAGCAAGTTTCTCTTAAAGTTATGAACAAACATTCTTCCAGTAACGTTAATAGAATGTTCGTTCAAAGTTTTCTGGTCTTTAATAATGTTTTCAAAATGTTAGCACAAAAACGTTATTATACATAGTTTATGGAAGGTTTTTTCTGAAACGTTTTACTTGGACGATTGTCTAACGTTTTTTAAATGTTCAGAAACATTGAAAAATAACATTTCCAAAATATTAGCAAAATGATAAAATGGAATGTTCAATTAACGTTTGCATAACCAAGAATTAAAAAAAAAAAAAAACATTTAAAAAAACTGGATGTTTTGAGAGCAGAGAGCAATCAATCAAAAATTAAATTTTCTTAATTTAATATGAACATTAGCAAAGCGTTCTTAGAACATATTTTTGCTATCGTTAAAGGAACAGTTCATCCAAATAATAAGTCACTCTTTTCCATGCAGTCACAGTGAATGAGAACTTTCCTTTCAAGCTCCAGAAAGGAAAAGCATCACAAAATATCATAATGGTATTCATATGATTTCTTCTGAAGTCATACAGAACAGAAGTTATAATTCATTGTGAGCTGTCATTGAGTTTGTGAGTGAATCTGATTCCTGAACGAATCATTCAGACTGCATGGTTTGTGAACTGGATTGGTTGCATAAAGATTCTCCTGTTGTTTTCCATTAAAAAATAACAGCATATTGGTTTGGAATAGCATGAGGGTGGTGAGTAGATAATGACATAATGTCAAAGAGCTTTTGCAAAATATAATTTATAGAAAGTGTACAAATGTGGATGTTGCACTGAAATACACAGAAAACACATTATAGATACTTAAAACAATGATATGAGCAAAGAAAACAATATTAAAACATTTATTTTGTTCTCAGTCGTGCGTGCAAAGAAAGCAAAACGGTCATATTATTTTCTATGTATCAAACATCTTGCTGTAGGGCTTTATTGAAAGATTTTTGAGAACAGAAACACTGAACTATGCGAACCACTGTTGTTATTTCATGAAGGAATTCTTTTGGCTTTTGACATCAGCATTCCTTTTAATTACAATTGATTGTTTTGCTCTTTCTGGTATGGATTGTACCATTCAACATCAATACTGCTTCAAATATGACATGTTCATATAGACAGTGTGTTGCATGTACTTAAGCAATGTAGAGCATAATGAACTCCAAAAACACTGATGTAAAAAATAGAAAGACGTAAACTGACATTTCTTTAATGTGATTTGGGCAAAACACACAGCAGTCATGTTACTCATGTAACACAATAAGACTTTTCAGATAGAGTTTCCCATGCATGTTGTCAGTCAAACACAAAATAACCGCTTCAGAACACACAAAATAATACTTACATACATTAAAACCATCCAGATTCCTCTATTTACAATGTTTAACAAGTTGAACTGTACATTATTATTTAATGTGGTGCATTCTGGATGCTCTATTGATATTCAGTTCTGAAATCTTCTTGTTCTTTTCTATATGTCTCTTTATAAAAGCACCAACATGTCTTTGGCCAAGGAGATCAATCATTAAATAAATACATACATTATATGAAAATAAAAATAAAATGAATAACATCTAGTTAGAATTATTTAAATAAATATTAGATATATAAGATGCACAAAGCTATCAAATACACAACTTGCTCAAAATAGTGTCTAATTCATTCTTTGAGCTTACAATCTAAAATAAAATTGTGTATTATGACACAGTCGGAGATGATAAAGCAGTGACTCTGCTGTACGGTTAAAGGTGAGGAGAGTTTTTCTTCAGTGTCAGTCAGGATCCGTATTTTTTATCAAATCTGGTGGTCTTTCATTGGGGTTTTACTCTGTCAATCTGTGCATGTCCAAAGTTGCACCACTGTAAACATCTCATGCTAAAATCTTAACACAATAACCACACAATAAGCACGTTCTGAGGTAAAAATGGGACGAGATTTTTCCAAATCGCCTTGTGCTATCCACAAAAAAAATCTAAAAAAAGGCTTTTGGACACATTCTATCTATGAAGCATTTCAAGTGTTCAATAAAGTATTTTCTGTCCGCAGTGTTAGCAGTTTGTGCTTCACAGTCAGTAACATCGGCTTTATTAACGTCCTCACCTGGCATCACAAAATACAACACAGCAAAACTTTCCCTTTGACTCTGTTCCTCAGTGATTTGAGATCCACACAGCTGTTCCAAGGGTCACCTGTAAGTACAAAGACAGATCTGTGAATATGAGAAACTCAGCAACACTCAGCAAAAAAGTAGGTTGGCGCTTTAGATGCGTTTGTGCTTTTTAAAGGGTTGCTACAAAGATTGTGCATCAAAGTATAGACAAACTGTCTGCAAAAAATATAAAATAGCCTCAAACCAAGCAGCGAGGATTGCCTGGTTAGCATGATACTGGCAAAGAAAAGCATCATTCTCTATTGATGGCCATATATTAAAATACACTATATTGCCAAAAGTTTTGGGACGCCTGCCTTTACATGCACATGAACTTTAATGATATCCCATTCTTAATCCGTAGGGTTTAATATGGAGTTGGCCCACCCTTTGCAGCTAAAACAGCTTCAACTCTTCTGGGAAGGCTTTCCACAAGTTTTAGGAGTGTGTTTATGGGAATTTTTGACCATTCTTCTAGAAGTGCATGTGAGGTCAGGCACTGATGTTGGACGAGAAGGCCTGGCTCGCAGTCTCCGCTCTAATTCATCCCAAAGGTGTTCTATCGGGTTGAGGTCAGGACTCTGTGCAGGCCAGTCAAGTTCCTCCACACCAAACTCGCTCACCCATGTCTTTATCGACCTTGCTTTGTGCACTGGTGTGCAGTCATGTTGGAACAGAATGGGGCCATTCCCAAACTGTTCCCACAAAGTTGGGAGCATGAAATTGTCCAAAATGTCTTGGTATGCTGAAGCATTAAGAGTTCCTTTGACTGGAACTAAGGGGCCAAGCCCAACACCTGAAAAACAACCCCACACCATAATCCCCCCTCCACCAAACTTTACACTTGGCACAATGCAGTCAGGCAAGTACCGTTCTCCTGGCAACCGCCAAAGCGTGATAACAGCTGACCGTGGAATATTTAGTAGTGAGGAAATTTCAGGTGGCAACATATCATGGTACCACGCTTGAATTCACTGAGCTCCTGAGAGCGACCCATTCTTTCACAAATGTTAGTAGAAGCGTCTGCATGCCTAGGTGCTTGATTTTATATCAATATTACCTGTGGCCATGGAAGTGATTGGAACACCTGAATTTAATGATTTGGAGGGGTGTCCCAATACTTTTGGCAATATAGTGTATATATGCTAGTACTGATCAAACATTTGGGGTCAGTTAGGGTTAGGGTTTTTTTTTTTTTTTTAAGTCTCTTATGCTCACCAAGGCTGCATAAACACAGTAAAAACAGTAATATTGTGAAATATTATTATTGTTTAAAATAACTGTTTTCTATTCAAACATATTTTAAAATGTAATTTATTTCTGTGATCAAAGATGAATTTTCAACATCATTACTCCAGTCTTCAGTGTCACATGATCCTTCAGAAATCATTCTAATATGATCATTTGTTGCTCAAGAAACATGTCATATTATTATTATCAGTGTTTAAAACAAGTGTGCTGCTTAACAATTTTAGTGGAAACCATGATATTTTTTTCAGGATTCTTTGAAGAATAGAAAGTTCAAAAGATATATGTGTGTGTGTAGATTAGATAGATAGATAGATAGATAGATAGATAGATAGATAGATAGATAAATGGATGAAAACCTGTATAAATCAAATAGAGCACATTTGTGGCACTAGTCTGGACACAAAAGGTCAAACAACATTTCTAAAATGTTGTATGACAAAGTGAAAAGGATATGGCTTCTGGACATGAAAAGTGTGACTTGCTGACATGTTGTTTATCTCTCTTAACAACTTCCTCTTGTAAGCAACACCCACAAATGACAGATTGGGAGAGAAAGCAAAATGTGCCATCACATCTAGTGTCTGCTCTGAATAGATCTGTGCTGTTTTTACATCACGCTGCTGAATGCTCCTTTGACACAAAAAAAAACAAGAAAAAAAAAAAACACACACACAAACACTTTTTGTGGTATATGTGGGTGTTTTTCCTTTATTACTCAAGTCCTGGAGGGTTTCGGTCTCAATTCCCATGAATGCAGAATATTCTAGTAGAGGCAAATACAGTCTTCTCATGGTTACATCAATAGATGGCAGTTATAATAGGCAGTTTTGATAGCAGTAAGGGAATACTCTCAAAATTGTGCTTCAGGCAGAAGAAATATTTCCCAGAGATGACGTCTGTTACGTGTGATTCATTTTTATACCATTCTATTATTGCTATCCTACTACCAGTTGTAGCATAGCATAACAATGGCAAATCTGACTTTTCCATTTTTCCCGTGCAAAACTCACCAACAATTTTGGTGTGAAAGGCCTACATTTGTCAAAAACAGAAATTTTGTTAAATTGTTAAAATTGTTATTAAAACATGCAAACCCAGCCCAGGTGATAAAAAGTAACGCAAAAGTGACATAAAACATTACTTTCCATAAAAAGTAACCAAGTAACGCAATAAGTTACTTTATATACGTTTTTTAGGGAATAATGCAATATAGTAATGCATTAATTTTACAAGTATCTGGTAACACATACAATAAGGTCTCATCTGTTAACATTAGTTAATTAACTAACAAACTAACAATGAGCAATACAGTATATACTACAGTAATGTTACAGTATTTATTAATCTTTGTTAATGTTAGTTTTACAGTCTTTCATTGATCATATTAGTTCACAGTGCATTAACTAATGTCAACAAATACAACTTTTGCTTTTAATAATGTATTAGTAAATGTTGAAATTTACATTAACTAAGATTAATAAATTAATGCTGTAGAAGTATTGTTCTTAGTTCATGATAACTAAAGTAGTTAAAGGGGTGGTTGATTATGATTTGACTTTTTTAACTTTAGTTAGTGTGTAATGTTGCTGTTTGAGCATAACATCTGCAAATTTAGCTCAAAAGTTCAAAGCAAAGGAAGATATTTTCTTTTTAAAGAAATCGCTTTTTAAGGACTACAACCAGCTTATTCACGGGTTGGTGACATCACTAACCCTACAATTTACATAAACCCTGCCCACAGGAAAACGCAACAAAGGGCTGCTTTAGAGAAGAGGAAGAGTTGTTGAAGTAGAGCACATTTAAGAGTCTGCTCAAGCTGTCACATCCATCTTTTCACATTTATTGCAATACAGTACGTAACACAAATGCAATAGCGTGTCATAAAAGCTATCTGTTCATGATATCTTCATGCAGCATATATTCTCTGGCTCTGTGCATTTTACAACAGTTCCCACACAAGCGATTTATAGATTATCATGACAAGAATATGCTCATCAATGACTTGAAGATAGCTAACTCCACATCAGCTCCATAAATTCATCAACTAACCGTTCAGGAACATCTTGTTGCATTCTACATGTTGTCAATTCTTCTTGAGTCTCTCCATTATTGTCCGACTCTGGTTTGAACATAAAAGGCTGAACAGTTTCTGACCTTTTCAGTGTGTGTCTGCGCGGAGCTGCTAACACAAGCTCTTGAAGCTCCACCCTCTTTTTGAAAAGGGTCCGGGAGCAGCAGCTCATTTGCATTTAAAGGGACACACTCAAAACGTTTTTGCATACCCTCAATTTTTGCTTACCTGGCAATTTTAACATGACATAAAAAATGAAATAAAACTAATAAAACTGAAATAAAACTTCACATGAAATAAAACTTCACATACACACTCTGGTGAGACTTATTTTACATCTTGTAAAAAGGGGCATTATAGGACCTCTTTAACTAATGTTAACTAATAAAACCTTATTGTAAAGTGTTACCAAGTAACTTTTCCCAACAATGACCCTCAGTATGAACAATAGTAACAGTTTATGAATGATACTTTATCAGTTGCTTAAAATAATAACCAAAATAATAGAAGAAGAGCCTGTAAATGTCTATTCAATGATGGCGGTCTACTTTAGCAGACACCTTTTTGTCCAGTGATTTACCCTGCACTGACATAAGAAACTGTCTGTCTGTAGTAGCCGGGGGTAAAATCCCTTGTTTGAGGGCGCAGGAGCGATAGGGCAAGTGTGAGACAATGCTAACTCTCCTCTTCAGGGATCACTGCAGCTAACAGCACACAGATCACTGCTTATGACTGTCAATCAACTGTCAAGCTGGTGATTTGCACTAGCATTTGTTTCTGCAATGACTGAACCAAACAGTTCAGCACTATATAGTGCTTTGCGGTTGGTGAAGTTACCGATCTGCTATTGTACTGCCTAAAGAAATAGCATTATATGTACAAACTGGTGTCTGCATTTAAATAACCAGCTTTAAAAATGCAAATACTATTTAATACTAGCACTCATAATCACTTTCATTCAGGAAGGACACATTAAATTGTTCAAAAGTGACCGTAAAGACATCTATAATGTTACAAAAGATTTATATGTTAAATAAATGCTGCTCTTTTGAATTCTGAAAAAAAAGTATCAAGGTTTCCACAAAAATATTAACAGTTTTCAACATTGATAATAATAAGAAATGTTTCTTGAGCAGCAAATTATCATAATAGAATGATTTCTGAAGGATTATGTGACACTGAAGACTGGAGTAATGATGCTGAAAATTCAGCTTTAATCACAGGAATAAATTACATTTTAAAATATATTCAAATAGAAAACAGTTATTTTAAAATGTATTAATATTTCATAATATTTTCCTGTATTTTTTGATCAAAGTATTGTAGCCTTGGTGAGCAGAGAGACTTCTTTCAAAAACATTTAAAACATCTTACCGACCCTAGTACATATAATAAATAAAAGAAAATAATGTAAAAGAGGAAGAAAAAAGGGACACCGGGACTAGTTTTCACATGGCAAAATTATATAAGGTCTATATCTCGGTACCTACAAGGAGAGAGAAAAGAAAAATAGCACTCCATAAATTCCATAAATTAATCATATTCAATGCATTTCTATCCACATGCTTTTCATAATTCATTTTCTACTTCTAGTTTCTTCGCTTGTGCACCCAAATATTGTTGCAACGCAGAGAAAGATCCATATCAACAAGCATCATTTCAAGAATTTCGTGCAGGCTTAGTGATTTTTGGCTTCCAAAAGCTCAGTAATATGAAAGTAATGAGATGTGCTGCTTCAAACTGCATGTTTTGAGGAAGCAAATGTGTGCTTGCAGAGATAGAGAACAAGTGGGAAATAAACCCAAAAGCATTTCACTGCAATTTAAAAGAGGGAGAGAGATAGGGAGATGTTATGGATATAAAAATGTGACGGGGCACTCAATTCAACTCGTGTAAAAAGATTCAGGGCACCTTAAATATTGGATTTAAAGCATCGAGTTCCCTAACAATCCCATCCTGGAAGCTTTGAGGATAGTTTATTGCAATGAAATATATTATGGAGCAGTATTTCTCAGCAGATCTCCTGGTAAGTCATTCAAAGGTCATAAAAGTTCAGTTTTCTCTTTTCAGCAAATATGAATTCACAGCAGAAACACAGTATAAAAACACAATGCCATAGGGTTTTGCCAGGGCTTTATGATTGTGGTGTTCTGAATGTTTTTAGTGCATTGCTATGCAGTTGATTGATTGGTTGTTATGGTGTTGCTATGGTCGCTAGGGTTGAACGACCAGGCACTATAATATTCTAGTCTCTAGAAATTACTGTTCTCTCTGGCAACAGACGGCAGGTTAGAATTAACCTGGAATTTTAAAATTTTAATCAGGTTAGATGCCATATTGAATTTAACGTGGATAAAAATCGTGTGGAAATCATTGATGCTCGTATGGTCGCGGCTCGCAGCATGTGAGAGGAATTACAAGACGACCCGAGCACGTTACCAGCACCTCCCGACCTCCCGATCATTTTTAAACATTTATACAGCGTATAGGCTGTCCCCTATTGCCAAATCATACACAACCACATCACATAGGCTAAATGGATGAGTATTATTAGCTTAGTGGCTGCAACCATACAGTGTGCGCATACACTGTCACACACACACGCGCACACACACTCTTTCTCTCTGGTTGTTTCTGTTGAAAGGAATGGCTGCTGTTCTCTGCTTTTCAACAAATCATTTGCACACAAAAATGTTTCTTTCTTTTTCCTATCCTTAGCTATAGCTGCAACATTGAAAGCTCCAGTCTCTGTGTTTAGGTCGAAAGCTCAGGCGATTGCCGCCGGCTCGCCATGCAGTACAGTCGTGCCGTGTACTAGCTGCTTTGACGCGATTATCAAGTTAACTGTCTCTAGCGTGTGCAATATCTCACGACCTCGGGAGTGTCCGAACTCGCATAGTGTACGCCTGCCTTTATCACTACTGTTGACAGCATCTTTTGTACTTTTGTCTGGCCCAACCAGATGTCAGTGGGCGGAGTTAGTGTAAATAGCCTTGGCCAACAAGATGGGCTATTTGCACTTAGTGTAAATAGACATTTCGAATTAAATACGAAGATACCCTGATTAAGGTCTAAGTTTTTTTTACCTATTTTATTGTCTAATGAAAATGAAAAATCTGATTGCTTAAAAGCAATTAAAAAAAGGTTCTCCTATGCAGGGTTATTATAGTTGACTAAAACTAAAACTATTAAAACTTTTTTGTTAATTGAAATAAAACTGAAATAAAATAAATATTAGATGAAATGAGAAATGTTGCCTTGGCAATGAACTGAAATAAGTTTAAGTTGAAGCATTAAAATTACTAACTGGAAATACTAAAACTAAAACTGAAATGAAAATAAATTAAACCTAAATAGTAATATAAAAAACTAATACAAATGACAAAAGCACATAACAAAATGACTAAAAATTAAACTAAAATGAAAATGAAAACTGAAAGTATCAAAATAAAAGCGGTAACACTTTACAATTAGGTTTCATTAGTTAACACTTTAACTACTTTAGTTAACATGAACTAAGAATGAACTACACATTTACAGCATTTATTAATCTTAGTTAATTTCAACATTTACTATTACATTATTAAAATCAAATGTTGTGTTTGTTAACATTAGTTAAAGGGTTAGTTCACCCAAAAATGAAAATGATCCCATGATTTACTCACCCTCAAGCCATCCTAGGTGTATATGACTTTCTTCTTTCAGACGAATATAATCAGAGTTATATTAAAAAATGTCCTGGCTAATCCAAGCATTATAATGGCAGTGAATGGCAGCCCAAATTTGAAGCCAAAAAAGTGCATCCATCCATTATAAAAGTGCTCCACACGGCTCCTGGGGGTTAATAAAGGCCTTCTGAAGCAAACCGGTTTGTGTAGGAAAAATATCCATTAAGCAAGTTACGCTTTTTTCGTAAGTTGAATACAGAAGGCGGTATAGATAATATAGATATTTTTCTTACATAACCCCATCGCTTCGCTTCAGAAGGCCTTTATTAACCACCCGGAGCCGTGTGGAGCACTTTTAGAATGGATGCACTTTTTTGGGCTTCACATTTTTAAAAGAGTGATTTTATTTCACGGGTTGACGGGTTGATTTATTTGTAGCATTCTTCCAGGCTTTAATGGCGTCTCAGGAGATTCAGAATAGACTCCCTGAACTTCTCCAAGGGTCTGAGAGGATCTTACCTGCTACTGTGACCTGTCTGGCTCGATCTTGGTCTCTCCGTTCTGCTTGTCACTGATGGATTTCTGCGAGAGGCGCGAGGACATGGTGGCGGCTTGCACCACAGCCTTGAAGCTGCGCTTGCGCTTCTGCACGTTCTGCTCCGGGTGGAAGATGATGACGTAGACTTTCGGTATGTAGAGCATGCCCAGAGACACGGAGGCACTCAGACTCATGGACACGGTCAGCGTCGTCGTCTGGATGAACATCTGGATCAAACAGTTATATATCACAGGAGAGAGTTATATATTACTTTTGATAGACCCTATTATAAAAGAAAGACAAGATCATAACTGAGATCACTTTAAATGGATAGTTCACCCAAAAATAAAAATTCTCTCAACATTTACGCACCCTCATGCCATCCCCGATGTATATGGCTTTCTTTCTTCAGATAAACATAAATGATTCATTCACACAGACATTGATTCACCCACTGGGGTCGTATGAATTACCGTCATGATCGGTGTGTGTGGTTTTTCAAGCGTCATCCGAGTGGCAGCCATTTACTTTCATTATATGGACTCACAGAGATGGATTATTTTCCTAAAAAATATTGCTCGTGTTTATATGACAAACAGATTCTAGTAACCTCAGAGCTTCAGAATATAACTCAACTATACTAAGACTTGCTTTACTAATTAGCAAAACTCAAAAGTCATTTCAATTGCCCCGCTTGATTGCACAAATCGCACGACGCTGGAGAATTACTAGAATAAGTCTTTAAATCACAATATTCAAGAAATGCAGGAGAACACAGGAAAGCTATAACAACAACCAAGTAAAACTAAGATGACACAGAACAATGAACAGAAGAAACGAAGGGTATAAATACACAGAGATAACTAAATGAACAGCAGGTGAACGTAATCCAAAAAGAAACCATAGAAATTTATGCCGCGTTCCAGGCAACCCGTAACCCGTGTTTTTCCAACCTTCTACCCGTGAAAGTGCACTGGAACGGCAGTCAAACCCGTGACTTCCCACCCGTAAACTCGTACTAGAGTGGGAGTGGAAAGTTCTGAGTGTGATCTACTGAAGACACACAAATAATGAACACAGACGCAGCCGGATCATTTCCATAATGACCAACACAATCTACCAGCGCAAATTAGTGTCTGGTTTAAGACATGCTTTTTTTGGCCGGTAAATAATGGTAGTAAATTGACTAGCGCAAATCCTAGTAAATCACCTTGCGTGATTCATTTTAATATTCTCCTCCCATACATTTTGCGTCTGAAAGGGAAACGCCTACAAATGCATATGCAATAAGGTCAGCCGCAAAAATAACCCTGTCCACGCCTTTTCAGCGCTAATTTATCACTGCGTGTCTTTAGTAAATTTTTAATGCCAAAAGAGGGTTTGCACTGAAGCAAGCTGTTAGTAAATCTGGCCCAAATATTTTATTTATTTATTTATTTTTTTACAAATGTTAAAGACAAAGAGAAAATTCATATTAACATAATTATAAAAATGAAATTAGAACCAAGTTACTTAATTATTATAATTATAAATTAAATATTTATTATGCACGATCATTCAAAAGTGTGGGGTCTGTTTTCTTAATGTTTTTAAGCGAAGTCTCTCATGCTCACCAAGGCTGCATTTATCTGATCAAAAATACAGCAAAAATATTAATACTGTAAATTATTATTACAACTGTTTCCTATTTTAATATTTTTAAAAATGTTTATTCCTCAAGCAAAGTTGAATTTGGTGCTCAAGAATTTCTTATTATCAATGTTGAAAACAGCTACTTCATATTTTTGATACTTTTTTTCAGCATTCTATGGGCCTTATTTTAACGATCTAAGCACATGGTCTGAAGCTCATAGCGCAGAATCCACTTTTGCTAGTTTAACAACGGAAAAAACGGTCGGCATGCCCAGCGTATGGTCCAAAAGGGTTGTACCTAGTCTTTTAATGAGTCATGGTGTGTTTTGGGCATAACGTGCAATAAACCAATCAGAGTGTCATCTCCCATTCCCTTTAAAAGCCAGTTGTGCTTGCACCATGGCGGATTCGCTATTTACATGGCGAAATTTGCGAGCGGAAAGACTGAATGCTTCTCCAGAGAGGAATCCTTTTATTTTTAATATTTAAAAATGTTTGTGTGCTGCTGCGCGTCCCTGTGTGTGTAATAAGCAGAGTGGACACGTGTTTTAGTACCCGCCTATAGGCACATATTACTAACGTGCTCTTTAAATAACACAAAAAATACTGCGGGGTACTACTAGGTTTTTGTTGGTCAATGGCGCAGTCGTTTTCAGTTGCCTCAAAATAGCAATACGCCAACAATGCGCCTGAACACACCTCGTTTTCATACCCGCACGCCCATGGGTGAAGCAGATGGGCGTGAGTGCATTTGCTATTTAAATAACGTGACGCTGGATGTAAAAATGATAACTGCGTCGGGCTGAAACTAGCAAAAAACACTTGCGTCGCGCCTGCCATCACATTGCGGCGGGTGTATGATAGGGCCCTATGATGAATAGAACATTCAAAAGTACAGCATTTATTTGAAATAGAAATATTTTACAGTATATTACATTATAAATGTCTTTACTGCCAATTTAAGCATCCTTACTGAATAAAAGTATTAATGTATTTAAAAATCTTGCTGACATCTAGTTTTTGAATGGTATTGTATTACACATGACTTGTATTGCTCCATACTCTATCATTTGTTTCCTAAAATTAACAAAAGAAACATCAAATGTGATGCTTGAATTAAACATCTAAAGCCTTCTTAGCTCTGAAAACAACCTTAGAGTAATAAAATCCTCCTTTGGACAGGCCATGGCAATGCATCAATATAAACATTCACAATGTTCATCATATGCGGCTGCCAAATCCAAATAAAAGAGCACCTGCCCACCCAAGAGTGCTCACCAGGAAATGACACGTATAGTATTAGCGCGGTGCATTAAACGGGAAGTCAGTGGGAAGCTACCTGGGTCGTTTAATCTATGCAGCAATAACTAATGCTCTGATTCCTAATTCCCGCTGACGAGGCTTCTGGCTTTATTAAGATGGGTAGACATTGTCTTTCAGGCTCCCAAACACTCCCGTTATCAACCTCCTCCCACAGTCAAACCCCCGGAACCTCATTGGTGGGCGGAAGAGTCTTTGTCTCTGTGTCATGGTGTGTCTTTGGGAGATAAAGGGGAGAAATGAAATGTTGTTTTTTTCTCATCTCATCCCTTTCCATGTCTGCCATATCAAAGGCCTCTTCAAAAGAGAAACTGTGAGCAATACAACTTGGACTTGTTATCGTGAGCCTGGCAGGTTGTTGCTTACTTCAGTGCCTTCATATTGAAATGACTTCATTTCACATAATTTTTTACTTAAGGACTTAAACAGCGACTAAGCTCTGCTCTTTTGTTGCTGGATTGGAGCAGAACTGTGGTGTAAATACTGGAAGTTGTTTCACAGAAAGATGTTGTTGCATTACTATATATTGTGTTTTAAAGATGGTAAAGGCGACATCTGAATCTTTCATGTGTAGTATTGCTCTCTGTCCCATCGCAAATGTATGAGAAAAGCATTACAGTTGTTTTTATACAAGAACAGTGTAAGACTGGAAAAAGGTTGCATATGCCAGAATGTCTCTGAGAATATAAAGGACATTAGCATCTGAATCGACTCATGCATTTAGCATCCCCATCCGAGACAACGTCACGCTGAGTGAATCATCTAAATTTACATGTCTCTCCTTTCACCTGCATCTACCCCCATCTCCCCTCCAGAATTCACCCAAAATCTATATGGTCTAAAGTGAACAAATACTATACAGAATTATACATGTTTGATATTATTTGAAACGTCTCAGTGCGACTGGTACAAAGGTCTCCTCCCCACAGAAGTAAACCAAAAAGTAATAAAGGTTTTGAGAGTTTAGAGATACTTTGCTTATTACGTTGGGTGTGGCTTTAGCCATTTGGTCTTTTGTCAATACAGGTCTATGGGACAGTGATTAAATGTAAATTCCCATTGTTAACACGTTTCCATTTGAAAGAGGTTTCTGTCTTGGTCTGGTATTTAGGGAGAGGTTGCAAAGAGGCTCGAACCTTTACATCGGTCAGCCCATAACGCTGAGTGTCTCCTAGATGCTCAGCGTTATGTAATTCTCAGAAGGTCAGGTATCCATATTTTATTCTATACTTCAGAGCATTTGATGTTATGTATGGATTATCTTTGAATTGATTATGTAATTGGCATGATACATTTACCTGACTAATAATAAATTGTTACACTGATTTATTCTGACGGGTATAATTTCAACAAAGGGTTAAACTGAATAATTAAATGTGTAAACTATTAAATATAAATGACCAAATAACCAATTGGCATTCTAACCTAAATTCGAGGTCATAATTAAAATGGAGTCAGATAAAGATAAATTAGAATTAAATCCCTTTGCCCCGCTGAAAAGACCGAACGCGCAAGAAACCTTCACCCACCAATCGTACGCCTCCATTGGAACGATTGGACGGGCTTACAAACAGTAACCCAGAAGCAACTAGCAACACCACTAGGTAATGATGAAAAACACTTCCATATAAAACACTTTCTTGCATAAAACAGTATATTAAACAAGGATTATTCCTCTCCTAAAACACCACTGTAATCCACTTCTGTGGAGGCTTTTTCATCAGGGCATGGAGAATGAGGTCAAATTCAACCTCGAACCATCCCAAAGGTCTCATTTGTTTTTCTCCATGTTCAAACTTCAGTGACATCAAACTGGTAAGATGCATTGACATGCTATGTTTGAATATGTGCATATGTTAATGAAATTTGACTTAAAAAACTTTCAGTTTGTTCCTTACAAAAAGCTTTCATATGATTTCAGAAGATGTGGAATATAGTCAGCTGAACCTGCATTTTGTCACTTTATATAGTACCGTTGAAAAGTTTGGGGTCTGTAAGATTTTTTTTATTGCTTCTGAATTTAGTGCCTTATGCAAAACACAGTAAAAACTGGAATATTGTGATATTGTAATATTATTAAGATTTAAAATATTTGAAAATGTAATTTATTCCTGTGATGAATTTTCAGCATCATTACTCCAGTCTTCAGTGTCACATGATCCTTCAGAAATCATTCTAATATGCTGATTTGCTGCTGATTTTTTATTATTATCAGTGTTCAAAACAGTTGTGCTGCTTAATATTTTTGTGGAAATGATGATATGTCTGTTCAGGATTCTTTGATGAATAAAAAGAAGAGCATTTATTTGAAACAGAAATCAAATTGAAATGTCTTTAGTGTTACTTTTGATCAATTTAATGCATCCTTGCTGAATAAAAGTATTAATTTCTTTTAAAAAACGGCAATGTACTTTGGATAAACAGAGCAGAGATGAAAGTTTGGGGTCTCTCATGCTCACCAATGCTGCATTTATTTGATCAAAAAACAGTAAAAACAGTAATACTGAAAATATTATTACAACTCCTGTCTATTTTTATATATTTTAAAATGTAATTTATTCCTCAAGCAAAGTTGAATTTGGTGCTCAAGAAACATTTCCTAATATCAGTGTTGAAAACAGCTACTTCATATTTTTGTGGAAACTGCAATGCGTTTTTGCATTCTTTGATGAATGAACGTTCAAAAGAACAGCATTTATTTGAAATATAAATATTTTACATTATATTACATTATAAATGTATTTACTGTCACTTTCAATTTAAGCATCCTTGCTGAATAAAAGTATTAATGTGTTTAAAAATCTTGCTGACATAGTTTTCAATGGTAGTGTATTACAAATTACTTTTATCGCTCTATCCTTGTTTCCTAAAATGAACAAAAGAAACATCAATTGTAATGCTTAAATAAAACATCTAAAACAGTTGAAAACAGTTGTGCTGCTTCATATTTTTGTGACATATTTCTTCAGGATTCTTTGATGAATAAAAAGAAGAGCATTTATTTGAAATAGAAATCAAAAAGAAATGTCTTTACTGTTACTTTTGTTTAATTTAATGCATCCTTGCTGAATAATAGTATTAATTGCAAATATCTCCTTTTAATGCTTCTAAAAGAAGTGTCTACTGTATTTTATGCAAAAATACAGTAAAACAGTAATATTTTGAAATATTATTACAATGTAAAATGTTTTCTATTTGAATATATTATAAAATGTTATTTATTCCTGTGATTAAAGCTAAATTTTCAGCATCATTACTCCAGTCTTCAGTGTCACATGATCCTTCAGAAATCATTCTAATATGATGATCTGATGCTCACGAAACATTTCTTATTATTATCAATGTTGAAAACAGTTGTGACGCTTAATACTTCTGTGGGAAAAGTGATATATTCAATGAATAAAAAGAAACATTTATTTGAAATAGAAATCTTTTTAACATAAAAAATTCCTTTAATGTTACTTTTGATACAAATTAATGCAACCTTGCTGAAAAAACAATAATTTCTTGTGTACTTTGATGGTGAGTAAATGATTTGCATTTTTGGGTGAACCATTTGTTTAACAACATTAATAATCAATCACATTATAACACACATCTCACCTTCTCAGTGGACTGTGCTGTGCCAAAGAAAATAGGCACAAATGCCAGCCAGACGATGCAGGTGGTATACATGGTGAAGCCGATCGGTTTAGCTTCGTTGAAAGTCTCAGGCACACCTCTGCTCTTGACCGCATAGACAGTGCATGTGACCATCAGCACGATACTGTAGCTCAGGCAGCAGATGAGCGACAAATCAGACATGTCACACTTCAGGACTCCACGTGCCAACTCTGGATTGGGCGGCCGCTGCTCCTCGTAGTCCACGGTGGTGTGTGGCGGCATCACACCAAACCAGACAAAAACACCCACAACCTGCGGAGAGCGCAACAGATGGGAGGAAGTAAAAGCTTATCATTATCGGCGAGACTGAGGCAGTCAGAAGGTCAGACTCATTTGTCAAGAGCTGCTGTTAGACTGATGTAGAATAAAGTGTAAAAAAGGCTGTGTTTTAGCCAGTCTTCAGCCGTCACGATTTTGCACAAGATTACTGGTTAAATAGGCCACCTATCAGCCTGATTGCTCTTAATGATGGGTTTTAAAGTGCTTTTTTAAAGGCACAAAAGAAACTATAAGATCCGCTCCACGCTTTATAATAACGTGCCCAGATTTCTGAAACCCAAAAAGGGGGATATGTCTAGTTGAGCTGAAATGTAGCATTTAAATTTCCAATGTTTTTAATTCTGAATTAAAAGGGGGAACAATGCGAATTTTGTGTATTTTACCCTAACAATTGTAGACTGTCAGAAACAACTACATTACATGACCGTTCAAGATTTTTTTACATGAATGCTTTTATTTAGCACAGATCCATTCAATTGATTAAAAGTGACAGTAAAGACATTTATAATATTACAAAAGATTTCAGTTTCAAATAAATGCAGTTTTTTTTTTTACTTTCTATTCATCAAAGAATCCTGAAAAATTGTCATGGTTTTCATAAGAATATGAAGCAGCACAACTGTTTTTAACATTGATAATAAGAGTCAGAATGATTTCTGAAGGATCATGTGACACTGAAGACTAATGTAATGATGTAATGAGTAATGATGCTGAAAATTCAACTATAAATTATATTCGTTAACATTAGTTAATTTATTAACTAACATGAACTAACAATGAGCAACACATTTGTTATAGTATTTATTAATCTTTGTTAATGTTAGTTAATAAAAATCCAGCTGTTCATCGATTGTTCATGTTAGTTCACAGTGCATTAACTAATGTTAACAAATATATTGTTAAATATATTTACAAATAATATACAGCTAGGTTCATCAACCAACTCCTTCCAGGACAGCCAGGAACCTTGTGAGTTGTGATTGATTATCAGTTAAACTTCACTGACCACATTACTGCAACAGCCCGGTCCTGCAGATTTGCGTTATACAACATTAGGAAGATTAGAACCTTCCTATCAGAGCAGGCCACACAACTCCTGGTCCAAGCTCTTGTTCTCTCCAGACTGGACTACTGCAATGCTCTTCTAGCTGGCCTTCCGGCATGCACTATCAAACCCTTGCAACTGATCCAGAATGCAGCGGCGAGGGTGGTCTTCAACGAGCTAAAGAAAGCGTACGTCACGCCTCTCTTCATCAGTTTGCACTGGCTACCAATAGCCGCTCGCATCAAATTCAAGGCACTGGTGCTTGCCTACAAAGCAACCACAGGCTCTGCACCAATATACCTAAATTTGCTTGTTCAGACTTACACACCCTCCAGAAGCTTGCGTTCTGCAAGTGAACGGCGCCTCGTAGTGCCATCCCAAAGAAGCACGAAATCACTCTTACAGACCTTTTCTTGGACTGTTCCCACCTGCTCAATTTGAGCAGCCGAGTCTGTAGCCATTTTCAAAAAACATCTAAAGACATATCTTTTTTAGCAGCACCTGAACAATTAAGACCAGCACTTAACTATTCTATGCGTTTTTCTGTTTGTTTATTAAAAAAAAAAGAAAAAAAAGTGTATGCGTACTGTACTATGTGTACTGCGCTAGATTAACTGAGATTTGTTACAGCACTTGCATGCTGTTGCCCCTTGTTTGTCTGATTGCTTTTATTGCTCTCCTCATTTGTAAGTCGCTTTGGATAAAAGCTTCTGCTAAATTATTACATGTAAATGTAAATGTTTTCAGACCAGCACGCCCCATGGGCAAACAGATGGGCACGAGTGCATTTGCTATTTAAACAACGTGGCGTTGGACGTGAAAATGATAACTGCGTCGGGCTGAAACTAGAAAAAAAACACTTGTTCCTGGGTCAACACCATCCCTGTTATTTCAGGTTAGGGCTGCCCAAAGGAAAGAAAAATCCTAATAAAATCTCATTGAAATCTATCTTTTTTGATAGTGAGTCAAGTGAGATTAAATAGACAGCAGATGGAGACTTAAAGACTCTCATGTGTCACCTGTAGATTTACAATGTCTAAAACTGTGCACCAAATTGCCAGTCTGCCATCAAAAGTGAGAGATCCCACTATGAACTTGAATATTTCTCATCAAATTCAGACAGACAACTTCAATGAACTTCAGACATGGAAGTACATGGAAGTCTTGATTGTCTTAAATATCTTCTGTCCTGTGAAGTTCTTATTCCTTTAGCTAAAAATAAAATAAATAAAAGATGAAACTGAAATTAGACACTGTGTGAAGAAATAATGTGTTTTAAAACAATAATGTGAAATATCTAGGATATAACCCAGCTAACAAAAATATATGTTCTAAGAACATAATGTTCATATTAGGTTATGATGTCATGATCTCATGTTTTAATTTTTTTTATTCTTGGTTAAGGAAACATTCTCTGTTTTATCATTCTTTAAACGATAGTAGGAATGTTACTTTTGGATGTTCTCTGAACATTCTGAAACATTCTAAAGTATGTGGTGTTAACTTTTTGAGGGTATTATTAAAGGGTCTAAAAACAAAATGACAGCTCTGCCGACGGCTCCCGTAACCCGAGTGAAGCTCGTTGATGGGTACGCTCTTGCTCTCGCTCTGGTTTGTGTGCCCATGAAAGCAATTCCACCCTTTATGAAGTCATACAGGGCCATACGCAGAAAAAACTTTCCGAAACTTATTTGAATCCTGAAGGAGTGTATTTGGCACAGAAACACTCATACATCCAACTCGTTTTTTTTTATTTTGGCCATGTTTAGCATGAGAGTCCAATAGCATTAGACCCCCACTTTAAAGACCAGATAACTTTGAACGAATGTTTTATAAACGTTACTGGAAGAACATTTGTTCATAACTTTGAGAACCTTGTTACAACATTAGCTAAACTGCTGAGAAGCTTCCCTGTTAGCTAGGAAGTGACTATTTTAGATTTTTGAAATATAAAACAAGGACTTTTCTACAGGGGACGTATGATCACCCTAAATCATCATGTAGCAAAGTCATTCACCATGTAAGTGCAAAGGGTCACTGGATGAGAGCAGCTGGTTAGAGGCACGATTTAAAGATCATCCTTTACACCTGTTCTCAACAAGAACATTCAGACTAGGAAGTGACTGATCCTGATTGAGGGTGCTCATCAGGTAACGCGCAAAACTTTTCAAGAAACTTCTACGGCTAGGAGGAGAACAGAACAGCAGCCGGGCGGCCGGCATGTTGCTGCGGAGACAGATGTTGCTGTCAGAATTGCTCGGCGGAGTTCCGTTCTCCACTCAGCATCGGTGACACATCTGCCAACATGCGCTGGAGGAGGTACTGAGAAACGTCCTGCTGTCAATCATTCTCCCGCTAACGTCCTGTTAATCTCGTCTCCCCCGCGCTGTTGCTAGTGAGTCATGCGCATAATTCTGGGGCTAAGCTTGAACTACAAAAGCTTTTAAAATATTCTTTTGTAAAAGTTCCAATCAGCAGTTTTTAATCGGCGGAGAGGTGTTTATCACCAGACACGATGTGTATCAACAGCGGCGGAGCTTTCTTGTCACCTGTAAATCGTTCAAGCATTTTTTCGCCTTTACTTTTGCTTTTACACATTAGCGTGGCTGGCACGTTTGCTGGCACAAGCAGAATGAAGCCCGAGCACTCAACATGATGAGGTCTGCAGGCAGCTTATCAGCTTCGGCAGAGTGTACAAACACAGGAGAATCTGCTTGGCTGGGAAACTGCTATTGACAAAACCTCAAAATTCATCCACAGGGACATATTGAGAATGAAACAACAGTATAGGGGCTTTAGTTACCATAACCAGCGGCTCTGTATCACTCATGAACCTGTGTTTGGCTAGAGCGAGACAGAAAGGTTCATGTACGGTACATTTCAGTAAGATTAGGACTTGCTAAGGAAATAATTCTAGACAACGTGAAGAAGAATTTTCTTCACTAATTAAATTAATAATTCCTTAATTCAATAACTTGTCCTTGCATTCCTCACCGAAGCTGCAGCTTTTAATAAATGTATGAAGTTAAAATTTTTACATTTAAATCGGATGTCATTTTTTATTAAATACGTTTTCTGTGCAAACTTAATATGCAGGGTCTATTAAAAAATTAATAGGTTTATTCCACAGGAAAACATATGTACAGTGAATACTTTCATTCAGCAAGGACGCAATAAAGGGGTCATGAACTGAGAAATAACATTTTCCTTGAGCTTTTGACATATAAGAGGTCATCATCCTATAAGAATATCCTGTAAGTTTCAGAGCTGAAAACTTCCTTGTTAGTCTAAAAACAGCTTTTATTGTAACCAAGCCCAGATAATGAGAGTTCCACATGTAATGAAAGGGTCTACAGTAACAAATTCTATGAGATTTGGGACATACAGTACATGGGTTGCACCCTGCAGGAAGCAAAACAATAAAACAATTATTACTACAGTAAATTGCATTAAGCTCTGATTTAATACGCTCACCTGTACTGCGATCAGAACGAAAGTTATCATAAGCTGTGAAGTGGGGCTGATGAATTTTGGAGGCGTGACGGACTTCTTGCCCTGCTCGAAGATCCGGTAGATCCTGTTGGTCTTTGTGAGCATGGCAGAGTATGTGATGCTCATGCCCAGACCCAGCAGCAGCCTGCGGAAAGCACACACCACAGTTGTCGGCTCAGCGATCATGAGGAAGGTGATGAGGTAGATGAGGAAGATTCCGGTCAGGAGCACGTAGCTGAGCTCGCGACCCGCGGCCCTCACGATGGGGGTGTCGTTGAAGCGGATGAAGGTGATGATGACGGACAGGGTTGCCATGATGCCAAGAATGGCCAGAAATAGAGGGATAACGGCCCAGGGAGAATGCCACTCCAGCTTGATGATGGGAGTTGGCCGGCAGGCAGTGCGGTTGAGGGTCGGTCGCATGTCGAAAGGGCACATCTCGCAGTTGAACTCGTCAGCTTGGAACTGATACCCGTCACAGAGCTCACAGTGCCAGCAGCATGGGACACCCTTCACCATCTTCTTCCTCTCACCCGATTGGCACGGAAAACTGCAAACAGAGTCCGGAATCTGACGGGATCCACCAGTCCACTGCATGTCTTCTACCTGATGAAATACAGGAAACATTTAAAGAGAACTAAACTAGAAAATTATGTTAATATGTACATAATAAAGGGTTAGTTCACCCAAAAATGAAAATTCTGTCATCATTTACTCACCCTCATGTCGTTCCAAACCTGTAAGACTAGTTATCTTCGGAACACAAATTAAAATATTTTTAATGAAATCTGAGAGATTTCTGTCACTCCATTGAAGCTGTCAACTACCACTCTGACGCTTCAAAAAGTTCATAAAAAGATCGCAAAACTAATCCATATGAATTGAGTGGGTTAGTCCCAATTTTCTGAAGAGACTCGATCGCTTTATATGATGAACAGATTGAATTTAAGCTTTTTTTATTCACATATAAACATTGATCACCGCACACATCAGTTGTGGTAAACAGAAGCTCAAGTATGTTCACTTGATGTGCGAGAACCAATGAGGTTCATTCTCATGTTACACAGCACGTTTGAGCTTCTGCAGGAACCAATGAGTTTCATTCTCATGTTCACGTGTTCTCACGCATCAAGCCGGTTCGGTTGAGCTTCTGTTTATGTTCACTGATCAATGTTTATATGTGAATGAAAGCCTACATTCAATCTGTTCATCATGTAAAGCGATTGTGTCTCTTCAGAGAATTTGGAATAAACCGCTCAATTCATATGGATTACTTTTACAATCTTTTTATGAACTTTTTGAAGCATCAAAGTGGTAGTTGTGTAGCTGTCAATGGAGGGACAGAAATCTCACAGATTTCATTAAAAAGATCTTCCGTGTTCCAAAGATGAACGAATGTCTTACAGGTTTGGAACAACATGAGAGTGATTAAATGATGACGGAATTTTCATTTTTGGGTGAACTAACTCGTTGTCAATATAATTAAACTGTATGCTAATGTACAATTGGAGTCAGTTTACATTGAGTCGCAGGTTATTGGTCCACTGGCCGATGACTCTGTATCCTGGACTAGTGGTGTTGGTCATCTGGTACTGAAAGATGTCATAGCGTCCAGGAGCATCACCGTTTTCATTAAACAGAACAGCAGTGCCGGCGCTACCTGATAATCACAAAAGAAACATATAATGTTATCATACAACTAGAAACATCATAAATGTCTTTATTTTCCAAAAACAAATTCAACTCATTTTATTTTATTGTTTTGTTTTCATTTTGTGTTTTGCATCTTTATTAAATATGGGAAGATTGGGAAGGACATATCAATGGGCTCATCTCATTTTATTGTGCAAGCAGATATTCTTGATCTGTTTCCTGAAAGAGAAAGATTGCAAAATTTAAATGCATAATGTTATTTTTGTCAACCTTGAAGAAGGTGATCTGAAAGCTAATAGGCATTGACTAAAAGCCACAAAACAGTTCTGACGTGATCACAGCTAGATATATCATAAAGAGATGTCAGGTTCTAGTTATATCTCCTCTTCCTGTCACTCCTTCTCCACTGAGACTCTAAACATCTTCACTTCGCTCTACAAACATCTGCCATGTAGACGCTCCATTCATGCATACTTTATACAGCTGCATATTAGATGCAGCAATATCTGTTTTTAGTCCATGGTTATGAATGGTGCATTCCGGTGAATGGTAAACTCGGAATGCACTATGGACAGACATTCAGCTGCTTCCATGTGCTTTGAGTCTGTCTTTGTCAACCTGAATATGTGTATTTAGTTCAGTCATTAGATCCCTTCCTCCAACTCAGCAAGAACACATCATTCAACCACTCATAACCTGCTTCAGTTAGCCCTGGATGGATGAGCATTTGTCTTTTCCTCGTTTGTTCTTTCCTGTATAGGCGGAAAACAGCTTCATTTGAAATTCTGGTGTTGAAAAAAGATTTTCAGATTTTCTCCTTCACAATAATGCATATTGCTTGTTCAGCCAGTTCCCTCCAAATGTTTGCAAGATGACAGTCACTCTTGAGGAAGTGATTTAATGGGAATTCTTTCATGGACAGCTTCACAACACCAGAGCAAAGTTAGATTTACTTGGCAGAACTTTGCCATTTTCTAGAGATTTTTTAAACTATACTGAACTACGAGGTCACACCAATGAGAAGCACTAAGCACATTTTGCATTTAATCGCACATTTACACATTTAATTAAACGGAATATTCTGCATATAATAATATAGGGCGGGGCTTGGTTTTATCTTTCATGTTTGGAACAACATGGTAATGAGTACATGATAACAGAATTTTAATTTGTAGGTAAAGTATTCAAATATCCCAGGGCAGACCCATGTCAATATGCACGACACTTGTGCCCAATCCAGATGAGCCTGTGAGGCAAAACTAAGCTCTCTATGGGGTTTAGTCTGGACCTTTGAACATCTTTTGGTATTCGGCCTAATGGCATTTCTGCCAGTCAGGTCTCGTCTTCAGTGATTCTGATCTAGTGTGTCAACTCACCATTGAAGTTGACGGCGCGGATGTAGCTAAGCAGCGAACGTCCCTCCACTGGGTCCATTTTATCACAAACACCTGTGGCTCCCAGACACAGATCCTGGTGCATGTTGTGCAAAGCATGAGCCATGGCATACACCGCATCAATTACAAACTGAACCTTGCCCTCTTGCTCGTAATGAGAATCACGACTGATCCGTTCTTCTCCTGAAAGACAGAGAGAGATCAGTTGAAATGAACACAGTGAGCCAGCAAAGTGTTGAATGAAAAGAGTAGGTGAACAATAAGCAAGACAGAAGACATTAAAGACTTTTTAAGGTCACCTATCATTGCTCTAAACATCAGCTAACTTACAAACGGCTATCAGGAGCGCTCACCTGTGCATTTCTTCTTTTCTGGGTCGATCTTGATACCTGGACGTGTCAGTTTGCACCTAAAGTCATCCTCCCAGAATTCAGCGAACCAGATATTCCTGCGATTGTTCTCCAGGGATCGAGTGATGAAGTACTGGTCAAACCCTGATCGAAAAGCAGAAAAATGTCCAATTTTAGGTTTATAGTAGAATTAAGTACAATTGCTACAGATACGCTACAGTTCATGATTTTTGAACGTTTTTAAATCTTTTGTAACATTATAAATCTGTGTACTGTCACCTTTGATCAGTTAATGCATGAATAAAAGTATTAATTTCTTTTTCTTTTTTTTATCTTACTGAACCCATACTTTTGAACAATAGTGTACATGGCAGAAATAGAAGTTGCAACCAACTTTACTACCATATTGTGAGTAAAATAGCTCTTGAACAAGGATGAAATGTAGGACGGGATTGATTTTATCCATCAGTATTTGATTGGATTGTGAAAAGTGAGCGTTGCATATTAGACTGAAGGCAGAGTGGGCTTGAATTCATTGCAGACATCAAGCAAGCATATCACAGGAAGAGCAATTTGAATGCACAAATGAATCGTCCACAATAAAATCAGTAACATGCATTTATTTTATGGCGACTTAAAAGATGCATAATATATTCCAAACCATCAATTGATGCTCTCTTGGGCAGAATGGTGACAGCACCCTCAGCCACTTCCTCCTGGTCCAGGATCGGAGAGCTCTTGGCACCCCAGCTGTCTGATCCCACAAATTTAAAATGACCAGTCAAATTGGACTTCCTCGCAGCCTCCAGGACCTGCCTGGACAAGAAACAGCACAATTAGACTGTTTATACAGAAAACTATTCACAAAATATAGTGAAAATGTGGGGAACATCAACATGAAACACCATTAACAACCCACTGCACTTCTGTTGTGTACACGAGTGTTCTTTTGTGTTTCAATATGTGTTGTCAAATTAGACTTTTTAAACCTATGTCTAAAACTACTCAGAATTACCTTTGTTTGAACATGAACATGCACATAATACAAAATTAAAATTTAACAAATTAAAAAAAGAATTGAAATAATTAATAAATTGCTAAATTAATCTATATAATTTTTTTATTTAATAATTTAATTTGTATTATTTTCTAATTTATTTAGATTTATTTATTTAGGTTTATGTATTTTTATTTGTATAGCACTTTTCACAATACATATGGTTTCAAAGCAGCTTTATAGAAAATGTTTGTATTATATAAGTAAGGTAGTATTTTGTTATCAGCCATAGATGATGAGTGTGTCAAAGTAATGTCCATATGGCAGTGATACACAGCTATAATATAATACAAGTTATGCCAAGTATTCAGTTAAGCAGTTAATATTTTGTAGTTTATGTTGATCCAAAGTTGCCATCATTTGGAGACTTTGCAAGTGTTGGTGCCATCTGAAATCTTTACAAAGATTGGATCCAAACTGGAGCTGAAGCATTTTTTTAAGTGACACTTACAACCGGAACATGACCAAAGTCAAATGAATTAAAATCTGAATAATTGTTCTCTATGAGATTGACTGCATCCCTTAAACATCTCAACTGCCAATGACCAATTCTTCAATAATTACATTTGCACACAAATGTCATTTGTCTGTAAATATGAAATAAAAAAAGATTTTAAGACTGTAAGACTGTTCTCCTGTATTGTATCATTCAAAGCACACCTACATGCATACATTCGCAAATGTTAATATAATGTATAAATGTATAAACGTCTCTAAATGAAAAGAAAAAGACCTTCATGAAATTCAAATATATCAAATTGTTACTTAGAGTGGCACTTAACCAAGTTATTATGAATTAAGCTATTCAGTTATGCATTTGAAGATGTGGTTGACAATTCACGCAGTGTGAGCGACAGCCCGTGTTCACAGGAGTGCTTTAATGAGGGGGAAACTTCATCTGCATAGATGTTCTCTACCTCATCAGCCTGTCAAAAAGCATCAACAACCAGCCATATGGATTAGAGAGTGAGATACCCAAACACAGAGTGGCAAATTGTCACTGACGATGATAGCAAAGTATTGTCTCCACTGGGTGAGTTTGTTTGGTACTTCTGAATTTGCAAGTTCAAACATGGAAAAAGCAAAATGCCATTATGCCAGGAGGAATGCAATGTCTTGAATACTGTATCCACTCTTATCATATATGAAAAGGTCATCTAAGCTCAGAGATAAAAAGATACAGACAGCTTATTTTGGATTTGACACTATAGCACCTTCTAAGATGACATTTCCCAGGCAGCTTTAGCACTTCATGGGTTAAGGGTGACACACCTGAGGCCAAAAGACAAGAGCAACATAAAACCACAGCAGATACACGTCACACAGATTTCCAATCATCGTTTAAAATGAAGAAATATTCTGTCTTCCCTTGTTATTTAAGAGCCAGGGAGCAACAGAATATACACTCACCTAAAGGATTATTAGGAAGACCTGTTCAATTTCTCATTAATGCAATTATCTAATCAACCAATCACATGGCAGTTGCTTCAATGCATTTAGGGGTGTGGTCCTGGTCAAGACAATCTCCTGAACTCCAAACTGAATGTCAGAATGGGAAAGAAAGGTGATTTAAGCAATTTTGAGCGTGGCATGGTTGTTGGTGCCAGACGGGCCGGTCTGAGTATTTCACAATCTGCTCAGTTACTGGGATTTTCACGCACAACCATTTCTAGAGTTTACAAAGAATGGTGTGAAAAGGGAAAAACATCCAGTATGCGGCAGTCCTGTGGGCGAAAATGCCTTGTTGATGCTAGAGGTCAGAGTAGAATGGGCCGACTGATTCAAGCTGATAGAAGAGCAACTTTGACTGAAATAACCACTCGTTACAACCGAGGTATGCAGCAAAGCATTTGTGAAGCCACAACACGCACAGCCTTGAGGCGGATGGGCTACAACAGCAGAAGACCCCACCGGGTACCACTCATCTCCACTACAAATAGGAAAAAGAGGCTACAATTTGCACGAGCTCACCAAAATTGGACAGTTGAAGACTGGAAAAATGTTGCCTGGTCTGATGAGTCTCGATTTCTGTTGAGACATTCAGATGGTAGAGTCAGAATTTGGCGTAAACAGAATGAGAACATGGATCCATCATGCCTTGTTACCATTGTGCAGGCTGGTGGTGGTGGTGTAATGGTGTGGGGGATGTTTTCTTGGCACAATTTAGGCCCCTTAGTGCTAATTGGGCATCGTTTAAATGCCACGGCCTACCTGAGCATTGTTTCTGACCATGTCCATCCCTTTATGACCACCATGTACCCATCCTCTGATGGCTACTTCCAGCAGGATAATGCACCATGTCACAAAGCTCGAATCATTTTAAATTGGTTTCTTGAACATGACAATGAGTTCACTGTACTAAAATGGCCCCCACAGTCACCAGATCTCAACCCAACAGAGCATCAGCAAACTGTCCTTTGATGAATGGGGAAAGTTATTTGAGAACTACTTGCTTGCTATCGGTGGAGAAGAGTTTTCTGCAGAGAGAAAGAGAACTCTGCTGATACACTGTCTAGGAACAGAAGGGCAACGAATCTACAATACATTTCCTCTTACCGCTGATACCTATGACGGATCTTTACAAGCACTGAAACTTTTTTCTCCTAAGCTGAATGTGGTTTCAGAGAGATATTGCTTCAGACAACGCGCTCAAGCCGTGGGTGAGTCCACTGATCATTACGTTGCTGTGCTTCGTCAACTAGTGAAAACATGCGCTTTTAGCAATATTGAGCATGAAATGATCCGTGATCAGATTGTGGAAAAAACGTGCATGCCCCAAATTCGCGAAAGACTGTTACTAGAGCCAGATTTAACCCTTGAAAAGACATATATATGCAAGACAAATTGAAGCAGCAGTAGCAGATGCCAAAGTCATAGCTGAAGGGGAATCAAAACAAGTAGCACCAATTCAGAAGCAAGAAAAGACGCGAATGCACAAAAATAAAACAAGGATTAAGTCGAAGGAGGATAAGTGTGTGAAGGGACAGCAGCAGTGTTACCATTGTGGTTCTGCCAACCACCTTGCAAATGATACGTCCTGTCCTGCTAAAGACTGCAAATGTACAGCGTGTGGAAAATTCTGACATTTCTCAAAGGTGTGCAAGGCAGCATCAAAGTCAGTTAATGAAGTATGCTTACCTGAAGTGACAGTACTCTGTGCGAATGACTGCCATACAGATGATGGAGCTCCAGTGGGTACTTTTACCATAGCTACGCCCACATCTCCTACACAGACCTGTACCATTAGGATGATGGTGGATACAGGGTCTGGTGCATCGATCCTACCGCAGCACATATTCAAAGAATACTTCAGTCATTGAGTCCTGTCACCACCGAAAGTGCAGCTTCTGACTTATTCAAAGGATAACATTCCTATGTGTGGTTCCCTGAGACTGAATGTGACATACTACGGGAAGACTGGTTGTTGCTGGTGAATTTAACATAGTCAAATCAGGAACTCCTCTCATTGGACGTGACTTATGTAAAGCACTGGACTTCGAGATTAAGGGTGGTCGCTTGATTGAACCTGCTACTCACTGTGCAATGCTTCAACCATCTCACTTGTTTCTGCTGACAGTCCTGTTTCCGTGCCAACTGTTGCTGGATTTGGATGCACTAAAAATTTTACACACAAAGTGAAGATCCGGCCTGGTGTTAAGCCTTTACAACAAAAACTCTGTCACTTACCTCTATCAGTACGAGCGGCAGTGTCAGACGAACTCAAGAGGCTAGAGGAGAATGGCATAATTGAGAAAATTGATTCATCTGAGTGGGTTTCTCCTATCGTGGTCACAAAATGAAAGAACAACACAATTCACATGTGCGCTGACTTACGGGAACCTAACAAGGCCGTGGTGCAAGATAGTCATCCTCTACCACTAATCGAAGACATACTGTCTGAGTTGCATGGATCAGTGATGTTCTCTTCTCTTGACCTCAAAAATGCATACTACCAAGTACAATTACATGAGGAGAGCAGAGGACTTACTGCTTTCATTACCCATGAAGGCCTATATCAGTTCTGTAGAGTACCATATGGACTGTGTTCAGCACCATCTGCTTTTCAACGAATGATGACCATGATCTTAAAAGGGCTTGATGGTGTACAGTGTTACTTGGACGATGTGATTGTCCATGGTGCGTCCAAAGCCATCCACAATGCAAACCTCAAAGCTGTTCTGCACAGGATTAGTGAAGCTGGTCTGAAACTGAATACAGACAAGTGCAAATTCAACTTGACGACACTTAGCTTTCTTGGATACAGACTCTCAGCTGAAGGCCTACACCCAGATAATGCTTAGAATACTGCAATTACAAATGCACCCCCTTCTACGGATGCAGCTACACTACGGTCTTAGTGCCTGGTACAGTAAGTTCGTGCCTGCTTACCCTACTCTGGTTGAGCCAATGAGAGCCTTACTTTGTAAAGACTGTGAATTCCACTGGACTACTGCAGCACAAGAAAGTTTTGATCGAGTCAAATGGGCAATAGTGGATAGTCCTGCTCTTTCCTTATTCAACCCCAATCACAGCACAATACTTTCCTGTGACGCCTCAGACTTACGGTGTTGGCTCTGTCTTGACTCAGCTGGATGACACAGGAACAGAAAGAACCATTGCTTTTACTTCACGCTCCTGAATGTAAATACTCCATCGTCGAGAAGGAAGCACTGTCATATGTCTGGGCTGCAGAGAAATGGCGTACATGGTTGTGGGAAAGAAAATTGCTATTACGCACTGACCATCAAGCTCTTACTACTCTTCTCACGAGTAAAGGAAATAGTCGAGCTGGGTTACGTGTTGCCAGATGGTCTGCACGCCTAATGGAGTTTGACTACAGTGTCCAATACAGACCTGGTTCATTGAACAGTGTTGCAGATTGCTTATCAAGATTGCCTCTTGCTAACACTGAACATGACTTTGCGGAAACCATTGAGTCTGTTGCTATGATTTCATTTGTTTCCAGTGCAATCTCCAAAGATGATTTCCAATCTGCATGCAACAACTGCCCAGTATTCGCTAAACTGCATACATATCAACAGACATGTTGGCCAAAAGTCAAGAAAAATGTTGATCCGGACTTACGGGGACAGCTTGCTGTCGTGGATGGATGTATTGTCAGGGGAACATACCGTCTCTTAGTACCTGAGTCACTACAGAAGAAACTCATAGAACTGGCTCATGAATCGCATCAAGGTATAGTCCGCACGAAGCAAAAACTTAGGCAACTGTACTGGTGGCCTAAGATGGACAACCAGACTGAAGCTCTGATAAGCAAATGTCATACGTGCAAACAAAATGACAAGTCTGCCGTGACGCATGATGCTCCCCTCAACCATGTTGAATTACCTTCTGCTGCATGGGAAAAGGTCTCCAGTGACATTGTCGGACCATTTGAAACTGCACTAAAAGACTGCAGATACGCAATAACACTTGTGGATTACTTCAGCAAATGGCCGGAAGCTGCTTTCGCGTCCAGGGTTGACACATCTACTGTTAAACAGTTCTTGACAACTGTTTTTACTCAGTTTTCTGAGTTTCTGAGAGAGAGAGACATGCGTCATTTCAGATCTTCTGTTTATTATCCACGTGCGAATGGAGAAGTCGAGAGGTTCAACAGAGTCCTGAAAGACTGTCTACAAACTGCTTCGATTCAAGAACCTTGGAAGACCTTCACTCAAACATTCTTGATGAACTATCGAAGTACTCCTCATGCTACCACAGGTGTTACACCATCTGAGTTACTCCATGGTCGACGTATGAGAACCAAGTTACAAGTCATGGACTTTCCTGTAAAACAAACTGACAGAAACATGATACGAGAACATGTGAAAAGGAAACAAGACAGTACACGGATGCCAGAAGAAATGCAAAACCTTCAAGATTCCAACCTGGTGATCTAGTTCGAGTTAAGAAACCTTGGATGGTAAAGAAGGGTGATCAGAAGTTCACACAACCAAAAGCTGTTGTACAGGAAAAAGATGAAGATTCTTACCTGCTTGATGATGATAGGGTGTAGAATGCCTCACGTCTTGCTGAAATACCAAAATCAAGTGGAAGTGTTACTCCTACTGAGGTACAACATGGAGCAACAGCAAGTCCGTTGAATAGGTCTGTTAGAGTTAGACAAAAACCTGCCTGGACCAAGGACTATGTTTTAGATATGTGAGGAATATGTAAAACTTGAGAGAGCTGTGTTAATATTTGAATGAATAAGACACAAAAAGTTTAAATATCTTTTATTTCATTGTTTCATAATGCTTGTTTATTCTTGATTTGTTTATTTCTGTTGTGATATACAAACAGCTGTATTCTTTCTGAAAAGGGGAAGATGTTGTGTTCTCTTTCCATTGCATTGCTATACCATAAAATACTATAATATGCTATAATGTAAAATAAAAGGTATAACAGCTTCTCTTGCCTTATGCGCCGTTTTTTCTCCTCCATTTCCCTCAAATAAGCAAGGAGTAAGCACCTTGGGCGATAGAAATTATTGTAAGCATAAGCATGAGCATAAGCCCCATACGGCCCGCCATGCTTTGTTCTAGCTACCACAATTCCTTGCGCTCAGGCAGTTTGTTGTGACTTTGCCTGGAACGTTACAAAGTCGTGAGTCGTGGTTTGAAGTCATAACTTACGGGCTCAAAAACCTGCCTGGAACGCAGCATTAATTACTGTTCGTGTTCTGTATTCTTTTTATTCATTCCTCCTTCAACATAACAGATGGCATGGCTGCCCACATTACGCTACCTGAACACAACAATAACAGAGCAGGGCTTTTGAGAAACGCAGCCCAGAGCCGTTTCTCTCAACAGCTCTATAACATACTAGCCTCGACGACTGTGTAAACAATAACACAGAGACGGAACTTTGCATGCTTTGCTGACTTTGTGGTCCTTTTTAGCAGCCGCTGTGCAGTTAAACGCTGTATTGTATAATACTGCAGCTGTCTACATGTGCAAGAGGAAAGAGGCTGTTTACACTTGTACGTGCATGCCCAGTGTACATGAACAGTCATGCAGTGTAGACAGAGATTGATTCTGAAACGCAATGGAAACACCAGTGTAGACGTGTTTCGTTTTCATTTTAAAACGGCTTTTAAAACAAAAACATGCTAGTGTAAACAGGGCCTAAATGAACCAAGGGTTTATTCAAGCTATTTTAAGGCACAAATAAAAAAAATTCACTGGAATTTTTTTTAAAATACACTCACCTAAAGGATTATTAGGAACACCTGTTCAATTTCTCATTAATGCAATTATCTAATCAACCAATCACATGGCAGTTGCTTCAATGCATTTAGGGGTGTGGTCCTGGTCAAGACATCTCCTGAACTCCAAACTGAATGTCAGAATGGGAAAGAAAGGTGATTTAAGCAATTTTGAGCGTGGCATGGTTGTTGGTGCCAGACGGGCCGGTCTGAGTATTTCACAATCTGCTCAGTTACTGGGATTTTCACGCACAACCATTTCTAGAGTTTACAAAGAATGGTGTGAAAAGGGAAAAACATCCAGTATGCGGCAGTCCTTTGGGCAAAAATGCCTTGTTGATGCTAGAGATCAGAGGAGAATGGGCCGACTGATTCAAGCTGATAGAAGAGCAACTTTGACTGAAATAACCACTCGTTACAACCGAGGTATGCAGCAAAGCATTTGTGAAGCCACAACACGCACAACCTTGAGGCGGATGGGCTACAACAGCAGAAGACCCCACCGGGTACCACTCATCTCCACTACAGTCACCAGATCTCAACCCAATAGAGCATCTTTGGGATGTGGTGGAACGGGAGCTTCGTGCCCTGGATGTGCATCCCACAAATCTCCATCAACTGCAAGATGCTATCCTATCAATATGGGCCAACATTTCTAAAGAATGCTTTCAGCACCTTGTTGAATCAATGGCACGTAGAATTAAGGCAGTTCTGAAGGCGAAAGGGGGACTTTAAACGGTTGACATTTATATCTGAATTAAAACACATTTAATGGCACAGACATTTGAAGGGAACTCTATCACCCCCTACTGAGATTTGTTACTGTACAGTAACATGTATCAGGACCATGTACTTGCAATGCGTTGGTTAATCATGCATGTTTCTGGCGTAAGACTGTGACCATTGTTCCCTTTTCTGGTTCGTTGGCCAGCAGCCAACTCCATTTACATGGATACAGGAGCATGTGATGCATTGCATATCAAAAGCAAAGTATCCCATATTGCCTTATCAATACATCAAAGGACGTTTCCTCTAATTGCATGTACTTTGCATTTAGTATTTGGTTTATTTTACCAACCTCTCCTAAATATCACAAATACTAAAAGTTAGTTCAATCATATCAAATAATCCACATGTGCCCTTGTTACCAGTCAACCATTAACAAATCTGAGACAACATTAGTCTGCTGCACCACGACAGATGGAACGAACAGTTTGTTCCAGACAGAATCATTAAAAAAAAACTATGGAAAAAGCCAGTGTTACACTCCCATTATGCATCTGTTAAAGACAAAATATTCAAATTATAAAGATAAATATGTGACAATGCTTGTAAACAATAATAAACACAGCAAATATTCATTCAGTCAACATAAAATAAAAAAAAAAATTTACTTTTACTTTCTTAACACTTCTTGGTCATCAGCGCACGACATGTTATTGTAGCAATAATTATATATATATATATATATATATATATATATATATATATATATATATATATATATATATATATATATATATATATAAAATATAAATCTGCCTCTCAAACAACTTTTTATTTTCCAGCTGACATCAAGTTTTCTTATTTTTTTTATGCCTTCCCACCAACATCCTGTCAAACTGTGAAAATGTACTAAAGAACTGCAGTGGGTTGTTAATGTTGCTTCACGTTGACGTTCCTCCATTGTAAAAAAAAAGAAAGAAAGAAAGAAAAAAGAAATGCATTTGCAGTTCTAGTATGTACACTCTCTTACTGGTAAGTTTAAAAGCAGAAACTTAAAGCACCTGAAATCTTCCTTTTGAGATGGATGCATGTTTGTTTGTAAAATGCTTTGGCTAATTTCATGATACTTTCAGATGTTTACATCCATTCCACATATGTTCTCACAAAACCAATGCAGAAAATGCAATAAAATCCCTTTTATCTATAACAGTGTCACACTATTTAAACAAGTTTAAATAGTTGATTTAAATACTTTTAAAATAATTTGATAGTTGCCGCTTTTAAACATTTATTCACAGTGCCCACTAAACTTCCATTGTAAGTGCATTAGATGAAAAAACATAAAAAATTATATATAAATTATTATTTTTTTTAGTTGAAGGCTATTCTCATGGCAAGAGCTGTGTTGTACAGGGTTAGTTCACCCAAAAAAGGAAAATTCTGTCATCATTTACCCTCATGTTGTTTCAAACCCGTAAAACTTTTGTTCATCTTTGGAACAAATGAAGATCATTTTGATGAAATCTGAGAGGTTTCTGTCCCTCTATTGACAGCTACGCAACTAACACTTTGATGCTTCAAAAGTTCAAAAAGTTCAAGAGATCATAAAACTAAGTCAGCAAAATGAATTGAGTGATTTAGTCCAAATTTTCTAAACAGACACAATTGCTTTATATGATGTGTAACACAAAAATGAACCTCATTGGTTCTTGCTGAAGCTCAAATGCGCTGCGTAACACGAGAATGAACCTCAATGGCTTTTGCAAAATCTCAAACGTGCTGTGTAACACAAGAATGAACCTCATTGGTTCTTTGTGGAAGCTCAAACGTGCTGCGTAACAAAAGAATGAACCTCATTGGTTCTTGCGAAATCTCAAATGTGCTGCGTAACACATGACAATGAACCTCATTGGTTCTTGCGAAATCTCAAACGTGCTGCCTAACACAAGAATAAACCTCATTGGTTTTGTGGAAGCTCAAACGTTCTGCGTAACACGAGAATGAACCTCATTGGTTCTTGCGGAAGCTCAAACATGCTGCGTAACACAAGAATGAACCTCATTGGTTCTTGCGGAAGCTCAGACGTGCTGGGTAACATAAGAATGAACCTCATTGGGTCTTGCTGAAGCTCAAACGTGCTGCGTAACACGAGAATGAACCTCACTGGTTCTCTCACGTCAAGCGAACATGCTTGAGCCAACTGATGTGTGTGGTGATGAATGTTTATATGTGAATAAAACCCTAAATTCAATCTGTTTATCATATAAAGTGTTGAAGTGTCAAAGTGGTAGTTGAGTAGCTGTCAATGGAGGGACAGAAATCTCTCAAATTTAATTAAAAATATCTTCATTTGTGTTCCAAGATGATGGAAAGTCTTACGGGTTTGGAATGACATGAGGGTGAGTAAATGATGACAGAATTTTCATTTTTGGGTGAACTAACCCTTTAATTTTCTACCAGTTAAAAAAAAAAAAATAATAATAATAGACCCAGAATATTCCTAAGGCCTTGCTGATCAAACATATTTTTCACTTACTTGATGTCGTCCTCATTGGCAAAGATGATGACTCCTCGAGCATTGGGGGTCTCCATTAGTCTCTTAATGACCTTGTCAAACTCTCCTGGTTTGGGCTCTCGTGGGATCTTCATGGACTGAGCGATGCACAGACCTCCTTTGTCAGAGAGAGTTAGAGAGATGGACACCGATGCTGAAATTTTTCTCTCCTAAAATGTGACTCACTTTCTATTTATATTAATGACCAGCATGAATTTCTGGCAGCAGATGGGTACAAATGCATGCAGCTGTCTCAGTCATGCTCCTCTTTGGAACTTTTTGAAAGATAGCATATTAATGGAAAGTCCAATCTGGATCATACTATATGCTGCAGTGTGCCTTACATCGATAGACTCTCAAGCACACCAGACGTTTCAAAGCTTGATGACTGTACGGATACTGTACCTGCCTCTCGAGAGATCTGAATGAAGGCATCTACTCCACTTTCACCATAATTCCCCTCTGATGCTAAAGTGGACACATAGTTCCATCCCAGTGCCTTAACGATGTCCACCATAGCTTGGGCCTGGTAGGAGTCTGGTGGCACCACACGAGAGAAGAAGTCATAGCGGTTATTGTCGCTCAGCTCTGGTGCTGTGGAGGCATAACTTATCTGGGGGATCTGGAAGACAAAAAGAGAGGAGATTTAAATTCATTTCTAAAGCAAGCATCTTGCTAACTAATGGCATTTTCTTAGTCTGTGTTTTTGTCCTGGTTTCCAATAAAAATATCAAAGCATCCTTAAGACAAGATAAAAAATATAATGTAACTATAAGACTTAGTTTCAAAGAGCATTCAATTTTTTTTAACCCATTTTTAAAAATTATTTCTTTATTGTCTATTATCGTTTTAAGCATAAACCTCACAAAAATATTGTATGCTTAAAACAAGAAAATCGAATAGAATAAGAAAAATAATCTTTATTCAAAAATTAACTGTTCAAAAGTTACAAAAACATTAACAAATGTTATCAAGGCTGCATTTATAAAAACAGTGATACTGTGAAATATTATTATGATTTAAAATAACTGTTTTCTATTTGAATATATTTGAAAATGTAATTTATTCCTTTGATGCAAAGCTGAATTTTCAGCATCACATGATCCTTCAGAAATCATTCTAATATGCTGATTTGCGGCTCAAGAAACATTTATTATTATCAGTGAAAAAATGTCAGGATTCTTTGATAAATAAAAAGATCAAAAGAACAGCATTTATTTGAAATAGAAATCTTTTATAACAATCTAAATGTCTTTACTGTCACTTGTGATCAATTCATTGTTGCTGAATAAAAGCATTAATTTCTTAATAAAAAAAAATAAAATAAAAAAAATCACTCTGACCCAAAACTTTCAAACAGCAGTGCATATACAAATTTTGTGCAAATACATTTTATCATCTTACACAATTTAGTTTCTTGATTTTTCTTGAGATTTTTACTGTGTTCTTGTCATGCTCCTTTTTTGAATGTGCAAAGTCTCAAATTTCCATCTGACATTTCAAAAACAAATGAAATCCCCAATAAAATGTGACAAAACAGCCTCATAAAGTTGTTGCTTTGGCTCAAATTAGTGTTAGCATGGTACTTCATAATTTCATAGACCACTCAAGCTTCGACAACAAAATGTGGTAGTGAATAATCTGCACTATTACATCATTTGTCTGGAGCAAACGCAGATGCCTGCTGTTGGTTTCGTCACGATTGGTCGCTCTGCCTCAAATGCGGTTCACCCAGTGACTGATAAACCTAGATCGACTCCGTCTTTTTATAGCAGTGAAAGTGGAGCAACGATTGTGTCTCGTCAGCTAATGCACAGAAGGTAAGCGAGGTCTCGGCATGTGGGTGAGCCGTAGGGGCAGATTTAATTTACAACAGGTAGATGGATGAATGAACGATCCATTTGACAGATTATCTGTGAGGATAAGAGCGGTTTTAGTCAAATTAAGTTAAGCACAGGAGGAGAGATACAGAGATCAGGAGGAGGGGGGAAGGCAAAGAATTAATTTAACACTGATTATGTGCGGCTGCCCCCGCGAATGAGACTTTAACCCATTACAATCCTGCACATTACAGGTGTCTAAAAAATCTGACACACCCAATTCAGGTCATGGAGCACTCCACTAATAAACTGATGAAATGAATCAGGTGTGTTAGATAACAGATCTTTATGCCAAAAACGGAGTGTCTATTTACACCAAGTGCCAATAGCATGCCTTGTTGGCAAGTGCTATTTGCACTAGCTCCGCCTAACAATGCCTGGTTGGGCCAGACAAGATATAAAAAGACGCGTGTTTTCCTATTTCTTCAGTGGTGTAGTCAGTAAAGCGTAGGGCTTAAGGATCTTGGTTTTGACACGATCGACCCGGGTTCGAATCCTCCTTTTGCAGAGCTTGCTCTTCTCTCATTTCCCATCACATATCACATCGGAAAGGCATTTACTTTCAATAAAAATCAAGAACATTTTCTAAAAGTGGAAATAAAGTGCCTAATGAAATGTTGAAATAAGGAATAAGAAAATAATGAATTATGAAATAAGGAGGGCTTTTATTGTCTCATTAAGGCAGCATCCATTTAATAATTTGAATAAATATAATAATTTACACTCTATGTTATTATTTCATCCTGTTAATGTACAACAATACTGAGGTGCAAATAGTATGTATCTGTCAAAATTTACTATTTACACATATTGCAAAGAACTGCTACTTTTACATGGTGTAAATATCACTATTTTCACTTAGTATGCTATTTGCACTTGGGTAAATATGATCTATTGCTATGAAAATATGTTATTTTCACTTAGTGCAAATAGCCGCTGCCTTACAAAAAAGTACTGTGGTGGTACCATGTTATGAGGAATGGGCACTGACACAGATTTCACAATCTGATTCACAAGCGCTTTATTAGATTCCGATCTCGATTCGATTCATTTGAAAATATTTTAGGTGCATGTCAAAATCTCTCTAATTAATGATGTCTAGTAACTAATGCTTTAAAAAATACAGGAGACTGTGGCAAGCAGCGAGGCCGAGGGACCGTGAGAAGGGGGCGAGGCCGATGGTGAGTGATAATGAGCGCCAGCTGCGCGCCGCACCGGTCTCGTGTCTCACGGAGGAGCCCGGACACATAAGAGAGTGAGCGACGACAGTGAAGGACGAGAGAGGACCAGGCCTGGATTTTATGTTTTGTTTACATTTCATTATGTGTGTGCGCGGCAGTCGTCTGTGAGGAAGCTGCCGTTTTTACTTTCATTTTGTTTATTTTAAGATTAAAAGTTTGTTGAACGTTCGCCGGTTCCCGCCTCCTTCTTCCCATAACAACATACCGTGTCACAGAGAACCTTTCGCTTAGTACATTACTATAATATTACAAGATAAAATTGGCAACAGAACCCAAACAATTATTACATTTAATTGCTATGTATTTTTAAATATAATATTTAACACTATTTAAAACAGAGCTGTTTACACACATTTAAATTGCACATAAGCCAGTTTTTATTTCAACTTTCTAATGATATTAATGTTTCTAATTTGTTATTGAAATGTAAACGTTGGCTGTCATAAAAACTTGTTTTCATGACAGATTTATTTAAATATACATAAAAAAATTAAGACATCATTAACAGGTAAAAATATAATTATTACTGATATTACTTATAATCTTCAGCATCACATGGTCCTTCAGAAATCATTCTAATATGTTGATTTGCGGCTCAAGAAACATTTATTATTATCAGTGAAAACAGTTGTGCTGCTTAATATTTTGTGGAAACCGAAATACATTTTTTACAGGATTCTTTGAGAAATAAAAAGATCAAAAGAACAGCATTTATTTGTAGACATATGTAGACATTATAAAATCCTTTTTTTGGTAAAGGTTTAGCATTTTTTATTAGAATTTTCTATGTGTGCTGAAGCATTCCTCGCGTTCATTCCTAAGGGGGTCAAACAGCCCCACGAGGAAAGGATTTGTTACTTTTTTTTAAAATTTCAACCACAAAACTCCTCGAATCCAGTTAATTTGTTTTGTGTGTATTCGTGGTCCAAGTACAACAAAAGTCCTAGGGTCTTGGACCACTCCGTTGAACGCTCAATTAAAAAAATAAAAATAATGAGCAGAGGGAAGGATGAGGTTCTAAAGCCACAGCAACCTAAATGTTAGGATTTCCTGTCTCAAAAGCTATTGTATGTCTTTCCAAATACCTGGAATATAGTCACTCTAAAAAAAAAAAAATTAAGAAAACTTTTAAACAGGTTTAAAAAGATATGCAGGTGAGTAAATAATGACAAATCAGGAAATCAAAAGTCAAATTCTGTCCTAACAGAAAAGCTACACAGACTTAATAATGTAAATTGTGATACATTTTACAGCACCCCATATTGGGGGTATGATTCCCCACTAGTCTGATTCTCCAGCTTGACAATCTCTGGCTCAGACAGAAGTATTTAATATTCTGCACTAGTGACTCTATAACAGAAATGTTCACCACCTTTCATCAGAGCCGTCACAATCCAAATCCAACCTTTAATCACAGTAATGGCTGCTGTCTGCCCCTGATCTGTATCCACGCACCGAACAAAAGCCCTGATTTCTATTATGTGCATGAAGTATATGTGCATGTTTGCATTTATTTGTGAATGCTTAAGCATGTCAACCTGTTCGCCATTTGCAAGAAAATTCACAAAAGGAAACTCCTCGATATGTCCTGTCCCTAATTTCTGTTTCAATAGGAAATATATCAACACAGGACAGAAAACCACACTTATCCCTAAGTAGCTACAGGCCTAAATCTGTTGTGTCTAAATTATCCGATCAACTGATAGATTCGGATGGTGACTTGATAATGCCTTCTACGACTGCTCGGAATCTTGCCGTTCTCATTGATTCCACTCTTTCATTTAATGATCACATTGGTAAAGTGATAAAGACAGCTTTTTTCCACCTACGCAATATCTCCCGTATTCGATTCTCTCTTAGTCAGCAGGATGCTGAAACTGTTATACATGCCTTTGTCACATCTCAATTAGATTACTGTAACTCACTTCTTTATGGCCTTTCAGCCAAAAATATCAAAAGATTACAATATGTTCAAAACTCTGCAGCCCGCTTGATCACTCACACAAAAAAGAATGAGCACATTACTCCAATCCTCTATCACCTTCTTTGGCTTCCGGTTTCTTTGCGTATAAACTTCAAGGTTATAATTCTCACTTACAAAGCTCTCCACAACCTTGGTCCTACATATTTATCTGACTTACTTCAGCCTTATGCTCCTGTTCGCTCCTTAAGATCTTCTAGTGTGGGATTGTTAGTCACCCCTAAGTTTAGTCTGGTGACTATGGGAGCCAGGTATCAAAACACACTCGGTGCGAAGAAAACAAGGAAACACTCGTTTTTTTTCTTACCAGTTTTGTTAGACTCCCTCTTATGAAGGCTTATTTCTTTTTTTGCGACCACAGAGACGTTTTCATATTTTTTATGACCTCCGAAACCGTCCTCTTTACACCAAGATTCCATGCGTTAATTTTCTCCGTTATTTCCTCCCACTGTTTATTCTTTTTGGCAGCAGTTATAACGGGATTGAGTTTGCTTTTTAAAATTGCTTTTCTTTACCCATACTCATCAAGAAGTATACACTTATCCTCCTCTGTCCAATTTGGCTTTCTTTTTTTGTTTTCCTTATCCATTTCTTTATCTATTGTAGGCCTATCCATTGTTTTAAAGCTCATATAGGGTTAATGTGTACAGTAGCGTGTCTATGGCAACAATAGAATTTTATAACGGTAAAACCTGGGTCGCAGTCGTGAAACACTTAATGGTTTCCCTTACCTAAGAGAACCGTTTAAGGGATTATATGCAACACCCTTAAATCATTCCCATACTTAAGGGAAAAACTTAAGGTGCTTTATGCAACCGGGCACAGGTCTTTCAGTGTTGTAGCTCCCAGGTTGTGGAATGCTCTTCCTCAAGACATCTGTCAAGCATCCTCCCTTCAAAACCTCTTAAAAACACACTTTTTCTCTGACTATTACTCTTTAGCTCTCTGTCTGTAAATCGCACCTTGTTAGGGCCCGAGCACCGATAGTGTGAGGACCCTATTGGAATTGGTCCGTTTATTAGGGCCCGAGCACCGATGGTGTGAGGACCCTATTGGAATTGCTCCGTTTATTATTATTATTAGGGCCCAAGCCCAAAGGGCGAAGGCCCTATTGATCCCCTAAGGATTATTATTAGGGCCCAAGCCCTGAAAGGGCGAAGGCCCTATTGTTCCCCTAAGGATTATTAGGGCCCAAGCCCAGAGGGTGAAGGGCCTATTGTTCCCCTAAGGATTATTAGGGCCAAGCCCAGAGGGTGAAGGCCCTATTGTTCCCCTAAGGATTATTATTAGGGCCCGAGCACCGATGGTGTGAGGACCCTATTGTAATTGCTCAGCCTATTATTATTCTTCTCCCAAATGAATCGCATTTTTGAGGGCCTAAACACGCTCGAAAACTCACGAAACTTTGCACACGCATCAGAAGTGGCGAAAATTTACGTCTGAAATGGGTTTCAGAATTAGGCGTGGCAAAATGGCTCGATAGCGCCACCTACAAAATTTAAATTAAGCGCCGTTCGAGCTATGTTTCATGTACGAGTATGAAATTCGGTAGACACATGTAACAGTCCAATACCTACAAAAAAGACCCTGGGTGAAAACCCAACAGGAAGTGAGATATTTAGAATTTTCTCTGCAAAATTGTTGCAGTTTTTACCATTTCCAGACGTCGTACTTTAACGAACTCCTCCTAGAGATTTAATCAGATCATCATCATATTTGCACAGTCTAATCTAAAGGCCTTGGTGATGTTAAATTGCGAAGATCTTGAGTTTTACCTGAAGGGCGTGTCCGTGGCGGCCTCACAAAGTTCGTTGTTTCGCCATGAAACAGGAAGTTGTTGTAACTCGGACATACAACGTTCGATCTGCCCCAAACTTTACATGTTTTATAAGAGTCCTGACCTGAACACATCTACATGCCAATATTCAGTTACAGTCATAGCGCCACCTGTGGGCATCAGGAAATGGCATGTTTTACGCTGTAATTAACTCCCCATTGAGATTTGGTCAGTCTAATCTTAAGGCCTTGCTGATGTTAAATTGTGAAGATCTTGAGTTTTCGCTGAAGGGCGTGTCCGTGGCGGCCTGACAAAGTCTGATGTTTCGCCGTGACACAGGAAGCTGTTGTAAGTCAGGCATACAATGTCCGATACGCCTCAAACTTCACATGTTTGATAAGAGTCCTGGCCTGAAGACATCTACATGCCAATATTAGTTAGTCATAGCGCCACCTGCTGGCAACAGGAAATGGCATGCTTTACACTGTAATTCACTCCTAGAAACACATTAAAATATGCCACCGAATCCCAAACATACTAGAAACACATTCAATCAAGCAACACTTGGCTAAGTGCTAATGTATGCGATTTACACCACGAAACAGGAAGTTGTTGTAACTCGGGCATACAATGTCCGATCTGCCCCAAACTTCACATGCTTGATTATAGTCCTGGCTTGAAGACATCTACATGCCAATAATCAGTTATAGTCAAAGCGCCACCTGCTGGCAGCAGGAAGTGTGGCACATTGAAGTGACTTTGCCATTTTTCTTCTATATTTACCCGCTTAAATGCATGTCGCCCACTATTCGTTGTTTTCCTGAGGCCACCGGGTGTCGGTGCTCCCGTGTGCGAGGGCCCTTTCATCGCTGCTTGCAGCTTTAATTATGTTGGTTATTTGTTTGCATCCCTCCATGTCTGTATCTCTAACCTAACTTTGTAAGCGACCTCTGTTACTTTCAGCCCTTGGTATGTGTATTGTGCTTTGATGTTGATGTTTATTTGTTTCTGTTCCTTAAAACTATCTTTGTAAAGCGACCTTGGGTGTTGGAAAGGCGCTATATAAATAACAAATATTATTATTATTCATAAAGTAATATCATGTGTTCTTTAACATCCCAGTTGTTTATAAAATTAAATGGAATTCAAATTAAAGATTTTTTATTAAGTGCTCTGCTTTTTAGATGTTTCTATTGAGGAAAAAGAGTTTATGATCTCATCTCCTCTAGAAGATATTGCAAATCTTACTTAGGTTTGACAAAACAACATGTCTACAAGCTATCAAATTTTTCCAACACCAAATGATCTGAACTGCTGTCCACATTCATTTTATAGCTCTGTCCTCTTACTGTAGGTCAAAAATAGTCTGCTAAACAAAGGACTTCTAAGACATTAAATTAATTAATTTAGCAGATGCTTTTATCCAAAGTGACATGCAAATGAAGAACATCACAAGCTATTTGTCATAAAAAAAATCAACCAATATTCATAGTGGAGAATGCCTTATTTGAACTGAAGTATAACTAGATTAGTTAAATTACAAGCTAAGCAGAAAGGAAGAAAAAGTTGAGACAAAGAAACAAAGTGGATACTTCAATGAACCATAACTAAGAGAATGCTAGTAAGTTTCCAGAGCTATGAAAGAGCAGCACTACAACTCTCCTCAAGGAGTTGATATGTTGTCTGTCTTTACAACAACAAATCAATCCGTCATGACGTCGCCACTGGCCTCCCCAAAGACAGTTCACATAAAATTTGAGACGACTCTTAAATACCCTTTGCTGAAAGCGTATTTATGAATCATTGGTAATAGCCCAGAGCTGCAATTTTCTTGATTAATTAGACACATCAGATAATTAGAAGCTTTGAGCAAAGACTTCTGCTCTCCAAACAAACATTTGATGAATAAATTGCTCAGCATGTTTATCAAAAACTTCACTTTTTAAACTTGTGAAGTTTCCCAACACTACATTTAAAATTGCAAAGTTTAATGGTTAATAAGACCTACATTCATTGCTATAGATAATCTTTAAAAATATGATTAAGTCACAAATAATGATTGTGAACATCAAAACATTGTTTATTATGATATATGCCCCCTGGATATGCCTTATTAGAGATTTTTCCAAACGTTTGCTCATACTCAAGGTTAGATATTTGAACAATAAATACAGACATGAATGATTCCTCAAATTTCCAAGTGACTAGACTAATTTTAGTTTAGCAGATGATAAAACAAGCAGAAAAAAATCATTAGTCCTACACAGAAAGAGGGATCCAAGCCATATCAACTTTACATTTTTAATACGAAAGTAAGCTATTTCCTGTAAATGTGCAAGACTTCTGATTCATTAGCCGCTTTAGGGAAATAACTATAAGATGTCACGGTCATGTTATGTTTTATTGTATTTTTGTTCATGTTCCCGTGTTTCCTTTCAGTTTAGTTCTCGTTTCACTCTCGTAGTCACTAAAGGTGCATTCACGCCATTTCGTAATTACCGTAACGATTCTGAACTGTAAAAAGCCTTCATGTGCTTGTAGAACTTGTAATTACAACCTGTAAACTTGTAATTTTCTGAGAGCTACGACTTGTACCGCCTGACCACCGCAGATTTAAGGTGTGTTCAACTTGAAGCGGCACTGTGCAGACCGATGGGTGTATGACATCAAAGTACCGCGAGAGTTATTTGAAAGCATACAAAGCTTTATTTACGGTAATTACAAAATGGCGTTAACCGAGCATACACCGATCAAGTATAACATTATGACCACTGACAGGTGAAGTGAATAACACTGATTATCTCTTCATCACAGCACCTGTTAGTGGGTGGGCTATATTAGGCAGCAAGTGAACATTTTGTCCTCAAAAATGGGCAAGCGTAAGGATTTGAGCGAGTTTGACAAGGGCCAAATTGTGATGGCTAGATGACTGGGTCAGAGCATCTCCAAAACTGCAGCTCTTGTGGGGTGTTCCCGGTCTGCAGTGGTCAGTATCTATCAAAAGTGGTCCAAGAAAGGAACAGTGTTGAACCGGCGACAGGGTCATGGGCGGCCAAGGCTCATTGATGCACATGGGGAGCGAAGGCTGGCCCGTGTGGTCCGATCAAACAGACGAGCTACTGTAGCTGAAATTGCTCAAGAAATTATTGCTGGTTCTGATAGAAAGGTGTCAGAATACACAGTGCATCGCAGTTTGTTGCGTATTGGGCTGCATAGCCGCAGACCAGTCAGGGTTCCTTGTATGAAGTAAAAAAAACAATACTATATTATAGTAAAAATTAATCAACGATTATGCTGGGTTAAATATTATAATAAACAACCCAATTTGCTGGGTAAAATTAACCTAACATGTGTTCTGTCCCCAGCCCTTGGGTTAAAAACTACCCAAATTCGGTTGTTTTTAACCCAATGTTTTTTAGTGTATTAATCCCACCTGTATCTAGTTTAAGTATTCCCTGTTTTATTCAATCCTCTGTCAATTCTGTCAATTCTCGTGATTATGTTTGCACAACAACGATGTACTAAAAACCGAAAAGTTTTTCCTTTGCTTTTTTCGCATACAAAGATCCATGAAAACGTCTAAAAACACGGTGTTAAGCTGCCAGGCCAGTAGTTGGCGATGTCACTTTGTAAAGAAACACTACGCACCTATAGACCAATTTGGAGTAGATGTCACAGTTACGTCACTTGCAGCAGCTCACGCACAGTGGTGGCAGAAAAATAGCGGAAGATGGAGGAAAATGGGCAAAATCCACAGAATAAGAGAAAAAAAAATTAGTTGTGCCTTTGTATGTCAGAATCTGAATGCAAAAAAAAAACGGTCTTCATTTTTATAGAATTCCATCATTGAAGACACCCTTTGAAGTTAAACGCAGATGTTTATGTTGCAAGTCACAGACTCGACTGATGAAACCTGCAATGATTAGTCTACTATTAAAGCATGAATTTGATGTAAACCGTAAGTCTACATAATATTCACATATGCAGTTCATAGGGGGACATACATACATAGCAGTTACAGCATGAAATAATAAACATTAGCCTATAACATTTTTATCTCACAATTCTTGACTCTTTGTCTTGTCACATGTCTGTCTGCTTGTTTGGTCTTCCTGTGCTGCGTTCCACTCTACTTTTAGACACGCACTTGCGAACTTCCCTAAGCACTTGCTGCGTTCCAGTTAGTTTTTATTATGCCCTTCACTTGCTAACTTCCCGTCCGTGTCATTCACTCGGATGTGCATCATTGCTTATGTTGCATGAACGCCCACTACTGGCGGAACCTCTGCAATGGACTGAACTGGAATGTCCTAAGCCCTTGATCACTTGGAATCCACTATGGAGTTGATTTTATTAAAAATGTACTAAATTGTCTAATGCAGTATTCTATATGTATATAGGTGTGTTTGGGTTGTTTTAAATGTTTTTAAAAATATGTTTGTGGTGGGGTAAATTAAACGTGTTATGCGGTGACCTGAAGTAGACATGAAGTAGACTCGCTCCCTCTGTCAAAATCGAGGGAGTGAGGGTCTGTCCATATAAACTTCCCTCATCCACTTCACGAAGTGGAACACACTTCAAAATGGCGGCAGGGATTCCCCCGAGGGGAAGTGCTTAGGGAAGTTCGCAAGTGCGTGTCTAAAAGTGGAGAGGAGCGCAGCACTGTCACATGTTCCTTTGTTTTAGTTTCCCGCCACTTGTCTGTTTCCTAGGTTACCCTCGTTAGTTTAGTTCTGTTCAGTTGTGTTTAGTTAATTATCTTTTTTCTGTCTGCTATTTAAGTTTCTCTTGTTCACTCAGTCTTTGTCTAGTCACTGTTATGTAAGATTATGTTTCTGCTGCCTGTCTGCATGTTCCTGTGAAGTTAAGTTTAAAGTTTATGTTTGATTGTGAGTCTTCAGCCTGTTCCTAGGTCACCAACCGTGACAGTTATACACCACATACTCTTAAAAACGTAACTGCCCTTATCTTGTGACTCATTTATCGATTGTATTGAAATAAACCTGAGAGGAGGTGCAACTCAGGGTTAGTAATTGATTTATTTAATTAGTTGTTATAAATAAAATAAAAAAAGTCACATTTTAATCTTGTGAATTCAAACGTCACCTCAATATTTGAACAATGTTTACTATGATATCGTAGTGATGTCTTTCTGTCCCCTGGGTAGACCATGTTTTAAAGGTCTTGCTCTAGCGTGACTCAGTACTGATGGTTATAAATCTCTCGCTTGATGGAGGGAAACAGGAAAAGACAGGTTTACCATGTTTACCAAATATGACACACTATTCTAGAATATTTGAGCAAATGCTTTCCCCTGGCATGAAATGAAGTGAGCTTTTAGTCAATTAAAGGAATGCTCCAGGTTCAATACAAGTTTAGCTCTTTCAACAGCATCTTTGCAGTGCCGTCCTTTACCACAGAAATAGTTTAAACTCAACCCTCGATTTGTAAAAACAAGCAAAAAAAAAAACATGCTTATTATATGAACATTCAATGGAAGTCAACAGGGCATTTTTCAAGTTTTTAAAAGCACAAACATGCAGCTTTTTGTTGAAGCACTTATATTAATTCTTCCATACAAAAATGTGTTTTTGAGCTGCAAAGTTGTAATAATCCTTTAAGCGGTGGAACTGTTATAGGCGGATGAACTTTTGGTGTGTTTTCTGACAAAATGCCATTGTTTGGATTTTCCTCTATGTAAACAAAGAAGGTTTAACATGTTTACTGGCTTCACATGATCATAACAGGTGTTGATATAACTTTACATGAACTTCCACTGTAAATGCATTACTATTTATTTTTATTATTTCAACAAAACTGATACAACAGCATGTCACCGAATCCAGAATCGTCCTTTAAGCATGCTATAGTGTATGCTGTGCAACTATAAGCAACTAAAGGGTGATTTCACACAAATACATCGTTCAATAAGGAGAGACCAATGGACTTCACACTGGCAAATGAAAATTGTACTGCTGACAGCCTGATAATTCAGTGTCTCGATGCATAATAATAGCAACTCATGCACGAAAAAGTTCACACAAAAGCATTGCCATAAGTTCAACAAAAAATAGCCACAATTTTCTCACTTGAATTAACTGCCACAGACATCAGCGCAATTACTGACCATTTAACTCACAATAACTGCAATTAGAGGAAACTCTGACAGCCAAGGTGCCTGTAGACACTTAGTTTCTTTAGAACATCTAATGCAATGATTATTTATTCACAAAGAAAACCTGTAGCGATCTTTAATCAAAATATAATCTCCCCGTTGACCCATTGCATGCAATTTCTAAATGGCTAATGCTCACACATGCACCTCGCAAAGTGATTTCAGTCCTCAAAACTCTTACTGTCAAACATTTGCCCTAGTGCTTTGCATTTGCTTTCTCTTACAGACTCAATTTGAGTTGAGTTTTCTGAACGGAAGCCAGCAGCTTATTGTACCAAAAGGTCCTCTAATTTTGCAGCTAAGAGCCTGATGTGTTTTCTACACCCCCAGACTCGGTTTAACGGCTCAGGGCAAAGACGGAGTAATTAAGGCTAGAAGAACACTACGAGAACATAAACACTTCTAAATACACACGCTCAATTTTACGCGCCAGAAGACAATTCATGCCACAATGCAAGAATGATTTGCCGCAAGGGGTGCAAAAAACATGCATCAAACCAGTGGTTCTCAACTGGTGGGTTGTAGGTCTGTTCTGATAGCAGAAGGGAAAAAACATATGCTACATCGTTTGGGATGGCAAAAAAAAAACAAGCGTATCAACTTTTAAAGGGATAGTTCACCCAAAAAGGAAATGTATCCCATGATTTACTCCCCCTCAAGCCATCCTAGGTGTATATGACTTTCTTTTTTTCAGATGAACACAATCAGAGTTATATTAAAAAATGTTCTGGCTCTTCCAAGCTTTATAATGACAGTGAATGGTAAATGAGATTTTGAAGGTCAAAAAGCGCATCCATCCATTCTAAAAGTACTCCACACGGCTCCAGGGGGTTAATAAAGGCCTTCTGAAGTGAAGCAATGCGTTTTTGTAAGAAAAATATCCATATTTAAATCTTTATAGCCTAAAATAACTAGCTTCCTGCAGACGACTGTACACAAGTCAACTTGCGCCAAAAGAGTAACTCATGACGCCATGTATGACATAGGATGTAGGAGTAGCGTAAGCTTTGACGCCTCTCGCGGTTCAAACTAATATGGCTGGGCAACAAACTCAAGCTCCTATAACGAAATCCCCTGACATTTCTCTTTAAAAATTCTCGCTTTAGACTTCTAATTTGTGATTTGTTTTGCTCTATATCCGATGCGCTTCCATGTTCGTCAATGCGTCATGCATCGGACCACGACTTGTGTACGGTCATCTGCCGGAAGCTAGTTATTCTAGGCTATAAAGATTTAAATAAGAATATTTTTCTTACAAAAACGCATCGCTTCGCTTCAGAAGGCTTTTATTAACCCCCCAGAGTTCAAAATCTCATTTACCATTCAATGCCATTATAAAGCCATTATAAAGCCAGGACATTTTTTTATATAATTCTGATTGTATTTGTCTGAAAAAAGAAAGTCATATACACCTAGGATGGCTTGAGGGGGAGTAAATCATGGGATAAATTTCCTTTTTGGGTGAACTATCCTTTTAAATGGAGGAGAAAATGCTTACAGTAAATATTGTTGTTCAAACTCTGCTGTATTTGCCATAGATTAATTTGTCACTTCTATAAGTTAGTAATATTGACAACATGGAGAGGTTGTGTTGCAAGGTATAAGAAAAGCATGGGATACTGGAGAAAAGCCAACTGAGAAACACTACATTAAATTGTCATCTTCTGCAGTCAGTTTTCTCTGTAATAGTTCAGAAAATCATGCTGGGAAAGTTTGTAAAGTATTGTATTAAGTATTAAGGGCCAGATTCACTAACAGCTTGCGCCAGCGCAAACCCTTAAAAATCTACTGTCAGGATTTACTAAAGACACGCAGCAAAAAGTTAGCACTGAAAAGGCGTGGACAGAGTTATTTTTGCGACTGACCTTATTGCATATGCATTTGTAGGAGTTTCCCTTTCAGGCGCAAAATTTATGAGAGAAGAGTATTTAAATGAATCACGCAAGGTGATTTACTAAGGTTTGCACTAGTCAATTTACTGGTATTTGCACCATTATTTACCACTCCAAAAAGTATGTCTTAAACCAGACGCTAATTTGCGTTGCTCTTGGTAGATTGTGGTGATCATTATGGAAATGATCCGACTGCATCTGTGTTCTTTAATTTGCGTGTCGTTAGTACAACATGCAGGTTAAGTAGATACAAAAAGCATGCGTGAGACTGGTAAGATTTATGACCAGAAGGAATTTGCAGAGTTGTGACTGTCACTTAATTATTTTTGAAAAGGACAAATAAATCATCTTAAACCCATATAGCCTATATATAACCACTTAAGAAATATATAAACATATATCCATCTCATGATTTTTCTTTGGTCTGTATTCATTCAATCTCTGTTGGATTTATGTTTCAGAATTGCATACTATGGTTAATGAAAATCATGTGTATGACATGTTGGGTCTCTACAAACTCCAAATGTCATTTTCCATTTGTTAATTTACATTACATTTTGCTAACTCTGTGCCACATTAGTATTATAAGAATCTTGAAGGTTCTTCTCTTTAGCACCCAATCAAATTACATATTCAAGTGCCCTTCTAGAAGACAAAAGGTTCGTAAACCTTTCCCTCCGAAAGCCTAAGTACGATTGGCTTACTGACCTCTAGGAGAAGAGGCTATCCACAGAGGTTAAAAAGGCCCCCAAGCACAGATCTGGCTCTCTTCTTCTTTCTACTGCTGCTCCTGCCGGTTGATGTGCGTGGGGGACCCCACCGGGGCCCATGGGCGCCAGCAGGCCTTAACCACAGTGTGTTATGTCTTCACGGTCGCGGTCCGGCAGGCCCAACACCTCAAGCCATGTGCAACTTCCTTGACCATGACGGTGTCGAAACTAACCGTGCAAGTTCATCATATCTTCAGTCAAAGCAGAAGAAATCGATTGCAACTTCAACACCATGGACTCACAGAACCATCAAATCAGGAACTTTATGAAACTGTTTCAAATGCAACGGCAATGCAATCAATGCTGATCAGTGGGTTAGGATAAGCAGTAAAATCATCCTAACCAGGTTCTTTGAAAATAACAAGCTGATGGTTCTTTTCATGGTTAATGACTCTTTTCCATAGCTTCATTCCAGTTTTCCAGTTTCATTCTGTCACTTTCCATCTTACCCATGTATGTGTGATTTGTGTGTATGCGTTTTTGTTAGTTTAGTTGTGATTTAGTTTAATAATTTATTAATAATTATTATTTCCCCTTTGAGCTAACTCGCTACAACGTCCATTACCATGCTCCAGAGGCTTCCTCATCAGTTGATACACAGCTATAGGAACAGTAACAATTACGTCTGTTTTTCCATATCAATACCAGCGCGAGACCATACCTTTGGAATTGCATGCAAAGTTCAATGTAAATTAACTACGCAAAAATGTTCATTTACCCAGTTCACTGTTTCTGAGGTCCATAAAGTCCTGAGTCAGTTGGACACAAATAAGCCTGCAGCCTGATAAGCTGGAACCATTTTATTTAAAGCTAGCAGCTGACATTATTGCTGAACCATTGACTTATTTATTTAATATTTCTATTTCCCAACAAACTCCCAAAGATTTAGAAGTCTGCTTTTGTTTCTCCTCTTTTTAAAGGGGGGGATTCACTGCAGTTGAACAATTTTAGGCCAATATCTAAACTGTGTGTTTTTCCAAGCTTTTGGAGAAATTAGTGAATGAACAATTAAAAACTTTTCTCAAAATAAATAATATTCTTTCTTCTTTTCAGTCTGGTTTTAGAAAGCAGCATAGCACTGTCACTGCTGCTATGAAAAGTGTTTAGTGATATTATTAATACCTTAGACTAGAAACTAATTTGTTCAGCTATTTCTTGATTAATCGAAGGCTTTTGACACAGTTGATCATGACATCCTTTTAAAAAGACTTGCCATTGTTGGTCTCTCAGAAAATGCTATCAATTGGTTTGCCAACTGCCTTTCAGCGAGAACACAGATGAACACCTCATCTGTTCTGTCAGTCTCTAAAGGTGTCCCTCAGGGGTCTGTTCTGGGACCCATTTTATTTTCCTTGTATATAAATAATATTTGTAATAACATTCCCAATGCTATGTACCATCTATATGCAGACGACACTGCTATTTATTGTTGTGCTTCATCAGCTTCACAAGCTCTTTATTATTTACAGTCAGCGTCTGATATTGTACAGCCTCGTCTATGTCAACTTAAACTGGTTTTAAATACAGATAAAACTAAATTAATGATATTTTCAAATTCCAAAGCTCTACTAAGGAATCTTCTTGAAACTTTTAAAGCTACACTATGTATTTTTTTGCCGCTAGGGGGTCGCTAACCTCTTCAAAACAATAACAAAGGCGTAGATTGAGGACGCAGTGAATGCATGTGGAATTTATGGAACTTGTCTTCATACCGATGGATCTAATAATGTTTATGGGGAAATAATGTTTATGGATGAGTGAATGCATTCATGTTTTTAACATGACTGTGGTATGAAGCAGGGTGCGATTACTAATAAGAGACAGATATCAGCTCCACACACGAGTCCCAGGGGATATAAAGAAATGAGGACATTTCATTCTACCGAACTACCCGCAAGTGCTGAATTGCTACTCATACAGGTCAGTTTATTTGACAGTTTATTTTTCTCATTTTGTTCCAAAGTCTGCTTGCCATGGTCCATAATGTTTGAACGAAACTACAACAGTGTGCCGCTAGACGTTACACAGTTTTCCACGTCTGTTGCCATGGTTTCTACGGCAGTAAAAGCGGAAACCGAGTGTAATGCGTATATGACGCCATTGACAGGCGACTCCCTCACACGTCCCCGTTCCTTGGTTAAAATCGCAATTTTCTCACATTTACAAATAGTTGGAAACATTTGGGATATTGTAAGTACAAAATATAACAAAATATATAACACTGGCCTAGTAGTTTTGGGATATTTTACTGCAAAAATCTATTATATTCTATCATATATTGCACCATTAAGCCACATATTGATAAACTACTTTCTAAACTTAAGCTTAAACTGGGTTTTTATTTCCGAAACCTATCCTTATTTTCTTTTAGTACAAGGAAATATTTGGTATCTGCAACATTTTTACCACTATTGGATTACGGAGATCTGCTTTATATGAATGCCCCAGTACATTACCTAAAAAACTTGATACCGTTTATCATAGTGCTTTATGTTTTATTACTAGTTATAGCTATCAAGCTCACCATTGCACTTTATATGATAAAGCTGAGTTGCCATCTTTGTATACTCCAAGAAGTTTTAATTGGTATTGTTTTATTTATAAATCTATTTGTGGTTTAATTCCATCTTACTTGTCTCTCAGCTTTTGTAATAAAAATATCTGTTGTTACAGTCTTGGTTCGAATTATTTGTTATATCTTCGAACAGAGCTAGGAAAAAGAGGCTTTAAATATAATGCTTCTGCTTGGAATAATTTACAGAAGATCTTAAAGCTGACTATGCTTCCATCACTAAACGAGTTTAAGTTACTTTGAAAAGATAATGTGTTTTCTCCTTTGGTAAATTGCTGTTGGCCTTGATTGTGTTTTTCTGTCTTGATGTGTATTTGTATGTTTATGTTATTGTAGCTGCCTTCTTGGCCAGGTCACTCTTGTAAAAGAGATTTTAATCTCAATGAGTTTTTAACCTGGTTAAATAAGAGATTTTTCAGTATCTCAATGTTTTGCATTATGTATTGCAGTCAGATTTTGGAATGCAAATACACATGCAATTGTGCTTCTTCACAGACTATATTTCAGATGTTATTTCCATTGGAGCAAGTCCAAGCAAAACCATGCTTTTCAGAAGTCTGTGCTTTTGAATTTCAGTAAGATTTGTTTTTTTTGTTTAATCTAAAAAAAAATGCATCTCAAGGGAGTTCTTTCTAGCCCCCCAAAAAATTCTGAAATATTAATTCTGTTCGAATTTCCTACATTTTCTTGCTTGGTTTACCTAACAAGTTTTAAACTAAAGAGACGCATTTGTCGTCTATAAAAAGAACAACATACTCATGTTGAGTTCAAAAAAGGTCCCCCGTCCCACACACTGCATTTCACTGTTCTATTGTTTTATAATCTCATCTGATGGTTTTGGCAAGAGGCAATCAAACCCCTCTCTGCTACAAGCATCTGGGTCTCTGCCCCATAAAACTAAGAGTCAGCAAGGGATCTCTGCAGAGTTTTAGCCACATAAAGATGAGCCGTTAAAAATTGAGTACCTGGAGCTGTTTCATGAGCCAGAGCACTAAGTCTTATCATTAAAAAAACATGCAGTTTGCTATCGTGTCCCATCCAGCTAGAACGGTGACAGAAACGACATTCAGAATTATGCAACTGCTGCACTGCTGAAGTGTTGATTTTTACTGCAGTTCATGTGGTCTGTCGGGGCTTATGTGGCTCTTTCATTGGATGGTCTGTGACCGCTTTGTAATCCAAATGAGAGTGTGTAAGTGTGTGTGCATCTGAGAAAGAAATGTCCGAGCAACTCAGAAGAAAGACGTGAGATTTGTGTATGTGTGTATGTGTGCACTCCCAGCATGCTCTCTGAAGCATTGCATTGAAGGCATGCTCATAGATGTGTCATCTCTGTCTGTTAAGCGGGAAGGACGTGCCGTCTTTAAAGTGAGCGTCTGACAGGGAGAGTCATTACCGTGGGGTGAAGTAAAAGCTCATTTAACTCGGCCGTGGAAAGCGTAAGATATGGCCCCTCTCATGACTCTTGCATCAAGACACAGAGCTAAAAACACAGAAATTATAACATGCTGCATCCCAATTCACATACTATCTGTCCTAAACAGTATGTGAGATTAGAATTAGTGCATCCCAAATTATAGTTCGTTGAGCAGTGTGCCAAAGGTGCCAGGATGGATTGCGAAGTGTGCATTCGTGCATGCTTTGTTTGGCTGACAAAAGCCACATCCCCTTGTGGATGAGAAGAAGAGTTTGTGACTGTGCTATTTTTAATTATTTAATCTGTAGAAAAATGGTGACAAATGCACAGCTGATACTGTCACAGTAGTTTTTAAATGCACAGAGAAACCTAATAATCAAGTCATTTTATTTAATATAAAAAACGTTATAGTTTCCAAATAATTTAAGTTTAACTTGAATGCTGACTTTATCGCTTGAAGCGATAGCTTGCCAAAAAAGAAAATTTACCCATCCTCATTACATTCCAAACATGAAAAACTTTTTGTCTTTTCAATAATATTATGGATAAGGACGAGAAAGAGCAAGAATGTTGTCACGGCTGGATCCGGCACACCAGAGGGTTTTTCATTGCCTGTGATGTGGACAAAGTCATCAGGCTGGACCAACATGAAGATGTGATGCTGAGGCAAAATGAATCTCTCACTGACTTTGAGTCTGCAGTTGCCCAACTCTATTGAGTGTACTGTAACATGCTTTTCATTTAGAGTTTTTTAAACTTGTTGGCTTTTGCAGTTGGGTTGCTGTATTTTCACAATATGCAAGTGCTGAATATACAGACAGCCAATAGGCCTACTATACAATATTTAGTACAATACAGTGCATACAGTTCACAATTTATTCACCTTCCTACTGTAAATTGTGATTACTATACTTTTTTACATAATTGCAACATTTGTTACATTTTTAACAATATACTTTTTGTCTGTAACTGCATGCTTTGGATTCTGTGTTCTTAATTTTTTGGTGTAGAGTCTAATGAATAATCTGTAGTGTTTATAATATTGAGCACAGATAAAATGGTTTTGAGGCAATTTTTTGATTTTGCCATTAGAGTCATGTTTTCTCTGAATGTAGTTTGAAGATTTGGTTTTGTGTTTAAGGTTTTGAGAAAGTGGGTCATGGTTTTAAGAAATGTGTTTTAGCAATTCAGAAAAACTGTACAGTATGCAAGTGCCGAAAACACAGACATTCAGTAGCCTACTATTCAATATTCAGTACAATACTATAATTGCAGGACATACAGTACACTATATATACTCCTTAGTTGCAATTACTATACTTTTTTGTAATTGCAAAAATTGTTCACTGTATACAATATTTTTTTTTTTCTGTAACGTTCTGGATGCTGTGTTCTCCATTTTTTTATATAGTGTCTAATGAATTATCTGTAGTGCTTATATTTTTGACTTATATGTGTATAATATGAAAGCATTGATTGATTTTGAGTGCAGGTGAAATGGTTTTGAAGCAATTGTACTGTGTAACATCCTTTTGACAAAACTAGGGGGGTTAGTTTTACCTACAGTCACCAAACTCGGTGTTCTCATCGAGCCGGACAACTTTCTAATAGGGCTGCAACAACTAATCGATAAAATCGATAATAATCGGTAATGAAAATCATCGATAATAACGATTAGTCGGGTCTGCTCTCTTTACGCAAAGCTTCCACCAGTCGCTCCAAATTACAGCACTGAATAACGCATTTTATGGATAAAATGTGCATCTAGAAACAGTGGAGTGGAAACAGAGTGAGCTGATGCAGGAAAGGTACATGATCCAAGTGCCCAAAATATGAGAACTGTTTATTTTAAGCTTCAAGCGAATGTATTAGTATTTAACATACCCTGCCATGCATTTGACGTGTGTGTGTACGTCCTCAGCGCAAAACGTTCATTTTACAGCTTATATCCACTGATCTATATAGAGAACAGTTATATCCTCCTCATCTGTAAATGCTGCTAATTCACGCGAGTATTTCCATTTTGCATGAAAGCGCGTCCTGACTGAATGATTAATTAATGGTTAATTTGTGGTTATCATTGAATAACTACAATAACCCTGTTATTTATTAATTAATATTATTTTTGCTTGTTTTATTCAATGTAAAACCATGGTTCATTTTTGTAAGAGTAGATATATTCACTATATATGTTTTCATAGCACTCAGCTGACACGTTTGTTTGAAGGACAGCATTGGGCAGGATGTGGAATAAATGTGTGTTCTGTCAATAAAATAAAAAAAATGGGCATTTTATCCGATTAATCGATTAATCGGAAAAATAATCGACCAACTAATTGATTATCAAAATAATCGTTAGTTGAAGCCCTACTTTCTAATTTACAGTCATTAGCTCTGACCAACAGCAAGTCAGATATTTTGATTTGAATGTGGATTTTTTTGAAAAATCAGGCTCTGAATTTTAAACTACTACTCTTAGGTGGTTTATTTGATTCACACCAAACTTTTTCCAACATGATGACAATATTTAAAGATGCTAAATTGTGAACTGACATTGGATAGCTCAAACGGTGTTGCCATGGCGACCGATTAAAATAATGTCATCCAAACAATTTTAAAATTGTCTTTTTTTTACATTTACCCAGTTTAAATGCATATTGCCCATCATGCACAGTTGCCCTGAAGCCACCGGTGTGGCAGTGCCACTGGGGCTTGGGCCCGTCATCGCTGCTTGCAGCTACAAAATGGATCGGAACTTTGCACACGCGTCAGAAGTGATGAGAATTTACTGTTTGCTGTTTTACTCAAATATACGTCACTTTAAATTGGTAGAGTTAGTGAAACACGTTGTGTAAAATTAGTTTGAGCACATTTTGACAAATAGAACATGCAGGTACTTCATGCATACACAAATGTGTATAATGTGCATAATAGATATACTATTGTAAATAGTACATTCTAAAAAGCATGTAATTTACAATCATAAGCAAAGTACATACTTTCAGTGCGTCGCAGAAGTATGCGATTTGGGACACTTTCATTCCTGACATGAAGATTTGAATAAACATAAAGACTGTCCACAAACGACAGGTGTTTGGCATCACAAACATCAAAGAAATTTCCAGAACTCGAGCATTGTGCTCGCAATCTGTCTCATGATATTTTCATGATGTTCTGACACATCAAACAAATTTTAATGATCGACTGTGTAAAAATATCAGCAGAACAACAGGCTTTTCGTATGCAAAACATGGGCTAAATGGGTGTTTGAAACTGTCCCAAGCATATTTAAACAACAAGAAACATGATAAATGGAAAGAGGTGGCTGTCGAACCTTTGTCCATGCTTCAGCGAGCAATCTGTAGACTGGAATAATCACTCCCCGTGGTGCTGTGCCCCTCATCATACAGACGCAAAAAGGTCTGTTTAATGAAGATCCACTGTACCTCTGCTTTTGTTCCACATTCGTTTCAGACTTTATTCCACATGTGTTTAATTAGCGGGTTGGCTACCGACAGCTGTCCCCACAGACTCAACCCATTGTCTAACACCTTTCTGTCATTCACAACAGCACAATGGGATAACTTCCTGTGAAATTGAAATGCACTTCATGGTTTTCGTATATTTTAAATGAAATTTGAATTTTAGTCTGTTTGGAAAAGACTCAATAGAGAGGCATTGTGAACATAGAAACAGTCTAATCTGTACACAGTAAAAAAGATTATTGGAAAATTCTATTTTAGTCTTTCTACTTCAAAATTGCATGTTAATTCAATGCATTACTTGAAGTTTCTTTGTAATTATTTGAGAAATTTCAGAGAGTGAAAATCGTTTCAAAGTAAATCCTACACCATTTTAGTGTATGCTTACCATAATGTACTGTACATGGAATCAGATTATAAAACCATTATACTACTATGTCATGTACTTCAAAGAATATCATGGTATCATCAGGTTGTGTCCTAAAAAATATGTATAACTAGTGCCTGGTTTATTTTATTTTCTGTAAGTGTCATTTTTTAAAGACTTTCATGTTCATGTTTCATATACCATACACTAGAATATACAAAGATGACTTTGATGTCTTGTCATAACCAGCTTATGGGATCACCTAAAACATGTAAATATGCATATGACAAGGGCAGAAATCAACTTAGAGGCTTAGCAATGGCCCTGTTAATGAGATTACAGAATTTCCATGACAACTGTGAACTGGAAATGCTGGATTTAGTAACAATAAAGCTGTATTTTTTCTTTGATCAAACTACAAATAAACACGTAAGGCCTTGGTATTCATGCGATCACTTTAATCTGACATTACAGGTTCGTGTCTGCTACACTGTTCTCTCAACTTCATCTCAGATGCTTCCATTAAAATTCATTTGGAGAAACAAAATCAAAGACTTTAAATATACAAAGACGGTGCACTCATTACAAATGAATGGAATAAAGTACAAGACGCAATATGGCGGAATAAGTCCCACCTTCTAAATAAAATAGCCAATCACCAATTGGTTAAGTTATTGTGTCGCTGCAGCTGCCGTTTGAAGCCCCGGAAACAGTCATGCTGCATTCTAATTCGCCTATTTATGCTACGCCCTAGTATGTACTCTTTTTGTGAAGAAAAAGTAGACACTTTTGAGTGTGTAGCAAAAGAGTAGACAAGCTTTGGGACATACTATCACGTCATACAATTGCATCTTTGCTCTCTCTCGCAACCTGTCACCGTAAACTGGCCTGTCAATCATCTTGTCACAGTTAAAATCCTCCATATTTCATTTCAGTAGCACGTTGATCTGCAGTCGCGGGTCTTTTATGCGGAGACTCTCCTCATATTAATGCATAACTATGCATTTAAAAGTTAATGGACAAACGGATCTTTATAAAAGTCCACATTGTTATTGCAGATGAAATATAACATGTATAACATTACATAAATCAAGCGTAGCATTAGTTCTGACAGGTCACTGACTGTCAGCTGATATACTGTACGTCTACCTATAGGAATACAATGTCTATCACAGAATACATATATAAGATCCTTCAATACTATCAGCAGCTATCGCGTTTCTCTGGAGCTAATTACCCTCCTCCATCCCCAGCTCCTCCTCTCATCAGTCAGGATTTGGCATTCTGATTCCCCTTGAATCAGACTAAATTCCCGAATTATGTTGTACATTAAATATTGACATTAATGATATCTGCAATACATTATGTTGGTTCTGTTCTGTTACCCTATGAGGAATTATTGCTGCTCTCCCTGCTCTTATCCATGCTAGGCTGCATGGATGCGCAGGCAGTTCTTGCCCAGAACAGAACCATACCGCCAATCCAAACTATATGCTAGTTGTCAATCATCTTTGACGACAGTGGTCCTGACAGAAATATTTTTTATCAGGTTAAACTGATTATTAGTCACTCAAACCTTTATCTAAACCCCTCTCCGTCGGTCGTGGATATTTGCCATGTTTTGTAGTTTTTTGATACTTTTTACTCATGTTTGTAGTTCCGAACTGAATCCTCCTCCAAAGCGCAATTGTAGTCCTTTATAGTGTGCACGGATCCACACTTCGAAAATCTACTGGAAATAGTAGACCTCAAGAGACTTTGCCATATTCTTTTCAACATACTATTTAGGATGGATAGTATGGACATTGGGACACAGGATCAGTGTTCTGAGAAACATTGAGCGTTCTGAGATGCACGCTTATGACTGCACATATGCATTGACTGGTCCAGCCTGAAAAATGCATTTTTTTGTAATGATTTGAGCACTTAGAAACCAAATTTATAAGACCGTTGTTGTCAGATTTCATTAGTGATTTCAAATATGAAATTTAATCGAATCAAATTTAATATTTCCCCATTCAAAGAGATACGAGCTGTACTAGCATGACTGAAATAGCTGGCCGAGAGGTGTTTTAAAGATGGCCGGCGAGTGAAATGACTTGCTTTAAGGGACTTTGATAAAAAATAGACACAAAGGAGTATAATAAGTGTATAGAGTTGTAAAATGAATGTAGCGAGCAGTTCAGATCATTTGGAGAAATGGTTCAGTTCATATTTATGATATGCAAACTAAGCAGAAGCAAAGCAGAAATCTCCATTTGCTCTCCCGTTGCTGCCTATGAATCAGATGAGATATTAAAGAGATCCGATTTGTGGTTTTCTTTCCTAAGGGTCTCTCTCTCTTGAACATTTTTTGTTTTTCCAAAGCAGGTCTATTACAGTTTTTCTGAATTGCTATAACACATTTCTCAAAACCATGACCCACTTTCTCAAAACATTAAACACAAAACCAAATCTTCAAACTACATTCAGAAAACATCTGACTCTTCTGGCAAAATCAAACAACTGCCTCAAAACCATTTTATCTGTGCACAAAATCAAATAATGCTTTCAGATCTTACACACAGCCAGTCAAAATATAAACACTACAGATCATTCATTAGACACTACATCATAAAATGAAAGTATAGTATTGTACTAAATATTACTGAATGTCTGTATATTCAGCACTTGCATACTGTAAACATACTGCAGTCCAACTGCAAAAGACAAAAAGGTCAAATAAAACTTTAAATGAAAAGCATTACAGTACACTCAAAAGAGTTGAGCAACTGCAAAATCAAAGTCAGTGAGAGATTCATTCTGCCTCAGCATCACGTCTTCATGTTGGTCCAGCCTGAGGACTTTGTCCACATCACAGGCAATGTCATCTCTTGACAGGCAAAGGGACAAACCCTCTGGTGTGCCAGATCCAGCCTTGACAATGTCCACACCTTGCTCTTTCTCATCCTCATCCTCTTCCTCCTCATCTACCACCTCTTACACATACTCTTCCTCCTCTCCTTTTCAGATTGCTTCCATCTATTGTTCGTATCAACATTCCACTGTAAAAAAAAGTTGCTGCCCTAATTTTTTAAGTACAATCAACTTGGATGTTTAAGTCATTTCAACTTGCAGTTTTTCTGAATTGCTAAAACACGAAACCCCATTCTCTGAACCAAATTCACAATAGCCTAAACAAATCTGTCAAATAAATCACTCTTTCTGTAAAACATTAAACAAGTTCAGGTAGTTTAGACACCATTCGCAAATCTCATGCACTCTTTTTGCAAAACTCTAAACACATTCTCAACTCACTAAAACACGTATCACACTGTGATGCACGTATGTTTCAAAATGCTAAACACAGGCAAGCAAAAGTTAAACACGACTAAAACACAGTTGTCATTGTTTAAACACAACGACTCAAAATTGTTCACATTTATTTCTAATAATGTGACCATACTAACTGTACATAATACAAGTCAGTTCAGAGTGCCAAAATGTACTCGAAGTTACTCAAAGCAAGGTTTGGAGAATGTTGTGAAGGCTGGATCCTGCACACCAGAGGGTTTTTCCCTTTGCCTGGCAAGAGATGACATTGCCTGTGATGTGGACAAAGTCCTCAGGCCGGAACCAACATGAAGACGTGATGCTGAGGCAGAATTAATCTCTCACTGACTTCGAGTTTTTTAACCTTTTTGGCTTTTGCAGTTGGGTTGCTGTATTTTCACAGTATGCAGGTGCTGAATATACAGACAGTCAATAGGCCTACTATACAATATTCAGTACAAACAGCACATACAGTATACAATTTATGCTGAGATTACTATACTTTTTTATGTAATTGCAAAATTTGTTTACTTTGTTACAATAAACGTTTTGTCTGTAACTGCATGCTTTGGATTCTGTGTTCTCCATTATTTTGATGTAGTGTCTAATAAATGATCTGGGCTGTGTTTCCCAAAAGTTGATCGTAGAAACCATGGGTGGCAATTGTTCTACGATCAACTTAAGCTTACGATGCTTTTGGAAAACACAGCCCTGTAGTGTTTATTTTTTGACTGATGCGTGTAAGATCTGAAAGCATTTGATTTTGAGTACAGATAAAATGGTTTTGCCAAAAGAGTCAGATTTGGTTTTGTGTTTAAGGTTTTGACTAAGTGGCTGATGGTTTTGAGAAATGTGTTTTAGCAATTTAGAAAAACTATATTGTCTGTATCAACTCTGAACTGGCTTATTTTATACAGTTGGTTTACACTGTAAACTCGAATAAGTTGGCAAAAAAGTAAGTTTAAAAAGTTTAAGTAAGCAGAACTTGCAGAATTTTATTTTGTACTCATACATTTTAATTGCTCTTAGCTTCAAATATTTAAGTAAGCTAATTCATACATTTAAATTAAAATGATCAACTTATTTTTATTTTTTAGTAATGGAATAGTAACAAATATTTGTAGTAATGGAAACTTGGCTAGCTTTAACTAGCTAATTCAATAAATGCTACCTTGCTAATTGGTAACAATGCTTTGATAGCATTAGCATAGCACTTGCTGAATGAGTAAAGCAATATAATACATTTAACATACTGTACATCTGTTCTCAAACTAAGCTCATACTCCACTTAACACCATGATGGTAACCCCCCCAAAAACCCCAACATAACAGAAACTCTTCTAAACTAACAGCAAAACATCGAACACTAGTAAAGCTCCACCTTAACATTAATGTTGCACAAAAAACATTATATAACACTTAATTTTAGCATTTACTCTACCTGAGTGTCATGGCAGAGCATGCTGGGAAAAATCCCATCCCATCCCAGTTTCAGTTAAATTTAAGTTAGTCTAAATTAAAAGAAACAAGTTCATAAAACTCAAAACAATGAAACAATCCAGATTACTTAAAATGTGTCCTTTTGTGAACTCAAAAGAAAAAAAATGTTCTAAATATTCATTTAAAGTTAATTTGATTGAACTAATTTGTTTAATTTGAATTGGCTCTACTCAAACAAATTAATTATTTTGAGCGTTAGGGTTTACAGATATAAGTGTGAACAATTTTGAGTTGTTGTGTGTAAACGATGACAACTGTGTTGAAAAAAGAGTGAATGACATTTGCAAATGGTGCCTAACTGCCTGAACCTGTTTAAGGTTTTGCAAAAAGAGTGATTCATTCGCAATTCAGAAAAACTGTCAGATCAATCGGTGATCATCACAGCCTTTGTTCACAAATGAAGCACAGGCTCTTTATAGCTTAATAATGCACCACAGATGGGCTAAGGGGACTTGTAATATGATATTCAAAACAGCTTCTCTTGGGGTCTTAAACAGAGTACAGTAAAGCGCAGAAGGCATATAGAATCCCTCTGACTATGTTGTCTTGTTCCATTAGAGAAGAGCTAAAAAAAACCTTTATTAGTCTGTCACTCTGTCGACTCTCATAAAATCAATTTCCCATTTCACCTTACAAAAGAGGAAAAAACCCTCTACATGCACTGAGAACAATATGTCGACTTTTAATTTCGGTCCAAACATAAGAACCATGTAGGAAGGGATTTGAGTCGTGTGGAACCCGAGGATATAGGGAGTGAGATAGCCCTCTCAAAAAAGCTTACACCAGGGAGGCAAATCACACAATTCGTCACAGAGATTCTCTCATTCTCTGGCAGGGTGTCCAATGCCAGGAAGCCATGTGTTCTCAGATGAGTCTAATATTGCTCTGTGAAGGAGCCACCCAAGAATGACCCTCTTGGGTGGAAGTTGGAGCCGTTTCAGGATGAAAAAAGAATAGTTGTTCACACTTGTTTCAACCTCCCCCCTGCTTTTGTTTGCTAAAGGAAAAATGTGCACGGGTTTTGCTTTGTTGTGGGTAAAATGCTGATCATAAATGCTTGCGGTTGCCAGTAATGCCCAATCACAACCTAGTCCCTGCCAAGCTGTTCAGTTCTCGCTGTAGTTGTTTCTCCATGCTTTTGTTGTAGCAAACACGCAAAAAAACTCTGATTACACAAATGTGCTCTCTAATCTTTGTCCAAATTGAGCTTGATCCAACAACAATGCACTCACCAGTTTTTCAGACAAGCAAATTGGACACTGAGTCACAAGTTCACTCATGCATATGCAAGATTTACTTACAGGAAATGTTTAGCAACTATTATTGGGCTGAGATGACAAGAGGTCATGAACAATGTGGGGTTTAAATCTAACTACAAAATTTTAAACATAATAAACAGTTGCTAAGATAATGACATAGTGAAGTTAGTTCAACAATGCAAAATAAAATATCATAGGGTTTTAAAGCTCTGCGTGTTTGGATGAGGAAATATGATTGCTGCTCATAGTGAACTTGATATGCAATGATAGTGTGGCAAGCAGCGAGGCAGAGGGACCGTGAGAACAGGACAAGGCCGGTGGTGAGTGATAATGAGCGCCAGCCGCAAGCCGCACCGGTCTCGTATCTCACGGAGGAGCCCGGACGCATAAAAGGAGGAGTGACTACAATGAAGGACAAGAGAGGACCAGGCCTGGACTTTATGTTGTGTTTTGTTTACGTTTTATTATGAGTGTGCGTGGCAGTCGTCCGTGAGGAGGCTGCCGTTTTTACTTTCAGTTTGTTTATTTATTTATTAAAAGTTTGTTGAACGTTCGCCGGTTCCCGCCTCCTTCTTCCCATAACTACGAACTGTGTTACAGATAGTTTCGCCCACCACGGCAAGCATCATGGAAGGTTGGCATTTCGAGATGCAGATGAAACATTTGTCGCCACAACACATGGAGCTTTGTAATGTCAGCCTAGTGTTATTGCGCCCAGTGACAACGCACAAACTACCACTGCAATATCATTTGAGCATTGAAAGTTTGGTACTGCATAGAATCAGAATCTAGAGCTGTAGAGAATAAAAATCATCCTAAATGCTTGCTGGATTTAAGACAAAGCAGAACTAATATTTAAAAGCCTGCAGGATACCAGAGAGCTAGAGGCCGACAACATGATTAGTTGGCCTCTCTAATCCTCCTCACCAATTAACACCAGCCTTAACGAAATAGAAGTTTATTCAAGTGTGCTATTAGTGTACTTTAAACTAAAAATAAGGAAGTATACTTTCAGCCTACTTTTTACGTACTTCTCAAAAATATACTTAAAATTGCACTTACAGTTTTTTACAATCGCTGTGACAATTTTTTCAATACTTTTAACAAATTTCCTAAACTCTTAACGCAGTTAGCACAGCATCTGTCTGTGTAGGCTATACAACACATTTATTGTTACTTTGACACAAAATGCATATAGTTAACACAAATTTAAAATGCTTGAACTTCTTTTACACACAAGCTCAACCAAGACCAAAACAATGGATTTTTACTGCCAAATTTACCAGTGCTTTAACACTGTATGTCAGAACAGATAACATCATGTTCTAAATCTAACCTTATAGGCTAAAGTGAAGGTAAACAGCTGTTTATATTGTGAATTGAAACCCTATATCCCCTGTATTTTATTCCATTGTTACTGAGAAACAGCTGATTGAAGTTATGCAAATATATAAATCACAACTGATTCCCATCTAGGAATTGTTCAGGTGTTGATGTTCTTTCAATCACATGGCCATATGGTATACAGTAAAAGAAGGCCTCTTTGGGCTGATCTTCTGTGAAAAAGGAACAATATAAAGCAACACAAAGAAAGTAAGAAAAATGCCTGCACGAGGGAGAGGAAGATGAGTACCAGGACAAGGGAGAGGAATGCCTGGACAAGGACAAGGTAGAGATTGAGGAGTTAGAATGCATGGTGGTGCTCAAAGAAGGGACAGAATTAGAATTCAACAGATGAAATAAGAGCTACTATCATAGACAATGTCATAAACCACAGGCTATCATACAGAGAGGCTGCTGAACGAGTACAGCCAAATCTCAGAGGGCCACAGTAGCATCCATTATCCAGAATTTTTGAGAAACCAACAGGTAGTGTATAAGCGCTTCTCCTACTGCAAAGTGTAAATAATTTGACCATGTATTACAGAGACTCTATGCCTCTGGTCTCTAATATGTAACTGTATTTTGTCTATCTAAGGATTCAATGTCTACCTCCCTCAGGGGGGCAGAGGAAAGCTCCTAAATGAAGAACAGAAACTTGCTATTGTCAACACTGTGATTTCTGATAATGAAATAAAACTGAAGGGCATTCTATAAAGCTACTCTGAGATGGGTCATTTATTTTTTGTATTGAATTTCTGCAGCAAAAGAAACAAAATGCATGCATTTACTAAACCCAACAAAACAAAAATGTGGAGAGGCTTCAAAAGACACAAGCTATGATCAATAAAATATACTGTCTATATTGTATAAGGGCAGACCTGACACATAAAATAATGCAGTTTCTGTGATTCCATCTAGTGTTAGTGTTTTTATGACATTGTGCTATGATTGACAAAATGTTCCTGTTGGAAGAGAACTTGTGTTAGGGTTTTGGAAGACATAGTGTATTATGTTAATGTATTATTGTATTTTGTTGGAGTTTAGTTTACGATGTGTGATTTTGAGCATGAAATTAACCATTTTGGCAATTGTGTGTTGTAGGTGTGTTGGTGTTTAACAGGAAAACTGTTAAAAGTATTGCAAAAATTGTCATAGCGATCGTAAAAACTGTAACACTGTGAAGCTGCTTTGAAACAATCGGCATTGTAAAAAGCGTTATATAAATAAAGGTGACTTGACTTGACTTGACTCTTCCAAGCGGGCCAGGGACAGCTAAACGATCCGGTTCAGATTGCCTAGTGTGAGTACACCCTTAGAAAAGTGTCTCGGGCCGAGTACCAAAACAAACTTGTAGCCAATCAGCAGTAAGGGGCGTGTCTACTATTGATGGGGAGAAGAGAGCGCTCAGTGCACGTCATTATTCAAAAGACACGACACACAGGACGGACGTTAACCAAGCGACGAGAGATAGCAGATAAAAAACAAAAGTGGAAACAAACAAAAGAAGGCTTACGATCAGGCAAGAAGTATGACCCATGTAAATATCGGATCAGCTTTCCAGCGGTGGAGAGAACTCAAGGAGCGCTAAGGCCTGCAATCGGACGCCGAGGTTGCTTTATTTCTCCTCGATAGGCAGGTAACATTGATTTTGTTTTGTTTCACAGAACTAATATATGCTGGCTTTTGCTTGAATATGCTCGTGTGTCATGTTCGCTTGTTTGTCCATTTACAATCGTATCATCCTTCAGCGATGATAAAGACCCATTCATTTCCATATCCTATAAACCACTGTCTGTTTCAAGCCTCAGCTCGCAGTGTATACGAAAAGTAAGATAATAAACTCCTAATATATGTTTGTTTCCTTTGGTTCCCCTTTTCGTGATCGATATAACCCTCTAATCTTGTCATAATTGTAATATATTCGTTAGTTGGACTGTTGTGCTCATGCTATCAAGTTGTTCATGAGAACTGTGTTTGTGTTTTTGGGATGTAAGGGGTGACTTTTTCATTGAACTTTCGACCTGGATTACCATAGTAACCACACTTTGCTTTAACTTATTGATGACATCATAGCCTCTGCCGGCTGGCACAGCAGATTCTGCCATAGTCGTTCCTTTGCGTACGTATGTGTGGGGCGGAGCTATCAAAATAGGGGCGAGACCCTTTTGGGGTTGGGGCATGTTTGTTTTGGTGATTTGAAATATCAACATCGGTTACCAGATATGGCTTACCCCACCTTTAAGTATACTTAATAAAATGAACATAAAGTATACTTCTTTTTCGTAAGGGAAGTCTGGTCTGTAGGCATTGAGATCCTATCAAGCATCCATTTTGAAGCAGATTGACAGGTGTGATAGGGAAAACACTAAGGTAAGGGTGTACAGAGGAATAAAATACATGTAGATGTGTTCTCACCTCAAACAATCGCAGGACATTGGCCACCATGATGGACACCGAGCTGCCTGACGCCCCTATCACGCCCACCACACGCTCAGGCTTGCGTATGATTGGTTGTTCGCCATTGGAGCAGCGGATGTCAGACGTGTCTTTCTGAATGAGAGCCTGGACAAATGTCAGAGACTGTTCTAGAGCGTAAGTGTCCCTGGAACATGTATCAAGAATCCGGGCCCCTAGTGTGATGTTGGGCAGTAGTTCTGGGTCACTGTTGATCTGGTCCAGTGCGTACAGCATGGCCTCCATCCGGTGGATTCCTTTCTCTTTCTTTATTTCTCCACACGGGACCCCTGCGGGACCCCTGGCATGGACTGGAAAAAGGCCTCCCAAGGTGATGTCCCCAGGGATTTTGATGGAATGTGGATGCGAGTGCTGGTGAACCGATGAACACGGGTTTAGCCACACCCATAGAATCCACAAGAGGTGTGGCCATGTGGTAGAGTGACAGCTGCTCCAGCTTGAAACCCGGAACATCCCGACCTGATGGTTCAGTAAGAATGGAGGAGGGTGTGACGTCATAATGAATCAAACACGTAAGTGTTCATCCACTATTTGAGGAACCTGTTAGAGATAAACAAAAATATGAAGAAGAAAAGGGGTGCACGTATTAGTGATGCTAAACTGGGGGGGGGGGGGGGGGGGGGGGATTATTGCAATAATTATTAATATTATTATTGTTATTATTTTTATTAGTGCTATCATTAATCACAAAGAATTGAAGACAGACAGAAATATTAGTATTTTAATTTTATAGTTGTAATGTAAAATAAAATTATTATTATTATTATTATTATTAATTAACTTTCATTTAGAATTTTACAGTAAAACACACACATTTGTGTGTAATGTGTGTGTATTTGTACATGTTATATATATATATATATATATATATATATATATATATATATATATATATATATATATATATATACAGTTTATTAATAATTTTATTTTACATTACAACTATACAATTACAATACTAATATTTCTGGGGGGGGTTAATTGCGATAATTATTAATATTATTATTGTTATTATTGTTATTAGTGCTATCATTAATCACAAAGAATTGAAGACAGACAGAAAGATTGTAGTATTGTAATTTTATAGTTGTAATGTAAAATAAAATTATAGTTGTAATGTAAAATTAAATTATTAATAAACTGTATATATATATATATGTATATATATATATAAACATGTACAAATACACACACATTACACACACATGTGTGTGTTTTACTGTAAAATTCTATTATAAAAAAATATTTTTATTATTTTATTTTACATTACAACTATAAAATTACAATACTACTATTTCTGGCTGTCTTCAATTATTTATTGCGATTTCCATATGACAATTTTGGTTTTATTTTGATTAATCATGCATCCTTACTCTATAAAACTTGTGCAAGTCTCGCGTGCCCTTTTGCCCTTTGGTCAGTAAGTAACCACCTAGCAACCCAGACCACCCTAGCAACCAAATTGCAACACACACAAAAAATAACCATAATGAATCAACATGGCAACCATCTCACGTCAGAGTGTGCTGGAGCAAACCTTGACGTTTTAACTCTACATTCTTACAATGCACAGTTCCCTCCGAAATCAATGGATTCACAACATTCTCTTATGACAATGACTCTACAGTAGTGTTTTATGGGGAAAAAAATCTCTAACTATTCATGCACAGTGTATAACACATCATAAACAAGACCAGATACAATATGAACGCAGGTTTTATTCTCAAAGCATCCACTGGGAAAGGCACTGCATTGAAAAACTGTGAATGGAGAGTGAAATAGGCTGGCGTGTGGTGAAGCTCCAGGGAATGGATCCCAACTGCTCTGATGTGTACTGATTGTAAGACCAGCTGTGGAATGAGTGCCTCTCCAAAGGGTGCAAGGGTCATGGAAGATTGAATTTGTTCAGAAAGCAGCGACAGAAAAGACAGCATTCTGCAAAGAATGAGAGAGACTATAGCCAGTAGCTAAAACTTCAATACAATAAAAGTTAACTTTAATGTTGAGAGTATATAGAATAATGCTTTTCTCTATATGATGATCAGTTACTCAGAGATGGAAGACAGAGAAATCCATCAGGGAAAGATGAACAGACCTGTATATGAATGAAAAGATAGGATGAATCACCATGAGAATCAAGATGGAGCTTCTTCAATGATTTTGACTATTTTATCCCTGTAGACATTCAGAAAACAAACTAACTAGGAGAATTCTGTCACATTTGTCATTTTCCTTAGTCAACAAATGTCATCTCCAGCATGTCTCTAATGATTTTGTTTCATACTGTAGCATCCTGTGGAAAAGACAGTGATGGAAATAAAAAACATTTCCATCACTGGAAAAAATGTCTTTGCGGAGACTAATTTCATACCAAGCATTTTATGCAACCTAAATACACACGATTAAATATTTTTCATAAATAAGAATATTTTCTTATTAAATAATCATATTTTCTTATAAAACATAATGGGCACTATTTTGTTTTATAAGAAATGTTCTGAGCGCATGGTCTGAAGCACACGGCGCAGGTGCACTTAGGGCGTGTCCAAATCCACTTTTGCTAGTTTAACGACAGGAAAACTGGTCGGCGCGCCCGGCGCATGGTCTAAAAGGGTTGTCTCTATTCTCTTAATGAGTCATGGGTGTGTTTTGGGCGTAACGTGCAATAAATCAATCCGAGTCTTATCTCCCATTCCCTTTAAAAGCCAGTTGTGCTTGCACCATGGCGGAATTATTTGAGCAGAAAGACTTAACGCTTATCCAGAGAGGAATTTTTAATATTTAAATATGTTTGTGCGCTGCTGCGCATCCCTGTGTGTGTAATAAACAGAGTGTACGCACGTTGTGGACCCGCCTATAGGTGCATATTACTAACACACTCTTTAAATAACAAAAAAAATACTGCGCAATTGACTTTAGAGCAGGTTTCAGTTGGTCAATGGCGCAGTCGATTTCAGTTGCCTTGGGGCGTGCCTGGCGCCGCATTGTACCAGGTGTATGATAGGGCCCAATATCTATTACAGCTTGACTTGACTGGTAATGACAATAAAATATTCTATTCACAGGTGATATTTACTTTCATTTTTCTTTGCTTTCTTTGCACATATACATATGGCATTGTTTGATTATTTTTTGTTGTTTCATTGGTCAAGTCAAGTCACTTTTATTTTTATAGCGCTTTATACAATACAAGTTGTCTGAAAGCTGCTTCAAAGAAATAAACAGAAAAAAATAACAGAATCAGTGATGCAAACTTAATCAAATATGAGACCGATTCAAATTCTGTTGTAAAGCAACTGAAGCAAGATAATACCATCATTATTCTGCTAGATTCAGTTCAGTGTTCATTCAGTTTAGTTCAATAACTGTGTAAAGTTGATTTATTATGAAACATGTTAAATTCTGCTATAAAGCAGGTCCACAGAAGACAGATATTAAAATTGATAATTTTGGCAAGCAGGGTGGGGCAGAGAGCCATGGGAACGGAGCGAGGCAGTTGTCTGTGAGGGGATGCCACTTTACTTACATGTTGTGTTTGTTTATTTTATGATTAAAGTTTCACTGAACATTCGCCCGGTTCCCACCTCCTTCTTCCCTGAGCTTTAACTTTGCTACATTGGTGCCGAAAGGAAGGAGGGATAGCTCTGTCATAAAGCTCTCAGCGCTGTGGGGAAGTGACGGTGACATAGAGTTGGATCAGAGCAGAATCTGCCGCCAAGGACGTTCAAGGCGGTGGAGCTGCAGGGCACGTCGAGGGGATGGATACTTGCCTCTGTCCACCAAAGCATGGAGGGGTGGCTGCTGTCGGGTCGGAGGAGGTAGACGTTTGCCAATGTCCGAGCCTGCATCCAGCCACCAGCATTTGGAGGAGCAAGTGCCATGGGAACTGGGCCTTGCTGCTGGACGCCAAAGAGGAGCTCTGTCTCGCCTCATCTTTCCTTCTCCTTTTCTCTCACCTCATCTGTCCTTTTCCCCAGGTGCTGCAGCCACCTTGACTGGGGGAGTACAGCGCAGTCTCGAGGGTCTACGATGGGGGGTATGTGTCAAGCAGGCCGGGGCTAAGAGCCGAGGGAACGGCGAGGCCAGTGGCACAATTGCTAATGAGTGTCACCTGCGCACCACACAGGACTCAAATCTCACAGAAGGAGAAGGAGGAGTGACGAGAGAGAGGACCAGGCCTGGACCATGGCCTCGTCCATGAGGGGCTGCTGCTTTACTTTTGTTTTGTTTTCTTGAACATTTCTTCTTTCTTCCCTGAGCTTTAACTTTGCTACAATAATATTACGATTTAAAATAATATTATTATGCAAATTTGGTGCTCGGGCCCTAAAAAAGCCATTTGAGAATAAGCAAAAAAAATGGGGAAGTTAAAAAGCTTTAATATGACCTTCATATAGGATTTTTAGCATCACCTTACATACGAATTATTGAATCAGACTGCCAAAGACAAAAGCAAACTCTTTTTTGCAGCAGCAGCAGCAGCAGTACACAAGAATTCTATTCCGAACACAAGCCATGGTTTATGTACGAGAGTGGAAGGATAAATCATTGGGGCTGCATCTGACAGCTTTCAGAACCTCTTAGTAGAGAGGCATTACATTTTGATGAAAATGTTACATCACACTCCAGGCACATCGCTGTAGCGACGGCATCTGCTTTTTGCTGCAGTTGCTTTGCGTTTGCTCAAAACATCTACTCAGTGACAGCTGTTCAGCAAGCAACTTCAGATATCGAATGCTGGTGTTACAGTTCCTTATGGGCCTTGATTGCATTTACAGTAGGAACTGGATATTGCATTTGCTTCGAGTAGCCTAATCAAATCCTAAACCCTTCACATGCTCTTTTCGCCAGCTTCTCGGCCTTCCTGCTAAAGGGTTTTCCTCTTGCCTTTCCTTTAAATTCATTCAGCTAACACAAATCAGATTGAATATCTAGTGCAAAGAAATAATTCTCCCTTACTGATATCGACAATTTTTTCCCCCTTATATGAGCTGGAGATGTGTGTGTAAAATGCCAGAGCACCCCATTGCTAATTCTGAAATTAAAAGACATATTTAATATTGCAAATTAATTGTTTTGAAAGTGGGTTCATTTCCTTGTGAGAAGTAATTTGATTCCAGGCTGGCACTAAAGTGGCGGAGGCACAACGTCAGGCAGTAATCGAAGGAGACAAGCTTTTCCCTGCGCTCTCCTTAGTAAATATCATTTTCACGGTGATAAAACATCATTTGATGCTGTTAAACATAATGGGCTGTTTCAATAATTCATGGTGGCATCATCTAATCACAGTAATCACTGTTTGTGAAGGACCTTGCATGGTTGGAGCTCGCAGCGCAACGGCCGCATGCGATAATGTGGCATCAAAATAAATGCAAGACCGCTTTGTGCATTCAGACAGGGCAAACGGTTTTCACAGGACGCCTCCCAACGCTGATCCCATCTAAAGAAAGAAACAAACCTGTAAACAAGCAATAAAAGCCTCCAATGAAAAAGAGCACCCCAAGTGAATGATAAAAAGCAGCATGTTTATGAGGCTTTTCAAAGGGAGACGAAAACGCTTTCTAAATCATTTGCACATCAGAGGCGGCTAATATGACTAGCTGTAGCAGTCAATAATAGCAGACTGTTATAATAGATTTCTGTCTTTCACTGTGAGTTTCTTTGCTTTTCCTTCAATATGTGCAATTAACTTAAGTATTGTAGGACTCTAAGGTCTTGAATTAAAGTAGGAACCTAATTATAAGGAATAGCCTCTGCAAAAAAAAATACATCATTCGTTTCTTATCACAATTTCTTTAATCCCTCAGCCAAAAAACATTTCTGATATTTTCATGTTTAACCAAAATCCCAATTTCATTTCGTAGTCTGTGAACAGAGGCCCTGTTAATGCTTTTTAAAATTCATCAGCTGAAACTATTAATGCCCATTCGGGTGTCTGTGCTTTTGACAAATGGTGAGGTCATTCCCAGCGTGACATACTTACTCAAGATAATGTGATCACTCTTCAGAAATGAAGGGCTGGAATAATGGATAATACAACAAATCATTGGGGGCTTTTTTTCCCATCGTATTAGACCTAAATCTTGCAGCAGATATCCATTAGGAGCCATTGGAGAGAAGTTTGAGAGAAACTTGTTCTGAAATGATAGACTAGATGGAGTCAAAGTGACACGGCACAAAAGAGGGTGTCTCATACAGGAACTGTACCTGGATTAAGAGGCACAATTCTGCAATAATGAGGTCAGCCGTTCGGATATAGACTGTCCATAATAGTTGTAACGGACATTGGGGGTATTTTGAAAACTCATTCATTTTCTTGTTACCTGGGTTCATTCAGGATATAATGGGCAAAAGGAACTTTGGCAAATCCTATATTGCACAGAAAACAAGCTAGAGCCACAGCACGATTTGGTCCAGTCTCAAATGCCGCCCAACATGTGCATGCTTTGGTGATTTAATGGTGCATAAAATGACAGGTAATAGACCACATTAGGCAAAAGGGCGAATCGAGGATGCACTGTGGCCTCAAAAAGATCCCTTCAGAATCATAAAATGACAAATGAGACATGCTACGGTCCTGTTGGATACACTGACACGTACAACATATGACCATCACAAGAAATGCACATCAAGTGTGTGATTTGTGACAAACCTGTCATGCAACCAATGCCACACAAACAGCTTTTTGGTTCCAGAAAATGTTTAATTTCTGTTGAATTTCAGAATTCTTGAACTACTAAAACCATGATAAACTTTTAAGGATGTCATATCTGGGCATTTCTGATTGCTACCTAGTCAGGAAAACCCAAATATTACAGCCAAGGTTTGGCTGGTTAGCGTGGCCCAGTTAGCCCCTGCTTGTAGATGCCATTACTACATCGTTGGGCACATCTTTCTTAATTTGACGAATTTAAAAGTAGCTGCGCATACCATAGACCGTAAAAAAAACATGGACAACGCACCTTCACTATCTTCCACTGAAGAAAAGTGAAGCCGCCAATGTCCGAATATGGCGTTGACATCTTGCGCTGATTTGGGACCCGAGTCTGCGCAGTAGAGAGCAGGAAGTAGAGCCGCGATATCAAGACCCCGCCCACACTCCCACAGTATCTTTTAGTACAGTTTAATAAACAGTTGTGGAAATGTGGAAATTAAAGCTTCAAATCTCCTCCTGAAAATCCTGAAAAAAGTCTGTTAGTGCCTCAGTGACTTCTTTGCTCAGACAAGCTGTCAATCTCAGCTGTCAATCATGACGTCACACCCCATTTTTATAGCATCAAATAACTAACTAAAACCAAACTTATCTAAAAAACGAACACTTAAGCTTACATAAGCATGATAAAAACTACCTAAAATGACAGAAACCATTGTTGAATTTTGTGTAATTTGATTGTTTAGTTTGTCCCACATCCCATTACATTACACAGAGAGGGCGGGGCTTATGAACTATACTGGGACCAAACACCTGGGGGCGATCGAGATGCTTTGGCTTCACTTTTCAGGACTTGTACTAATAAAATATTTTTTGTAAGCATTATATTAATTGCAAATATTTCACTATAGTATATGTTGAAATGTTAAATGAAATGTTAAAATATTATACAACTGTTATAATGGACCCTTATGTACAATTGTTTTTATTAGCCTTTTTTTCTATGCTTTGTCATAATATCACTTCTATCACTTTGGACTTCTGTTTTGCACCATTTCCCACCACTAGTCTATCACCTGGGGCCTGCTGTGAGCCAGCTTCTCTTGGGTGTGGAGATCCCATTGCTCTGCCCCCGACCTCAGATCCCGTCGAGCCACCTCGGCCCATTGCCCTGACTCCTCCGCCTGTGCTCCCTTCCTCCCTCAACTTCAACAGCAACCATCGAGCTTCCGGCTCTGCTGGACTCCTTCGGACCATCGGCTCCGTCTGGCTCAAACATCGCTGTCACATCGCGGCTCTGTTTGGCTCTGCCTTCCCTCAAGCTCCACCTCAGTCGTTCCAGCTCCCCCTCAGCCCTCCGGTATCCTGTTTCCATCTCGGGGACCTTCAGCATCACTCTGCTCCTTCGGCTCTCTGTCTGCGCCTAGGGCTCCACTTCCATCGGCTCCGTTACCTCCACTCGTCCCCAGGGTGGCTCACCACCATGGTTCCTCCCTACAGCAACGCCGCTGTGATATGCCATCCTGGCTGTGGCCTGGAGCACCATCAAGCTTTTCCTGCTAAACGCCATTCTCTGGATGACACCACCATCTGCACCTCCCTGGACTTTTCTCTGTTTCATCCCTCTCCTGGACTCTCGTCCTCCAGAGCCTCCTCCATTCATCTGCCGGTGCGAGGTCGCGCCTTTCTGGGAGGGGGCGTTATGTCCCAATATCACTCTGTTTGGACTTCTGTTTTGCACCATTTCCTGCCACTAGTCTGTCACCATAGTTACTGATCTCATTCATCATCACTGTCAGCTGTGTATCGTTCATCACCTCGTTTGGTCTGTATTTAAGTCATGTGCTTTCAGTTTTCTGTTGTCCGCTCTCGTTTAAGTATGATTGTGGATATTATTAAATGCTATTTGAACTGATCGTCTTCGTGCCTTCGTATGCAGCTCAACTGTGACATGCTTTGCCTAAGTTAGGTCACTTTTTTTTTTCTTTTTTTTTTTTTTTCTTAATTATATTTCTTTATTTTGCTATTATTTGTAGTCCTTGATTTGTATAGTATGTTAACTTGAAATAAAATATATACAAAACCGTAACATTTTTCCCATCTTCCTGACATCAAGCCACTACTGAAGAGTTTGTGCATTCCTGTTCTGCCATCAGCCAATCAGAATTATCATTACATAATTTTCTTGCTTCTCAACAGTAATTAGTCCCACTATTTATGGCTTTTATGGCTCAGGTGGTTGTCAAAAAAAAAAGTGCCCATTAGTGCAAAAAAAAACTTGTCGTGACCGATTTCACATGAACTCTTGCTGCTTTTTCTAGGGCCATTTCAAAGAGCACACATGTTATCAAACAAAGATCACACACACACTGTGAATTCTTGACATATGCGAGAGGGCGCAGGGAGCAGCTACAACACTTTTTGCAAACATCCCTGACGACATATGACATTGTGTTCACACAAACAGAAGACTTTTAAATGCTGACCTCTCATGCACAGAAGCATGACACAGCCGACAGGGGGTTCACTGTTGCAATGATAATTCAAAGAGATTCAACAGACCTCATAGCATTGATTAAAAAACTAGGAATACATCCTACAGGACATGGAAAGGAGATAAAAGGAGCTTCAAGACAAGTGCACAAAAGTCATCTATATTGCAATGGTTGTCAAAGCCTTATAAGAGCTACTTAAAGGGATAGTTCACCCAAAAATGAAAATTCTGTCATTATTTACTCACCCTCAAGTTGTTCAAAATCTGTATGAATTTCTTTAAAGAACAGAATTAAAAAAAAATTTGAAATATCCCTTTAACTTTTGTATAAGCATGATGGATATGTCAAGGCCTATATGAATATCTACATTATGAAATAATGCACGCAATAATGGTAATGCAGACCTATGTCTTTTCAAATGCTTATACACATCATGTGGCTCACTACACTAAATAAATAGTCAACAAAAGCCATACAGGATTGCAGATGCATTTATAAAATTATTAGAATGGCTTTTTCCCAACAGAGAGAGAGAAAAAAAAACGTTAAATCCTAGTCCAATATCTTTCCTTTATGTTTGCCCAAAATTGGACTATATGCAAACATTGTGGAATATCTGCAATTTCCACAGCATTTAAAAGTCTATTTTGTTTACAGTAACTATTGAATTCGAGACAGGCATGTATGGAAGTAAAATTATGCCAAATATTTTTTAAACAAAACAGCTTGTTGAATTGCACTACTTGAAATGCATTGCATTAGCCATGCTTGCATTTTAATGCATTGTATTTTTAGGGCTTGCATTTGTATGGCCTGAAATTCAACATGGTTGTATATTTAAGATGTGAATATTTCAATTCAAAACATTTCACACACATTTTCATTATTAAAAAATTCAATAATCCACATTCACCTCTCAGATTTCACTTCCAAAATATTCTTTCTGTTTAAAAACTTATAATATTCGACAGGCAATTTTCGGTCCATTTTATTTCGCTTTACAAATTCGCTTCCACAAATTCAGTGGTTCAAATTCGACAGAAGATTCAACAGTTCACATCCGGGAACTGCAGGAATAGCAGTAGATTACCGAGCATAAGCTCCACCTGCTGTTAGTCGACCTCACCAGCAGGTGGTGCAAGCAGCTGTTGACGAAGACTAAAGCAACGTGTAGAGTCATTCATTCATTCATTAAATGGATTTACAGAAATGGAGCAAGCGATACGTATTTGTGATGATTATCAGGGCCAGTATAAAGCTGATAAAGACACATAAACTGTGTTTACATGCAAGTCTTCATGGTTACTTTTGTACATGTAAGCAGCTTTCTCGACCGTGAACGAGATTATAATGTTATTCCACGATGCTGACGTACAGATCAAACGTTACATCAGAGGTAAACATATATTTCTCTTAGTTGTTTAGTTTCCTTAACTTTATATCGCAGCTGTGCTGCAGTACTGGGGGTTCCCTCAATACCTCATACTCCAGGATTCCCCTGTCCTCTGGACGCTTAACTTAGCTTAATACAGTGAAAGACCAAACTCGCACTTTATTGGGGATGTAGGCTATACTATATAGGCTACAGGCAAGCAGGTGGACTCAGAATATGATCATAACGCACAAAGTTTTACGCTAAGCGTTTCCCAGTGATATACTGGCATAAACTTGGCTTGCCAATGACATTGGACGATAGTCGCACATTTAGGGACCGTCTCTAAAGTTAAATACGACATGCGTATACACGTTTCTAATTTCTTTAATTTCAAAAATGGTAAACATATATTTCTCTTAGTTGTTTAGTTTCCTTAACTTTATATCGCAGCTGTGCTGCAGTACTGCGGGTTCCCTCAATACCTCATACTCCAGGATTCCCCTGTCCTCTGGACGCTTAACTTAGCTTAATACAGTGAAAGACCAAACTCGCACTTTATTGGGGATGTAGGCTATACTATATAGGCTACAGGCAAGCAGGTGGACTCAGAATATGATCATAACGCACAAAGTTTTACGCTAAGCGTTTCCCAGTGATATACTGGCATAAACTTGGCTTGCCAATGACATTGGACGATAGTCGCACATTTAGGGACCGTCTCTAAAGTTAAATACGACATGCGTATACACGTTTCTAATTTCTTTAATTTCAAAAATGTAAAAGGTGTGCATCATGCCTGACATAAACACGTTACAGTTGGTTATATATGACTGTAAGTCATTCTCTTCAAATACTAGGGAAGTTAGAAACGTGTAAACACATGTCATATGTAACTTTACAGACTTAAATGTAAAGCGAATTTGTAAAGCGAAATGAAATGGACCTAAAATTGCCTGTCGAATATTATAGGTTGTATTTTTAAACAGAATGAATATTTTGGAAGTGAAATCTGAGAGGTGAATATGGATTATTAATTATATAATTTTTAATAATGAAAATGTGTGTGAAATGTTTTAAATTGAAATATTCACATCTTAAATATACAACCATGTTGCATTTCAGCCCATAAAAATGCAAGCATGGTTAATGCAATGCATATTTTTTTCAAGTAGTGCAATTCAACAAGCTTTTTTGTTTCAAAAACATTTGGCATTATTTTACTTCCATAGGGCATGACATATTCTAACATAAAATACCTTTAAAACATGATGGGAACGCCAGAAGTTTCAATACGGTTGAATACTCCATCAATCACATTAACAAACATTGGTATTACATAATGTGCAAAATCTTTAATATCAGATTCAAAATGTTATAAAACTTTGATTCATAATATATTTTATAAACCAATAGGTTTTGCTTATTCACCTTTACAAAAAAGTTCCATGATACAGTGATGTTATTAGATAATAGTAAATAATACATAAAATGATAGGCCTGCTGAATGCATGATTACCATATGCATTTAAATACAATAAATATTACTTCAATACCATAATAATAGTCCCCCAAAAGATGTTATTATGGTTCTTTGCCACAAAAACCTATTTTCATGCTACAATGCATAACATCCTAGGCATATTCCAATAGCATGGAATTGACTGTACTTCAAGGAATACTAGAGTATTATCATCATAGCAGTGTCCAAAACCATGGTAATACCATGGTACCTTGATTTATCCATGGTAGGCTACTGTATGATTGATATTCCCTGGTAACACTTTATTTTACAGTGTCCTTGTTACATAGGCTATGGTACATACTTACCATAATAGTAAATTGTGCATAATTACATGCAACTAACCCTCAACCAAACCCTAATCCTACCCTAACCCTATAGTAAGCAGGCCTAGGCTACATGTTGTTAATTACTCAGTACTTAAATACATAATTACACAGTAACAATGACACCTTAAAATAAAGTGTAACTGAATTAATTTAGTACTCCATTTACATGAATAAAAAAAAAAAATAAAAACATGATAATACCATGGTACTTTTTGTCCGTTTATTGTATTATGTTTTAAATACTTAAAAAAAAAAAAAAAAAAACAGACTGAAGACCGAATACATTTTATGGTCGCGCGAAGGACGAACGACACGTGTGAAGATTTACAACACGACAAAAACTGCGATTTACAACATAAACATTATTGTCCGATTTTTTTTTTTTTACCTGTTCATCCTGATGTCGAACTTTCTCCAAGTCTGTCGAGACGTCCACGACTTCTCATCAAACCCTCGAAGACATTACGACTCACTCAAACCACCTGCAGATTTTGGCATTTGTTTATTTTCCTATGACCTGTTGAGATCACCTATGACCTGTTTAAGGTCATAAACAGGTTGCGTTCCGCAGTTCTGTCCGCGTTCTCGCCTCGCTCCGCGTTTTCACCATGAAATGAGATTCATATCGAACATACAGCATTTCTCAACACTGTGCCGCTTCTAATCTCTATCAAATCTCTTAAAAGCTCGATTCCCCTCCCCTCCTCTCGCTCTATCGCTCTCTCAATGTGTGAGTCTCTCTCTCTCTCTCTCTCTCTCTCTCTCTCTCTCTTCACTCCTCGTATGCTGTCATGCCGTTTGTGTTGTTCACTCTTCTACCCCTCATGTTCAGTTTGGGGAGTGTTGCTGTTTATTTGCATCTCTTTTATTGTACTTTCTTCTAAAATATATTTGGCTGGGGTCCTCAAGCACAATTCGATATTAGAATATTATATATTAGAATGGAGTTTCTGCTAAATGCATGAGTAGGCTACTTTGTTGTGGGGAAAAAAGCTTCAATAGACTAATATTTGTTTACTGGGTTTTGATTAGCTCAGACAAACTTATTGAAATCATTTTAATGGGGGAAAAAATAAGTTTAGTTTAAAACACGCTACTGTCTTAGAAATGTATGTTTACATTTCTGCATATCATTTTCTTAAAAACAATAATGTAACCAAGTAAAAAGAACCAAAAAAATACACCTATACGACAACAGAAAAACTTTTTTTAGTCAAGAATATTATTATGTTTTTTGATGGTTACTCCATTTGACCCACAAAAAGGTGAACAAATATTTTTCACTCCTTTGTGTCCTGTCTCTGTTTAATGGTTTTCTTGTCAATTTACAACAAAACGGCTTACAGCGTCTTGGTTATGGTATACATTTTAATGCATTTTTTTCATCAATTCATAGATGCAGACAAAAAAAATGTCATTGATCCATGCATCACTGTGACTGCAAGCATGAAAACATAAAATGGTAAAACTCAATCGCAACAGAACATAACAGAGCATGTTATGTGCTGCACATTTGTAATATTTATTCATTGCAATAAACAGATTTAAAAAATCCACAAGTTCAAATCTTTGTCAAAAATCTTAATTTGGAACCAATCTTAAATGGATCAAATAAGAATCATCTACGAATCAGATAAGATCCTGCTCTAGGATAACATAAAATTATTTATTAATTTATTCAATAAGCATCTGCTAGTATATCTGATATTACACGTTATGTAAGTAGATCATATTTGGCATATGTACATTTACATATGTGCCAGTCAGAGGAGAATGGGCTTTCCCAACTGAGTCTTGGTTCCTCTCTCTCTTCCTCCTGAACATCTTATTGAGATTTTTTTTTTTGCCACTGTCACCTTTGATTTGTTCACTGGGAACATTTGGCTATGTAAGGCTGCTTTGAAAAAATATGTATTGTGAAAAGGATTATATAAATAAAACTGACCTGACATGTCAAATTATGATAAAAATTCCATTAGTATTCCCATGGGATTTTCTTTTTGTGATTCAGTAACAACACCTTCTGTTCACTTCAACCTTACAGGTGTGACATCCTGTCAAAAGCAGAAAAATCTCTCACCTAGTGGCTCCAGCCTGAGCGAATACACAGAACTGGATAAAAACCATCTGTTTTCTGTGTAAACGTTGAATTGATCATTTTAAAACAACTGCACTGCATCATCAGCCAGAAAACGTGACTTTGTCATCCAAAAGCTAATATGAGGTCTAAATGGTGATTAGCAGGAATGGTTGGAAAATCTGCAAAGAGAGATACAATCAGAAGCCAGGCTTAACTCTAGAACACGTAACTGAATTTTGCTCCATATGGAATACACAATGGCATGTCATGGGATATAATTTTATGCATATTGACTTTAAACAGTTTGTCAATGAAATATATATTGAAAATAATTTAGAGATTTTGGGTGTACTTAGTTTGGGGACAAATTTGTAGCTGTTAGGGGATAGGGGACATTTGTAGAAAAATCATTAATAATTAAATAATACTCTTTTAGACTTTAAAAATGCAAAAGGTTTCCTTTTAAGATATAATTGAGGTTTCGTTAAGTCAATGACATGCCCTCATTTAGATAAAAGTGTGTGTGTAACCTCAGGCTGTTCCAGGGAGGTTGTCAATAATAAGTTCACTGTAAATCCATTTAGAAAAAAAAACATCTGCTTAATGGCAATTTGCTGTTTTCTTTCCTACTAAATAGACACTTGAACATGGACATTGTAGTTTAAATTGTCTGTCAGGACATTTGGAGACAACAGATGGGGAATTCAATTAAAACCATATTTTTTTAAATCACATGGAGTATGGAAAAATGGGTATTAATACCAGTGTTGGGGGAACATTACGAGTACTGCTCAGAGACGTGACTTGGAGAAGCAAACACAAGCTTTATTGAGTATAATCCATAAAACAGGCATAAGTTTAAAACCACAGAGCAAGCCATCCAGATAACAAAAGTCCAAAGCACAGGCAAACAGTCAAGGGAGACAGGGAGAACAAGGCAGAAGAACAAGACCATAATACAGGAAACCAGAAGTAGCGCTCAGAAATGCAGTGTAACACCAACATGACTTTGCAAAGTGTGAGTGGAAACAGAGCTTATAACGGCCAACATTTACAGGTTTAAGTGATCAAACAATAAGGAGTCCAGACAATGGGTTATGGGAATTAAAGTTCATGATGGGAAAGCAGGGGAGTTGGGAGAAGTGCCCTCTGGTGGAGATCATGGGCACACCAGCTGGTGGATGTAACATAGCTCCACCTCCCCCACATCAAGGAGCATATTCCAGATGCTCCTCAAACAGTCACATAAATCCAGGAGGGAGGTGGAGCGGAGGACGACACAGGGGAGAGACGGAGGGCCAGGTCTGCGGAATTGTAGCAGGATTAGAGACTGTGGTGGATTGAGGGAGCCAGGGCTAATCCAGCAGAGCAGGTGGACAGGGCAGTGCTGACGAGCCTGAAGAACACTTCAGCAGAGCTGATGAGACTGGAGACCCCCACAGCAGAGCAGATGGGGCACCACTGAGACCCCCAGACTCGATACCCCCGGATTCAGATGCACTGAATTCTAAGACGATGTTGAGGTAGATCCGGCAAACTGGATGCTAGTCTCAAATGCCTAGGGATCGCCTTAGGAGAATCATGTGTGGCGACTCTGACGGCTGGAGACTCTGGCGTGGCGGCCATGTTGTGAAAAGGCTCTGGTGTGGCGGCCATGACAGCAGAAGACTCTGGATTTGGAATTACTGGACTCGGAAGAGCTGTGTGCATAGGATTTGAGACCGTCAGACTAGGAATAAACACCATGGTGGGCCAAGCTCCATGGCCATCAGAGCTTGATGCACACTGCCACCCACCAAAAAGTGTTTAGGGGAAGGGTCTTCCTCTGCTTCATCCACAGTCAAAGAGGAACCACTCAGCAAAAGCGCTCAGTCTATGTAGTCGCGCAAATTACAATTAAACTCACCTCCAGGGAGCCATGATTTAATAGGCTCGTTGAGTCCATAGCAAAAAAACACTTTAATGCAATTTCTTCAAATGGCACTCGGTAAAACAACTCACAAAACTGACGTACATAATCCTTGATCGATAGGTTCTCCTGACGAAGACACAATATCAGATCGACCGAGTCCATGATGATCTGGATCTCACTCGGCAGCTGGATCTGTAAATGAGTAAATCAGTCTTCTGTTACGAGTAATGCTCAGAGATATGGAGACCCAAACACAAGCTTTATTGACTGTAATTCATGGATCGTAATCCATAAAACATGCATAAGGTCAAGACCACAGAGAAAACCATCCAGATAATAACAAAAGTCCAAGGCACAGGCAAACAGGCCAACATTTACCAGCAAATGATACACAGGTGGAAGTGATCAAACAATAATGACTCCAGGCAATGAACTGAAGTTCATGATGGGAAAGCAAGGGAGCCTAGAGTGCCCTCTGGTGGAGCTGGTGGATGTAACAAATAAATCCGGCATTGCATTACAAATAAATCCGGGTGCACACTGTGCGATTTATAATAGTCCTTTACAACCTTACCCGCTGTAATCCATGTCCACTGTAAGATCTAAGGTGTCAATAATGGCAGACTGTATGATAGTCAAGGCGCGTTAAAAACGCAAGGAAACTAGTGCGGAGTTTTATATCATCAATCGATGACGTGTTCGGTGACAGTGAGCTGCATTATGTGCAGGATTGAAATGGTGGCTACAAAGAAATCTCTAGCTCATTTTGGTCATGGTTTGTCTTGAAAAAACGAAGACAATTTGACGGTTGTCGTAGGAAAAGTCACACTGCAGGACTGTGCGCCAAATCTTCTGACCCTGCCAAACTTTCGTCTGAGGTAAAATGTGATCGCAGCGGTCATTAATCGGCTGTCGGTGAACATGTCAAACTAACGATCAAAGACTTCAGATTTTAGCCTAGGATCAGAGGAATCTTTAAGGATTTGCAAAATTTGTCTCAGATGGCCAAATCGTGGCCAAAATCATACAGTGTGCACCCAGCTTAACGCGAGTTACGTAATCAGATTACTTTTTTCTAAAGTAATGCATTAATTTTAAAAGTTAAAGCAACATATCTGAGATACTTTTTCAAATAAGTAATGCATGTTACTTTGTTTTCCAATTTATTGACTGACTTTTCTTCTGCCTGAGGCTTATTAATTTCACTTTTGATGTGAAAGAGCCTTTACCCATTACATTTGTCAAAAACTGAACTTTTGTTTTTTAGTTATTTATTAAAAAACAAACAAGCAAGCCCAGACAAGGTGAGAAAAAGTAACGTAATTGTAATAATGTTCGTAAGTAAGGAGGAAGAAGATAAGGTCGCAGTGACTGGGACTAATTTTTATTCAACACTCTCTTGGAACAAACAAATAAAGTTGCGCTACCAGCGCTCTCAAATAACTCAGTTCAATCTCATTCAGTTTTAAATAGTCTTTCTCTGTTCTCCGTCTCCCAGCTTGTACGAGTGCCCAGTCGGTCTCTTTCTCATCCCAATCCTCAGTGTTTGTGGCTTTATACCATCTCTCCACGCCAATCGCTGCAATCAGACACAGGTGTTTATCATTTGCACTTGACCTACTTACTCACCGCCGCTCTCCCGTCTCTCTCTCTTCATGCAGACCTCGCTGAACCACGCCCCCGACCTGTGGACCACCTTGAACTTAAAAGGCTGTAAAGCTAGATACCAACGGGTGATCCGCGTGTTGGTCCTTCATGTGGTGGAGCCACTGCAGGGGAGTGTGGTCCGAACAGAGGGTGAATTCCGTCCCACCTCCTGATAATATCCCACCTCCTGGGACAGGACCACCCCCCAGCCCCCTGTCCGACACGTCACTCTGCAGTAAAAAAGGAAGAGAAAAATCAGGAGAGTGCAAGAGCAGTCCACCACATAAAGCAGCCTTCACCTGGGTAAAAGCACGCTGGCACGGCTCCATCCACTGGACGGGATCTGGTGCTTCCTTTTTAGTAAGGTCAGTCAGCGGGCTGGTGAGGTCCGAATAATTAGGTACAAACCTTCTATAGTATCCCGCCAGCCCCAGGAGCTGCCTCACCTCCTTTTTGGTCTTGGGTCTCAGACAGGTTTCAACTGCTGCCGTCTTGTTAATTTGGGGACACACCTACCCGTGACCCAAGTGAAAACCCAGATACCTGACCTCCACTTGCCCAACCGCACAATTCTTCGGGTTGGCCGTTAGTCCAGCCCCTCTCAGCGATCCCAAGACAGCTCGCAGATGCTGCATATGCCGTTGCCAGTCATTACTACAGATGACAATGTCGTCCAAGTATGCCGCAGCATATGCAGCATGCGGTCTTAGAATTCTGTCCATGAAACGCTGACAGGTGGCCGGTGCCCCGAACAATCCGAACCGAAGTGTAACAAATTGGTGCAATCCGAACGGCGTTGTGAAGGCTGTTTTTTCTTTAGATAATGGTGTCAAGGGGATTTGCCAATATCCTTTAATTAAATCCAATTTCGAATAAAAGTGAGCCGTGCCTAGTCGATCAAGCAGCTCAGCAACACGAGGCATTGGATATGCGTAAAATTTTGATACAGCATTCACCTTGCAATAATCGACACAGAATCGAACTGAGCCGTCCATTTAAGGAACTAATCGCCCAATCGCTGTGGGATTCTTCTATTACCCCCATGTCTAGCATTGCCTCTAATTCTTTCTGAACTATTTTCTTTTTGTGTTCAGGTAAACGATACGGCCGGCTAAGCACCACGACACCCGGCTCTGTCTCAATATGGTGCTGGATGAGGTTTGTTCGACTGGGCAGGGGCGAGAACACAAATTCTGCTTGCAACTGGGCTATGTCAGTGAGTTGCGAGGGCAAGAGGTGGTCTCCCCATGGGGCCAGAGCAAGCGATTGAACTTTGGTATTCACCTCCGAGATACTCCTCCCCGCTCACCGCCGTCGCCAACATTACTGACTCCTCCTCCCTCCATTTTTTTTAAGGAGATTGAGGTGATAAATTTGACGTGCCCCGTTCCTGTCCATTCTTATCACCTCATAATCAAGATCCCCAACTCGTCTTGTGACCTCAAACGGTCCTTGCCACTTGGTACAAGTACCTTCTCTCCCGGAGTAAATTCTCGTAGTCTAGTTCCCCTGTCATACAACCGGCACTGTCTGTCCTGGGCCTGTAGCAAATTCTCCCTCGAGAGCTGCCCAAAAGTGTGGAGTTTTGCTCTCAGGTCCAGCACACACTGAATTTCTTTCTTACTCTCAGATGGTCCGTCTTCCCAAGCCTCTCGCAGGACGTCAAGCATCCTGCGTGGTTAATGCCCATACAGAAGCTCAAAGGGGGAAAACCCCGTGGAGGCTTGCGTGACCTCCCGCACTGCAAATAACAGGGGTTCTAGCCATTTATCTCAATTTTTGGCGTCTTCCTGAACGAACTTCTGAATCATTGATTTTAAAGTGCGATTAAATCGTTCCACCAAGCCGTCTGTTTGTGGGTGATAGACGCTGGTACGGATAGACACGGAAATGTTGCGGAGCGCCATTGCCTATCGGGTCGCATAATCCACGAGGACTAATGCAAACCGATAGCCTCGTGCAGATCGTTCCAATGGCCCAATGAGGTCCATACCAATTCTCTCAAAGGGGACCTGCATGAGAGGAAGAGGACGCAATGGCGCTTTTGGGGTGGCCAGTGGATTCACCAGTTAACATTCACGACATGCAGCACACCATCTGCGCACATTCTCGTGAATGCCCGGCCAGAAAAATCGGTTCATTAGACGATTTACTGTGGCTGCCATTTCCCAAATACCCAGCCATTAGATAACAATAAGGATTACAATACCGTCTCTCCGCGCCAATCACTGCAATCAGACACAGTAGTTTATCATTTGCACTTGACCTACTTACTCACCGCCGCTCTCCCGACTCTCTTTCTTCGTGCAGAGCTCACTGAACCACGCCACCTTCGCCATAGTAATGCATTACTTTTATAACTAAGTAATGCAATTAGTTAATTTTTAGGGACTAATGCAATATTGTAACACGTTACTTTTAAAAGTAACTTCCCCAAACACTGATTAATACAAATTCCCTTTTAATATAAAATAGCAAACTAAATGTTAAAACAATTATTTCATATGACCAATGACACTTTAATGATGAAAAGAACACTTACTTAATTGGAAAAATATAGCAAAAATGACGATGCATTTTAGGGTTAAAGGGGTCATGAACTGGCTTTTAAAAAAAATGTATACTGTTGTCTGAGGTCAACTTATTACGTTCGCGTGGTTTTTACATTCAAAAACATCATAATGAATAAGTAATATGCTATTTTCTACCCTAGTTTTGAGCCTCTCTCCTGGAACGCTCGGTTTTTATGGGCGTGCCGCATTGAAGACTTGGAAGTAAATGCCCACTGCTATGATTGGATAACAGTTTTGCATAATAATGACTCACTGCAGACAAATCAGCATGTTCAAAACTTCCGCAACATAATCAGTAGATATCAAACTATCTGTAACAATGCAATACTATCACATATAAAAAAAAAATTTTTTTACTCACATAAGTCGGATCCAATATAGAAGGCACAGCATTGTGTTTTAATCTCAATATGTCTGCATATCCAGTCTCGACCTGTGTCTTGTTTACAAACGATTCCGCGGGGAAATGAAGCGAACAAACGTGCAATGTCTTGCGCATGTGAGCTTGAACTTCATTAAAAATAAAGTTCAACCACACATTCCTAATATTAGAATCCAAAGGAAGCTTGCGCAGCGACTGTGTTCTTCCACAACCAGGCACAGCGCAATATCTTGCTGTCTTCGGCATGTTTATTGCTCGGTAGCACGATCCGTTTAGCTCCACGAGTCGGTGGGCAGGGCTACAGAATCAGGCGTACTTATTCTTATGTTGAGGCGGCGTTTAACCACACGATGACGTCAAGGGTTGGCATATTCTGAGATCGAGCATTTACTGGGCATGGTGTCAATAAAAGCTTTTCTTTGACTAACAAGGAAGTTTTCAGCTCCGAAACTTACAGGATATTCTATCACGATGAACTTATCAAAGACTGAATGAAAAGTTGATTTCTCAATTCATGACCCCTTTAAAGTCGAGGTCAGCATTCTTCTGTGAGTCCATGCATAAGTAATTTCATTGTGTATTTTTAGTGCAATAAGGAAACTGCAAGGTCTGATGACATTAAAGTTGCATAAACTCAAGGGGGATGTTCCAAGACCTGGAACCACCCGCTTCACACGAAAGCAGCTGATCACAGTTTTCTGTGGATAAAAATCTGTTAGAGAAATATAGCACAAAAACACGTTTCAAGCAAAACATTTCACTAATAATAATATATTGGATAATGAAACTATGATTTAAAATAAAGTGTTTAAGTAATGAACGATGTGGTTCCTCTGAAAAAAAAAAGTTTGTGAACTTCATCTACTAAGTTAATACAAAAGAAAAATAAAGTTCTGAGAAAAGCCCTAGAAGCATTTATTTGCAGATGCCACTTAAATTTTTACATTTATAAGTGTGGCTTGAGTGTCCAGATAGTTTTTGGGGCTGCTGTAGATCTGATCTACTGAATGAGCACATTAAATGTCCTTAAATGTAGCTCTTCCAGTAACCAGTGAGTAACTGGATTCAATGTAGGGCTCAAGACCTTTACCTTCATCCCTCTGAACAGGCCGGCTAAGAGAGTCTGAATAATTCAGTGGCAATTAGAGCACCAAACCAGCACCAGAAAAGATCCAGATCAGTTCATACTCTTTATTTTCATTGATAACCAGTGAAATGAAAAAAAGCTGTTGGCATACTCCCCTCTATCAAGTGTCATTCAAGCTATGAAGCCAGCAAGCATAGTTCTTGAGACATTATACCTTAGTCATAGCTTCACAGAGTGGTGCAGGTATGACGCCACTTTGTAGGCCAACCGCAAGTTAGCATCACACTGGTTCCCTTGAGAAAAACCCAATAGGATTTTCCCATTGGCTTTTGGATTATCGCTAAAAACAACTTGCACGTTACTTACACGTTTTGTCCATCAAGATAATTATCACAGATAAACACAACTTTTATGAATTCTGAAGCCTAAATGCAGTTGCCAGAAGTAAAAAGCTAAAGGTAGGCTATAAACTAACTACACAGCGGTCGCTCGACTTCAACGTCACCATCACTAAGCTTCCGACAACTCTTTCAGTTTTTATTTAAAAACATTTCCCCAGAATGCTTGAGTTCGAATAGTTTATAAGAGCACACTTATGAGCATAATGAGGCTGTAAAAGCGGACTGAGGTTACCAGTTCTGTAGTCTCATTTAGCCACTTGTTAGCAACGGCCTTTTTCAAGACACGTAACAACTTCAAAAAATCATAAGTGGGGTAATATTGATGTAATTTATGTAGTAGAATAAAACGTGAAAGTGTCTTGAGCTTGTGTTTACCACAGACCTTATTTCAGCCATTTAACCAAAACCCCATTCAAAAAACCCATTGACTTCGGTACGAGGGAACCAGAAGTGCTAAAATGCTAACTTGCTTTTACGTTTTGGCCTACAAAGTGATGTTGAAAATGTTTGAGAGACCCAGCGTGCCTGTGCCCACTAGCGTACAGGCTACTTTTTTATGCACATTACTGAAATTAGCATAATAAGAGCAAATGTCTCGTCACGATAGGCTTGACCGGAGTTTAGCACTCAGAGTCCAGTTTTAATATGCCATGTCAAGTTAAAAATAAGTTTAAGAGTGCTGTTCCATTCATTTGCGCTTAGTCAAAGCAATCGAGTGAATGCGTTGTTCGCGAGTAGCTCCAATTATCCTTAAGTTCATATTTGACTCATTTCTGTAGAGATTTACTGAATTTCGACTTAGGGTCCCGTCACGCATAACCATGATGAATATTGTTTTCATTATCGACCATTTGTGCTATTAGCACTCAAGTAATCAGCGTATCCAGGGAAAGACTGAGTCAAACTCTGTGAGAGACATGGGAAGTATAATCCCTTTTAAAGTTAATAATTATTTTCATAACTACACACCAAAAAATTACCTTTCTGTGGCGATTGACCCAAAAGGGAACGTTCTCAGAACTTCCCTAACGTTCTGGCAAGGTTCTCTCAAAGTGATAAACAAACGTTCTTCCAGTAATGTTAATAGAACTTTAGCACAAAAATGTCTTCATTAATGGAATTTTTTTCTGAAAATCTAATGTTTTTTAAATGTTACTACTTAGCCTAATACTTTTTTCAGATGGTTTAGAGAACATTCAAAAGTAATGTTCCCATAATACTTGCAAAATGAGAAAATAGGGAAACATATCCTTAGTGTTTTCTCTAGTGTTCACATAACCAAAACATTTTTTTAAACATTTAAAAACTGGAAGATTTGAACATTTGGAGAACATTTAGAAATTAGCAAAACGTTAAAACATTTTTTGTTTGCTGGGGACCCACCAGTCACTGTAAAGAACTAAATAGCCTAAATAAAATATAGACCATGTTGAAAAATAGATGAATGCCACAAGAATGACCAGCTGCAGCCTGCAGGCTACTGACCACTGATCATGCTACATTTGTTGATTTTCTTTCCATTACATTCAATAAAGTAACAACTTATATATACAGTACATTATGTGTGCCTATTACAAATGCAAAGCATGTTTGGCCTGCGATCAGCAGCTTTTTAAAGCGTGCAAGTTCGACTCACACTGAGATAAAACCTCATGTCGTGGCACATTTCGCATTTATCTCAGAGTGAACAGAACCTCCTGCAGTTAAATTGCACATTTGTTTTCCCCCCCACCTGATCAATATTTAAAATGTGTAAATAAATCATTCATGTATGAAGCCCCTCAGGTAGTGGAGAGTTCATTTGGTGATGTTGTCAGTGTACGCATTTGTGTTTGTGTTGCTTTGCGACTTCACCTTTGCGTGTGGGAGTAAGTGCGTGTTTAGAAGGTCAATGCACCCTTGAGGTGTGAAATGCAATGATTAGTATGTGTGTGTGAGTGAGTGTGAGTGTGTGGCCTAACCCTATATTATGGGGACAAAATGTCCCCAGAAAGATGGCAATATCTGAAATCCTTGTTCTTGTGGGGACATTTTTGGTCCCCATGAGGAAAACCGCTTATAAATCATACTAAGTAATGTTTTTGAAAATGTAAAAATGCAGAAAGTTTTCTGTGATGGTTAGGGTTAGGGGAATTGAATATGCGGTTTGTACAGTATAAAAATCATTATGTCTATGGAAAGTCCCCAACATGAGAACACAACGTGTGTGTGTGTGTGAGAGAGAGAGAGAGTGTGTGTGTTTATGAGAGTGTGTGTGTTTGTGAGAGAGTGTTAGAGAGTTGTGAGAGAGTGTGTGTGTGTGTTTGTGAGAGTGTGTGTGTGTGCGAGTGTGAGTGTTTGTGAGAGTGTGTGTGTGTGTTTGTGCGAGTGTGTGTGTGTGTGTGTGTGTTTGTGCGAGTGTGTGTGTGTGAGAGAGTGTATGTGTGTGTGAGTGTACACACATACACTCATGTATGTTTGAGTGTGTGTTTGTGAGAGTGTGTGGGTTTGTGAGAGAGTGTGTGTGTGTGTGTGTGTGTGTATGTGGGAGTGCGTGTGAGAGTGTGTGTGTGAGAGTATGTGTGTGTGAGTGTGTGTGTTTGAGTGTGTGCGAGTGTGTGAGTGTGTGTTTGAGAGTGTGTGTGTGTGTGTAAGAGAGAGAGTGTATTTGAGTGTGTGTGCGTGTGTGAGAGTGTCTCTGTGTTTGTGAGTGTGTGTGTGTGTTTGTGAGAGTGTGTGTGTGTGTGTGTGAGAGTGTATCTGTGAGTGTGTGCGAGTGTGAGTGTGATTGTAGGAGAGAGTGTGTGTCTGTGTGTGTGTATGTTTGTGTGTGTGTGTTTGTGAGAGTGTGTGCGTGTGAGTGTATCTGTGAGTGTGTGCGAGTGTGAGTGTGATTGTGTGTGAGAGAGAGAGAGTGTGTGTGTGTGTGTGTGTGTGTGTTTGTGAGTGTGTGTGTTTGTGAGTGAGTGAGTGAGTGAGTGTGTGTGTGTGTGTGTGTGTGTGTGTGTGAGTGTGTGTGTGTGTGTGAGAGAGAGAGAGAGAGAGAGAGAGAGAGAGACTCTAACTAGTGTTGTCATAAGGGCCTAGACAGATGGCTCTGTGTTTTATTCTCTGGTTCTGGCTGCCATTATGGATGCTGTTTGAAGTTTGCGGTAACACAGTCGTAGCTTGCAATCCCATTTCATTACCCTCTCCTAGTCTGCTTTGGTTTCTTTAGGGTTTCAGCACGTTAACAACACCAGACTACAACTACCAGAAGAGGATCATTTACCAAATGAAATGGTTTTGACAAATTGGACAAGAGTTTTTGTTATATTTTTCATGATGCCTAGATATGCAACAGAAACGGACTTTCCTTGCTGATATATGATGTATTAAACAAATGCAGTGGGGGGATTGAGCTGCAAATACCATCAGCTGGAGTTTTCTTTGTTCTGATGCATTGCTCTATGCACCCTGGTTGCTTTTGTTGCCTGTCGCAATCTATCCACACCATCATGAACCATGAGCCGCTTGGTGTGCGTGTAAATTCGGTGGACAGTGTACTGTCAGAAATGTGTCTTTAGTTGTCAGTCACCCTCTGCATAAAACAAACACGCAAATATGGTCCTCGAATGATTTCACATCTGTCAAGCGGTTCTTTGTGTTTCAAATGGCCAGGAACCAAATGGACCATGAAGATGACTCATATAAAATCAAACTTGTTTTAAAATGTCAATTTAGGTTATTTAGTCCATCTGTTTATCACATCACATCTCCTCTAGACTGTTATGATGATAATTTCCATGCACTATGGCTTGATAAGATAATGCGTCTGCAATCTCTACTCAGATACTGCATGTCCAAAGCACTCTGGCTTACCTTCATGTTTGTTATATATTTTTTTCCACAGAATATTACTTTGTATTTTTATCAATGCCTGCACTGAAAACACTGCAATATTCATCTGCTGTTTTTTTATGAGCAAAGAAATAGAAAAAAAGGTCTAGCAGTTAGAATTAGATCTAAAAAAAAATGGCAGACTGAAAGGAATTCATTCAAGTGTAATGACATCAAAGTCTAAACAAATCTTTGTGTTAAAGATTTACTCCAGTAAGAAGATTTTTTAATACTTTTATTCTTCAAGGACGCATTAAATTGATCAAAAGTGACTGTAAAGAGACATTTATGATGCTACAAATAATTTATATTCCAAATAAATCCTGTTCTTTTGAACGTTCTATTCAAAGAATTCTGAGGGAACAAATGTAGTACAGTTTCCAGAAAATATATGAAGTAGCAAAAACTAATATTAATATTGAGCACCAATGATAATGATAATAATCCATATTAGAATGATTTAAGGATCATGAAGGATCATGTGACACTAAAGACTGGTGAAAATTCAGCTTTGCCATCAAAGGAATAAATTACATTTTAAAATATATTAATATAAAAAAACTTTATTTTAAATTGTAATAATATTTAACTGTTTTTACTGTATTTTTGATCACATAAATGCAGCCTTCGTGAGTATAAGAGACTTCTTTCAAAAACCATTAAAATTCACTCAGTTATTGGAATGGATCCTGCCATTTCCCCAGAAAGTTAAAGGGACAATATGTAGGATTTTTGGATTAAAATAGGCTATCCAAAAACCACTAGAACAATGTTATATATTTTGTTGGCTTGTGTACTTGCATAATCCCAAATGTTTCCAAGAATGTTTAAATCCAGAGAAATAAGCCATTTTAACCGTCGCCTATCAATGACATCATACTCGCGTTACCCTCGATTTCCGGTTTTATTTTGTAGAAACCATGGAAACACCAAAGATGCTTTAATATATTATGCATTTTTTAGAAAACTAATGATTGTTATATGAGTCTTATTGTTTAAATCTCATTTTCTTGATTTACCGCAAGTTTTACCATGTCTAATATCGATCTATCTTACTGCAGTGTGAAGTGTCTCATAGTAGCCGCCGAGCGAATGCACAGAGTAGCATTATAACATAACTTTCAACACACTCAAATGTATCTAATATGATAAAACTATGCTTTGTTACCCCACATACGCATGAGCGGAAGAAGTGGAAGTGGCGACTGTGGCATAATAAAAGCTCTGCGATATCCAGGCGTCATCAAGCTACACCTTTGTTTTTAATAAGCGACCTCTAGCGGCGAAAAATGACATATTGTGGCTTTAAACAATCATCAATTGTCAAGGCTAATAATGTGGAATCTTTTCTGTGTGACAACTAGCCCCATATGAGCTAAGATAAATTGCTCTCTCCATGGGCACAGAATTAAGTTTAAACAGGAAGTGGTTTAAGAAGGAAATTGCGTCTTCCTCCGCTTAGTGATGATGCCATTTCTGATGAATCCCTTGAGCCTGTGGCCCTGGTGTTTGGGGTTAAATGTGAATAGACAGATGTGCCAGAGCCAGAACTGCTGCAGAGCTCTCTGTAAACCCAAGCCATCCTCTTCAATAATGCAGGAACCCACATGTGACAGGCACATGGCCACGCATAGAGCAGAGCAGCCCTGCAGGGTGGAACACACTCCTGGGGATAACTTTACTTTTGAACGCTTCTAAACATCCCTCCGTTTTCATTGTGCCATTATTTAGCAGGTCTTTATTTATGCCCGCTATGCAGTAATGAATTTTTGATGATTGGTTTGAAGTTCGCTTTGGCTGAAAGATACATTTGTAGAGGAGTTTGTGACATTTTTTTTTACTTTTTCTTTATAAACTGAGGCTTCTATAAAAAAAAAAACACTATTTTTGGTATATGAAACATACAGTCAAACCAAACATTATTCAGATACCAGATATAATTTTTTACTAGTGGGTACAGGACACTATAGTTCATTTATGTAAGTGAGGATAGCAAAATAAAATAAACTGTGACATATTATACCCAAAAATTCTTTATAGAGTGGACTACCAGTAAAATTGATACAAATTTGGGCCCAAAATTATTCAGACACTTTGACCTGACCATGTTTTGCTGAAGTGTTTATTCTTTAATTGCTAATGCGACCTTTTACACCACAGACTGAACAAAATGAAGCATTGCTTGGTCATTGGTCGACCTAAATTGGTATTATCTAAGTGTATACTTAAATTTAACAGCTGACAGTTGATTGGTTGATTGTAAACCATTACATACCTTTCTATCAAAGTTATCTGACATTATCAAGATGAATTTATTCTGACACAGTTTAACTCTGAGTTCTTGTCATATTTTATTACCATTTTCTAAACTGTACTGAATAAACTGAGATAATGTGAGAAAATGTTAAAGGTGTCTGGATAAATTTTGGTTTGACTGTATGTTCCAGCACTAACAATCCCAATAAATGCTTTATATTTCATAGTTAATGTTTCAATTGATCCTGACACCAGTTACATTTTGGCATGATTTCTACCAGCAACAGTGTAAGCGCCTATCATTCGTGTGCGACATTCAAACAATAACTTCGGGCAGCAGAATACAGTAAATCACTTTTTTTTTTTACCACATACTGTAAAATATTTTTTGTTTTTGTGATATAATTATACCTATATTTTTTCCAGACACAGAAAGATCTTTACTGAGAATGCTAAATAATTGTCATCACATTTAATTAATAAATATAATGTTTTGCAATTGCATCCCTACCACATTAAGAGTATATTTTTCTTAATTCTTCATTTTTCAGCAATACATTACTGATCATGATGTGCAAAAGTTCGGGCTACGTTTTAACATTAAAATTTGCAAATTATAACTTGAGTTCTTTGATGCCTTTTAATATTATGCTGTTACATGCATTGGCTACAATATTTCCTTGTATTTTGTCGCCCTCTACTGTTTAATATGAAGACTACATTAAAACTGCTTTAAATCAGGGGTTTTCAAACTGGGAGTGACAAACTCCGTGGAAAAAGTCTACAGAAAAAAAAAAAAAATAAATAATAATAATAATAATAATAATAATAATAATATATATATATATATATATATATATATATATATATATATATATATATATATATATATATATATATATAATTTGATTAAAATAAATGAATAAAGCAGTAAAGTAGATCTAAATAAATAAATCATTTTTGTGAATGTGAACCTGAGCAAAAATTATTAGTTAGTCACTAATCTATTAAATAGATTTAAAAAAAATTGTGATTTATATAAATAAATATGTGATTAAAATTAAATAAATAAACACAAAATAAATAATACATATAACAATACATTACTATAGTGAGTAGAACAAAATATATAATAATTGTTGCGTAAATAATAATAACTGAAACAAATTTTAGATCTATAATATTAATTTTTCTGTGTATAAATTAAGTGTCTATAAAAGACTTAAAATAAATGAATATAATATGTAACATAATATAATATAATATAAATAAAACCCTTGTAATTTTTAGGATGGGGGTCCCTCTCACAGGGATGATCATATTCGGGGGTCTGTGGCATTTAAATGATTGAAAACCCCTGCTGTTTTTAATAATTGTCCATTACGGTAATGCCTGAGATATATTAAATGCAGATAGGTTTAGAATAGTATATAATGTTATCCTAAGTATACATGGTACATTAAACCTATAATAAGTTAATTCTATAATATAATATAAATACGGTGGACGCATTGTAAAAAAAAAAGAGTTCTGTCTCTTTAAGAAAATCCATCCTGTCTTCTTGACGCTTGATTTAGACGTCAGAGCCACTTTCTGCGCCACATGTGTTGAACGAGTCGATATATCTCTTTAATTTCCCCCGAAAACATCTTGAAATGGACTGAAATCTGTATGGATAAAGACAATATTTTATATGAAACATTGGTCAATCTTTAAAAATAAGAATTACTTCAAATAAAGGAGTTTTTGAAAAGGTACGTGTACGTGAGCAGATTACTACAGAGTTATATTCGAGCTGGAACGAGTTTTTATTAAGATTTTACAAGACTTCTTATATCCTGCATTCTTCATTTCAGTCTGCAATAGTTGTGACATCCAGTTATGGCTCTCTTGGAGAAGAATGACGTTACAACAGACCTAGAAACACAAATGATGGCCAGTGAAGAAGAGTTAAGTGACCCTAAACCAGACGAGGAAAAGAATGCTGACCAGGAGATGACCTGCGAAGATGGCAATGATGATGGTCGAGCTCTTGAAGCGGAGACTAATGAAGAAGATGAGCTTGAGAAGCCACAGGCCAAGAAACTTATTCCAGGTATCGTGTATATAGGACACATTCCTCCGAGGATGAGACCAAAACACATGCGGAATATGCTGAGTGTGTACGGAGAGATCGGCAGGATCTTCCTACAGCCTGAAGGTAAAACTACATGATTAAAAATAAAGTTGACTTGTCTTTTTTAGTTTTACTTCTTTCTAAAACATCCCCAAAACACAGGCCTACTGTGTGTGTGTGTGTGTGTGTATGTATTTGTATATATACATTGGCAAGAAAAAGTATGTGAAATGTTTACATAGTCCACAAGACAAAAAATATTTATTTAGTTTCATTAGTTTATGAACCCTTGATTCTTAATACTGTGTCATTACCTAGATGATCCACGGCTGGGTTTTTTTTGTGATGGTTGTTTTGCTTGAGTCCCTTGTTTGTTTAAAACTTTTGAACAGGATGAAGATGTACACATTTTTCTTATATTGTTTAAATATATATTTTTTTAGTTAGGGTTAGCCGTGGATCATCCAGGTAACGACACGACACAGCATTAAGAATCAAGGGTTCATAAACTTTTAAATGGGGTTATTTTTTATAAATTCAGCTATTTTTTGTCTTGTTGACCATGTAAACATCTTTTATGTAAAATGTCTTATTCAGGACATTGCTAAATAAAAAATGACATGCATTTTGTATGATCGCTCTTATTTTGTTAAAATGATTCACATTCTCGCAGATTCTGCAGGGGTTCACATACTATATATATATATACACACACACAAAATTATAGCTTCTTATATGTATGGCAACAGTTCTTCTAACCCTAATTGATGGAGTGTGTAGCTTTTCATTTCTTAAACAACCATGTGTAAAGGCACATTATGGCCATATTCCATGATAAATGTCAAGATTCATCAGAGCATGAAGAATCATCTTCACACATGAATTGGCACCTCTGAGTCCAGACCCTAAATTCATTGAAAGTCTTTGGGATGTGCTGGAGGAGACTTTGCATTGTCAATACAAGATCTTGACCAAAAATGATGCACCTCTTGATGAATGTTTTAATGCAAGTCAAGTCAACTTTATTTATATAGCGCTTTTTACAATGCAGATTGTTTCAAAGCAGCTTCACAGTGTTAAACAGGAAAATAATGCAACCGAATTTGATTCGGCTGTACAGCCGCTCTGGAGAAAACGGTGATGTCATCCAGCTCATTTCAATTATCATATATATTCAAGTAATGTAGCTGACATAGTTAATTTAGTTTAGTAATTAAATTTATTTGGATATTTATTTGAAAATTTAGTGTCCCCAACTGAGCAAGCCAAGCCAAAGGCGACAAAGGCGTAAGAGGTGCATCAATTTTTGATCAAGATCTTCCTGTGTCAAAGTGCATGTTTTTATGTTTGACCAACATTCCCACTAAATATCTGACTCTCTTCTAGATCGTTGTGTAAAAAATAAGAAAAAAAAGGCTGGGAGCAGATCATCCAGTTTCACTGAGGGATGGGTGGAGTTCAGAGACAAGCGCATCGCTAAGAGAGTCGCAACCAGTCTGCACAACACACCCATGACCAACAGGAAGAGAAGCCGTTTCAGCAGTGACCTGTGGTCCATAAAGGTACATAATACAGATACACTACCGCAGAGGTGTAAAGAGTACCTGAAAACCATACTTGAGTAAAAGTACAGATACCTTACAGCAAAAATGACTCCATTACAAGTCACCAATTCCAATACAACTTGTGTAAAAGTCTTGGAGTATCTGGTTTTAACAGTATATTATTTTAGTCATATTGAATGTAGGCTCAAAGATACATGAGTTCTCAACATCTTAGAGACATGCCAGTGAAAAACAAGAAACAGTTGATTAGTGAGGAGAGCAATCACATGTTTATTTTCTAAAATCAAGATAAAACTGAACATACAAAATTGCACTTGAAACAACAGCCTCTTAAACTTCTTTAAACAGTCAAGTCTCAGTTCAGCTTAAGTGCTCAAAAAGGGCATAAGTAAACCAATATACTTCAAAAAGTTATTTTCAACATAACAGATAAATAAAATAATGTTAAGTCAAATTCATCACTGGCTGCATGTCCTCATCTTATATTTGAAACACTTGAAACACGATTAACAACTACCTGCTAATGCACCCGCATTCATGTAAAGTAGCCTTGTTGATATGTTTGGGTGATTAAGGGCAAAACTCACAATATATAGTACCTTCAATGCCCTGTAGATGCCAATATCCCTTCTTTTATAGTAGAAACTGCTGCAGAAAAAGTTTGCTGCCATGCAAAATGTAATATCAGGGCTCAACGCTAAGGATTTTTTCTACTGGCCCAGTCAGGCCAGTGGTTCAGATTTGTACTTGCTCTGCCAAAATTTTTACTGGCCCCACCACAAAAAAAGTTCAATAAATAAATAAAATAAAATAGTAATAATGTAACCTTAATAAATAAGGTTGACTCCACTAAGCCTAACTCATATAAATGTTAAATATTGTTAAAGACAGTCTTTAATGAAATAAGAACAAATAATAGAATTGCAAGCAACAGCACACATAAATACAACAGAACAAACATACAAATGAAAAACAGTTCTTTTCAGGTAGTTCTGACCTAGATTTTCTGGTACAGAAATAGTGATCAAATGTAAAATATCACTGCATAGTCACTGTATAAATATAGATTAACCCTTATTAAAGTTATTCAGTCAAGAGCAGTGAGTGTTTTTTTCTGTCGTATTTTATGAGAAAACCATAGACAATATTTTCCTGTTATATGGTAGGGAGAGCTATTACACATCTCCTGAACGAGTACAGAATCTGATCAAAACACAGGTGAAGAAGAAGCAGAACCAAGCGATCTCATATAAGCAGATGCATATGAAAAATAATGCGATCATCAGCAATAAACAGTATCTAAATGAAAACAGCTGTGTTATTGAATGAAATGTCGACCCAGGACGAGCTATAGGACTGAAGCTTTGGGGTGTTGATGGACTCGATCGACTGTGTTTGATCATCGCTCTGAATCAGATCTGGAAGTAACCTTAGTCTTTGACAAAAACACGATTTTCTCAGCTTTTCACTCAAAATGTTGTTGTTGTTTTTTCATTAAACTTACCCACATTCAAGTGTTGATAAAAAAATAATGCATGAAGCTAGAATAAAACAGAGGGTCTGTTTCTTTTGATATGTTTGCATAATTCATACAAGATATTCTGTGGGCCATGAAACTTGTGACAATGAAAAAAAACGCTGGCGGTGACTGGCAAATTTCATGTTTACGTTTATTTAAAAGACATAACAGACTATGTTTACGATTATACTCGACAAGATAGGCATTTTGACAATTTTGTGTGAATGTTCACGCGCTGTGAGACGCGTGGGCGCGCTTAAGCTAGTGTTGCTGCACTGCACGAGAACCAAACTGAGAGACGCGGGCACTTTCTCGTCTATGTGCACTTGAATATTTAAATAGGCAAGGCTTACAAATGCGAAAATGATCAACTTCAGTGAAGATGCAGCACTGGCCCGAGCGGGCAGGTGACAGTTCCATCAACTGTCCCGTGTGTCTTTCACACTGGCCCCGGGCCATCAGGCAGTCCTTATTGTCGAGCCCTGAATATGTAATTGCATTACTCATCACAAATCTATTGGAGTATAGATTAAGCTTACATATACTCATTTAAAAATGTAGTCAAGTAGAGAGTAAAAGTTGTGAATATCTTTGATATTCAGTGGAACTACAAAGTAGCCAAAAAGATTAAGTACAGTAACTAATTACATTTACTCAAATACTTTACACCACTGCACTACCGGTCCAAAGTTTGGGGTCAGTATGTTTTTTTGTGGGGGGGTTTTGTTGAAAGAAATTAATACTTTAATTCAGCAAGGATGCTTTATATTATAATGCTACTAAAGATTTCTATTTCAAATAAATACTGTTCTTTTGAATTTTCTGTTTTCCAAAGGATCCTGAGAAAAATGTATCATGATCTCCAGAAAAATATTAAGCAGCACAACTGTTTGCAATATTGATAGTAATAAGCATATTAGCACATTAGAATCTGAAAAATCATGTGACACTAAAGACTGAAGTAATGATGTTGAAAATTAAGCTTTGCGTCAGGAATAAATTACATTTTGAAATATATTAATATAGAAATTAGTTATTTTAAATTCATGTAATATTTCACAACATTACTGTTTTTACTGTATATTTGTTCAAGTAAATGCAGAGACACTTTAAAAAACATAAAAAATGACCCACACTTTTGAACTGTATTGCACCTCCCTTGTACAATATAAAATTCATAATATATTACTGTTTTCTTTTCTCTCTTTCATCAAGTATCTGCACAGGTTCCATTGGTGTCACCTCAGCGAGCGATTGGCTTATGAGCAGACGGTCTATCACCAGCGTATGAGGACAGAAATCTCCCAGGCGAAGAAGGAGACAAACTTCTACCTGGCCAGTGTGGAAAAGAGCCAGAATCTGGAGAAACTAAGGAAGAAGAAGGAGAAAAAGGGAGAGGTCGTAGAGGAGAAGACGTGGGACTACAAACAGCATCCTACAGAAGAAGAGATCCACCTGAAACGGTTTAAGAACAAAGGCATGTCCAAGAAGAACCTCCAGAAGGCACAAGAGAAGAGCAAAACCATCCAGGACCAAGCTCAATCGAACGTTTCCCTCCTGGCTAAGATCTTCAGTAGTGGAAGGGCCCAGGATTGATGGGCTGAGAACATTAGGGTTACATTCAGTTTTGGTGGTACTGCAGAGTGGTATTGGTGATTACTTCAGATGCAATGTTTTTTGTAATCGTTTCTATACTTCTCAACATTCAATCTTTGAACAGATGTTCTACTTGTACTGTTTTTTTTCTGTCATAGAACAGATGTAAACCTCATGTAGATTGTTCTGATTGACAGTTTCATACTTTCAGAGTAAAAACAATGTATAACTCACCAGAACGCCCCACCGTTATGAAAATGGTGCTCCATTTTCCCCTAATCTCGAGTAGCCAGACCTTCAGACTGACGGCAGAAGGTCTGGACTCCAGCAGCTTTCATTGGCCAGGGACCGCGCAGAGGCCGTCTGACTGACATGTAAAGCAACCCATCACAGTTTGTTGTGTCCCACGTCATGTTTAGGGGTGTGAAAATGTAACGTCAATGTCCCTACAATAAAAAACTCTTGGTCGTATTTTAAAGAGTCTATGCCGCAAACTTTACATACCTCACATACTTTTAAAAATCCAACGTTTAGTTGATCCTGACAAGCGTTCATTGTCACAGTTGTAAACACGGTGGCATTCTTCCATGAGGGGGTTTGGCACCGGTAAAGAACGCGACACATCTCCCGGACATCCTGTAGAATTTAACCATCAGATGACGACTTCAAAAATCCTGACGTGTTTTAAGTTAAGTGTGCCATATGCATCAGACGTTCAGCCAACGGTCCATGGCCGTAACAGGCTGAGACTACATTTTCCCATGAAAAGAGGCTTAAAGGTGCAGTATGTAATATTGACAAATTGACTAGTGGTTGAAATTGGTACTGCAGTCCAAATTAAGAATATTGGAAAGAGTTGTTTCTCCCTCCTCAGACTCAATGTTCACACAGGTTGCCAGATTAAGGACACCAGGAACGAGTGCAGTTGACATTGGAAAACGACAAGCCTTACACTGTATATTGATCAGCTAATGTATACATTTGCTATGTTTTATTGGGATCAAATCACCAGAGGCTCCCTCCACTATAGTAACCTTTAAAAAACAGAATAATGACAGCTTTATAACCTTCAAAATACATTTTTAGTCCTTTTTGTCATTGGTATCAACAAAATAATCACTTAGTTTGGCTTTACAAAATGTTCTGTTTCCTGCCTTCATTCAAAACTGGCTTTTTAATAATAATAATTATTATTACTATAGATACACTAAAATACATTTTACTTTCTTCATCCACAATGCAATGTGCATGACTTGACCTTCCATGTTCAATGTGACGAATGAATGACAAATGTTTTATTTATTTAGTTCAGGGGCCTGTTTCAATAAGGAGGTTCAACCAACTCTGAGTTGACTTACTCTGAGATGGGAAACTCTTGAGTTTTTGGTTTCAGAACAGCTGAATGGAGTTAGTTCAAACAACTCTGAGTAGACTGAATCTGAGTTAAGCGCATGCACCACGACTATGAAAAGCCATGATCAATGGAGCTCTGAAATTATGATTCACCATGGCAACAGCACCCCAAAAAAAGACGTCCCCATACTTCCGGGTCAAACCTAAGTTTAATTCTTAATCATTGTTATAATATCAGAGGTGAAAACTGGCAAAACAGTAGGTTATTGAACTAATATTCTTTTTTTTTTATGGTATCCCACGGATAAAAAAAGAAGAAAAAAGAATGTGGTAGCAGCTAAAAATAAGTATAAAAACATAATTCAATCAGGTTAAGCTTTAAGCATAAAAGGTTCATGGGTGTAGGATTCAAGACTTTACAAACATATGAGATATTAACTAATGTCATTCAGGGTCTATTTCAATGTGCAGCAGCTTTTTCTTCATAGTCTAATGTTCTCTTATCCAACCTGTTACAATTGTGAATTAGGGTAATGAAATTAACATTTGACTTCTACTCAGCCAATAGCAAGAAGGCAGAGGCTCACAAAATGATGGGAGGACCTGCACCACCACCACTGACAGAAGAAGAGGAGATGGAGGAAGAATTTTAAAATCCAACAGGGAAAAAAAGGAACTGTTGCTTTTGTATTTAGCAAATATAGATGACCAAATAAATGAATAATTTGTGTTTATTTAACACCTGTGGTGTATGGCATATATTTCAGACTACCCTTCCACCTGGTATTCTTCCATTCCATATAGTAATATGTTTCATTTTCGGAAGGTGCATTGGGAATATGCATATCAATGCATCCAACCACATTGGAAATCCTAAAGGAAATTCTAATTATTAAGTTACTTCCAGAGGTTGCAACAAGATATCAAGTGAACGTCATTTAACCTGATTTCTACACCACTGATCTGCAATCCTGTGAAACTCCTCTTTGATGCTCTCATGGTTTTGTGCCCAGGAAACAACACAAACATTCAGAAAGAGCTCATGTGAGAGTGAGGCAAACTTTCCTTACCTCTCTGCATACAGCGGCCTTACTAATATGCTCTGCATCCCTGATATTATATAGAAAACTATCATATGCATATGGATATAGCAAGCAAAATAATACTCTCCTGACATCTCCTAACTCCCTAGAAATTATTGCAGCCTATATGCTATTTTTTGTCATTTTGACGGTGTCCTCTTGATGAAAATATTCGCAGTGAATACCTGCAAAAAATGCTTTTCTTTTGTCTTGTAATTTCTAGTCAAAATATCTAAAGATTCTTAAATCAATGTGCATTTTCTACATAAGAAAAATTACATAAGTATTTAGTCTTGTTTCCTGGGGGGAAAAAAATAATTTAAGTGCATTTTTCTTATTTTGCAAATTATCTGTGGGGTAAGAAAAATAATCTCGTTTCTGTTTGTATCAAGATTGTTTTTCTTACCCCACTGGCAGATAATTTTACTTGTTTTAAGTAAAATGCGCTTACTTTAGATTTTAGATTTATATTAAATTTATAATTTTTTAGATATTTGTACTTGAAATAAGACAAAAATACTCAGTAAGAAAAGCATTTGTGCAGCGTGAATGAACAAATTAAGTATTTAAACACCACTGACGCTTTAAAAAGGGGGAGGAGACCGAAAGAAACTCTGGGTTTACCAAAGAAAACCTGCTCCAGACCAGGGGGTATTCCAGAAAGCAGGTTATGTGACATACCCGGTATGTTTAAGAGTAAGTTAGCGGATAACCTCAACTTTCGGTTCCAAAAACGGAGGTAACTTTCAGGGTATGTAAGTAACCATGGCAACTCACTCTCTGAACATAACCTGCTCCGGAGCAGTTTATGTTCCAGGGTTAGTTTGCTTAAGAGGTATTCAGATGTGTTTTATATAATTAATATAGTTATTAATATAACCAAATTTGTTTTAGTTATATAATATACAATATTATATATTAATTCTAAAGAATTATAATAAAAAATAAATAAAAAATAAGTTTAAATGTTAATGCATAAATGTTTATTATTTATTGTATTGTCATCTCACACATGGATCTGCATTTAATTAATTAGCACCAAACAAACAATATAATCCTTATTCTCAGTGAATAAAGATGATTTATTAAACGAAGACATTGCAAAAATGATTGCACAACCACCAAATAGGTGGCGATGTGCACTAAGTAGGTTATGTAAATCGGCATTAAATAAAAGAAGAAGAGGAAGTAGAATGGCGCGCTTTTTCTTAGCGTCTGTTTCCATGGTGAATCATCGATTCGACGCTCTCTTGAGAATGTCATGTGTGTTAACTGTGAACATACTCTGAGTTGTCTGAACTTACTCACAGACGCGTTTTTGGAACCAGCATACCTCGAGTAAGCAAGGTTTGGGTTAATCAACTGAGAGTTCAAGGTATATGTGACGGTAGGTTAACCTTGTTTTCTGGAATACCCCCCAGGTTAGGTTCACAAAGTAAGTTACCATGGTAACTGACTCTGAGTATAAGTTACCTCTCTTTCAGAAACAAGCTTGACTTACCCTGCTTTCTTGGGTTTGACATACCTGCCATTCTGAAACAGAAAACCCAGAGTTTCCCTAATTTCAGGGTTAACATACTCAGAGTTTTCACTTAACCTCCTTTCTGAAACGGGCCCCAGGTAGAATCTGCGATCTATGACCCAGTTTGTTTGCTGGCTTCTATGGCTGCAATATATGCTGTGTTTTCCACCAACTGGCAACCTGGGATGTCAAAACACTATTGGGTAAATTGACAAAAAAATGCACATTTCAAAGTAGAATAATTGGCTGTAGCATTGTTTTTTGGAGAAATAAGTATTTTGAATTGAGCACGTTTCCTAAGTCTCTGCAAATATATTATGGCATTTTTACATTTTACATTTTACATTTTGACATGAAACTATACTCTTAATTCTACCTCGTGCCTACCCCGTGTAATTCTTTAATATTGTTTTGTCATTTTAACATAAAAATTGTCATTAGGTAAGTTTTTTGTGGTCAAATTAATTATTAATATTATTTTAATATTAATAATATGGCCTTTAGAACTGATACAAATGGTCCTAAGTAATGAACCTCAACTTTTATTTTATTTATTGTATTAATACAATCTCAATATGAAGGACTTATGTGCTTAGAAAAAAAACAAGAATTTTTAAGAGATTGAATTTCATAGGTTTATCAAAGAATACAATCACCTTCCTGAAAAATTGTACAAGATATCATAAGGTTGTATTGTAAAATATCTTAAATCATAGGTGGGTAGAAATGGTGTATAAGGACATTTCACAGCATTACGTTGTTGCAAGTGAGTTTTAGAGAAAAAAAGATCAGTTTGTCTGATCCTAGAAGACATGGCATCACAGGACAGAAATATTGGGTGTTTTAGAGGGATTGGCTTGTTCTTTTCCCCACTCATGTCGCCCCTGTTTTACACAATCATTTATGTACATCTGCTTGTAAAATGAGATCTTTCTCATCCTAAGAAGACAGATTTCTCCAGGCCATCTTCTGCTTTGGTGTACTCCAGGTGGGATGGGTAGTATCGGCTCTCATAGCGTGGGTTGTTCCTCACATATTTCAAATATTCCGGGGCTCCAGGGCAAATGACGTTGTCAGCCAACAGGACAGTGCCTTTCTTGAGTAGACCACAGTCCTGCAATGTTATAAAATAAATATGAGGGATTAAAGTACACACTTTAAACTAAAGGTTCCAGAAGGTTTTTTTTGCAGTGATGTCATAGAAGAACCATTTTTGGATGTTAAAAGTTCCATGGAACCATAGATGACAATAAAGAACCTTTATTTTTAAGAGTGTAAACTGTATTTCTTTAAGCTTTTACCTCAAGAAGTTTAGTATCTGGAACGTAACGATCTTTCCAGTGGTCCAAAAACACAAAATCAAAAGATTTTATTCCAAATCGTTCCTTCATTTTGGGGATCAAATCACCAGAGGCTCCCTCCACTATAGTAACCTTTAAAAAACAGAATAATGACAGCTTTATAACCTTCAAAATACATTTTTAGTCCTTTTTGTCACTGGTATCAACAAAATAATCACTTAGTTTGGCTTTACAAAATGTTCTGTTTCCTGCCTTCATTCAAAACTGGCTTTTTAATAATAATAATTATTATTACTATAGATACACTAAAATACATTTTACTTTCTTCATCCACAATGCAATGTGCATGACTTGACCTTCCATGTTCAATGTGACGAATGAATGACAAATGAAGTAATACCCATCATTTTTCACATCTCTTTCTTGACTTTTTCTTAGACATTTTTTGCATAAACTTGGATTTTTGGATAATAGATTATGAAAATACAACTATTCATTGTTAGTTCATGTCAGCTTTGGTCTGGTAAATAATATTAATAGATCCAACTTTTGAATTTAATAATGTTTTAGTAATTATTGAAATGAACATCAACTGATATAAATGCTTTAGAAGTATTTTCAACACTATAGTTAAAGGGTTAGTTCACCCAAAAATGAAAATTACCCCATGATTTACTCACCCTGTGTCACATGCTTGTCTGTTTGTGTTGTTATCCTGTTTCCGTGTCACATGTTTCTTTGTTCCAGTTTCCTGCCACTCTTCTGTCTCCATGGTCACTGTCATTATGAGTTCATCTGTGTCAACTGTGTGTATTCATCTCGTTTGTGTTCCCTATTTAAGTTCTCCTGTTTTCTTCAGTTTTTTGTCCAGTCTTGTCTATGTTTAGAGTGTGTTGTTAACCTGCCTGTATTGGCTCACCTGAGATTCCTTGATCATTAAACTTCGTTTGAGAATTGTATCAGCCCGTCTTCGTCTTCCTGCCTACACACACCCGTGACAGAAGACCAGACCGAGAATGGGTTATGCTGCAAGGTTTGTGGCCGTGGCGTGGACTTCTACCATGTCACCATTAACAGCCCTTTTGACGACGAGACACTGAAGTCTCTGTTCTGGATCGGAATTACCATCATCCTGTGGACCTCCCAGACACCACTGGACTGAGCTGGAGAGAAGCTCTCGATCGGTGAGAGCGTCGAGTACCGGTCCAGAACACACCCTGTCCACATTCCAGAGTCTCATCCCGTTGAGACCACCCTTCCAGAGTCACATCACGTCGTGACCACCCTTCTAGGGCTTGAAGTCATGCCTGCCACGCCAGAGCCCTCGTCTCCGGCCAAGATGGCCGCCGCCATGCCAGAACCCTTGTCTCTGGCCAAGATGGCCACCGCCACCATTCCAGTGCCTAAGCCTGAGCCAGCGTTGGATGTCTGGCTAATCGACTTCTGGACAGAACCCGCTCCAGTCCACGTCCAGAGTCCAGCACCGTTTCCTGTCTATGTCCAAGGTCCCGCGGCATCTCCAGCCCGCAAAGAGAGTCCAGAGTGGACTCTGCCCCCTCTCTCCAGTCCAGAGTGGACTCCGCCACTGCCTGGACTTCCTGTACTCCCATCCAGCCTCCCTCTCCCACCTCCTCCAAGCATCAGTTCCTTATCCCCGTCTCCGCTGCCGCCTGTCAGCCCCTCTGCTCACCCTCAGCCCACCATCGGAGTTGTGGGCTCGCCGTGGGTCAGCCAGTCTCCAGCTCCATTGTGGTCAATGGATTCCCGGTCTCCACCTCCAACTTCCGCGACCAGGACTCTGCCTCGGCCCGTCGAGCCATTAGCTCCACCTTGGCTCCTACCTCCCTCATCTCCACCGTGGCCCCTCAGTCCACCAGTTTCATCGGGCTCCCTCGTCTCGCCGGTTTCACCCTGGTTGTTTGTTGACCTGCCCGTACCTCGGGACTACACTCCTCTGGCTTCGCCTCGTCCCTTCGTCCCTCTGGCTCCGTTGGGCTCCTCACTCCCTCCATCTTCACCTTGGTCCTCTGTTGCTGTGGCCTTCGGGATCTCCCGCCTGCATCTTGGTCGCCAGAGCCTACGGCATCACCATGTCCCGCCGGATCCTCAGTGACGCCCAGGCTCGTCGGCATTCCGACGACACCCGGGTCACCTGTTCCGCCTCCATCAGTTTGCGCCATGGAGTCGTCAGCCCTTCCACCACCAGGGCTCCTCCCTCCATCGGCTCCACTAGGGGCATTCTACCTGCCGGTTACCCGGGTCCCACCATCTGCTCCGCCCTGGTTTCTCCTGTCTCCTCCTTGGCTCCTCCCTCCATCAGCTCCGCCCTGGTTCCTCCTGTATCTTCTGTCTACACGTCATCTACTCCTCGTCCACCACCTAAGCCCCCTCCCTCCGCAGTTGGTCCATTTACGGCGCGAGGCTGCACCTTCTGGGGAGGGGTGTAATGTCACATGCCTGTTAGTTTGTGTTGTCGTTCTGTTTCCTTGTCACATGTTCCAGTTTCCCGCCACTCGTCTGTCTCCATGGTCACCGTCATTATGAGTTAATCTGTGTCAGCTGTGTGTATTCATTTCGTTTGTGTTCCCTGTTTAAGTTCTCCTGTTTTCTTCAGTCTTTGTCCGGTCTCGTCTATGTTTAGAGTGTGTTGTTAACCTGCCTGTATTGACTCCTTGATCATTAAACTTCGTTTGAGAATTGTATCAGCCCATCATCGTCTTCCTGCCCGTGACACACCCGTGACACCCTGAAGCCATCCTAGGTGTATATGACTTTCTTCTTTCAGCCAAACACAATTGGAGTTATATTAAAAAATATCCTGGCTCTTCCAAGCATTATAATGAGAGTGAATAGTAACTGAAAAGCGCATCCATCCATTATAAAAGTAATCCATACGGCTCTAGAGGGGTTAATAAAGGCCTTCTAAAGCGAAACGATGCATTTTTGAAAGAAAAATATCCATATTTATAACTTTATAAAGTATAATCACTGGCTTCCGGTAATGGCCGTACATGAGTCTAGTTCTAGCAGAAGAGTGCAAGCCAGTGATTACAGTTTATAAAGTTATAAATATGGATATTTTTCTTACAAAAATGCATCGCTTCGCTAGTATGCAACAAGCAAATATAGCCTGTGCAGTCTAGCTCTCCATCTTTTTTCCTCACCTTGTCCTGGAGGCCGGCGTATGCGATGATCTGACGAGCAACCGCGGCAAAGGCTGGGTTGAATTCGAGGGTAATGAGTTTGGAGTCAGGGGACAGCAGTCGAGCAATACGAACGCTGGAGTAGCCACAGTACGTGCCGAGCTCCAGAGCCGTTCTGGGGTTCACCTCCGTCAACACCGAATCCAGTATGAGCCCTTCAGAGAGACACAACAGAACTGAATTTAGAAAATGAATCAATGAGATGGCTAATGGCATAGTCAAAATATCATTAGGGCCTTTCTGCCTCATTAGCAGCATTTATTCATCAGTGCCTGTTGTCGCACATGAAAGTGAGCTGCTAATAGGAACAATAACATACTGATGATGTTTGGTGTCATACAGTGGGTCCTTCACACTGTGAATATAACTGCATTAGATAAGAAAATATCAATCAAAGCAGCAACAGATTGCAGAAGCTTTTCGCAAAACTTTAAAAAAGTTTCCTCAAAACCTAAAAAAAAAAAAATTTTAGTGAATTTAAGGCTTCGTGTGAGGGACGGATGAGGGTTACATTAAGATAAATTTACTTGAGAAGCACTTACAAATGATATACAAAATGACAAGTTAAGTGATTAAAAATTAAGTGAGTTTTTCCTTAAAACAAGAAATAGTATATGCCAATGGGATAAGAAAATTAATCTAATTTCCCTTTGAATTAAGTTTATTTTTTACTCCTTTGGCTGATATTTTTCTTGTTTTAATCATAAACCATGCAGGGTTATTAGTTAACTAAAACTAAAACCAAACTTAAAACATTTCTCAATTTCATTTGGTTTAACTTGGTTGAACTTAAATAACTAAAACTGTAATAATGCCATCTTTATAGAATTATATATAAAAAAAACTACTACATTGCAAAGACTTTAAAATTGAAATGAAAAGGGAAAATATAAAAATAAGAACATTTAAAATAATAATAAAAACTAGTATTTTGATACAAAATAACACTGGAATAAACTCACTTTATTTTGATACTTTGATATTTTGCTTCTCAAGTAAATGTATCTTGGTATGTTTAGATATTGGAAAACATTACCTTCATGCTCATTACCTTCAATCACCCTTTTTTTGGTGATCTTTAACGGATTTATGAAGTCACTTCACCTCAAATTCAAATTATAGGCATGTTCCACTAATATCTGACAACTATCACCAGCTATCAAGATATAATAACTTTGTATATTACGTATATTTATATATTCGGGGTCACATCTGAAATGAATCCACCCTCAGTCCCATAATGCATCAGTGCACCAAACTGCTGCTGTTGATTGTGTTGGATACAAAGGCTGTACATTGTGCACAGGCGTAGGCTACATGCAACTAGTGTGCATGTGTGCAGTCATGCAGAGAGCATATTGACCCAGTAGACAGGAGAATGCCATCACTTCTTATTCAGAACAGCAGGCTGTGAGCAGCCTCAAGGCCATTTACTCAAGAGCGGAGAAGAGAGAGAGAGATATAATACAAGGGGAAAAAAAACATCAAGCAAATGCTGAGTTAATTTGAAAGGGTGCAGATAAGGAGGCAAGGGAATGGAAAACAGGCTGCTACCTTTATCATCGCCCACGTTCATGGCCCATTCTTTGTGCCGGCAGTGGTAGTCGATGGCTGAGATAACACTCTGAGGGTCGCCTTTTGTGGCGTTCTTTTGAACGGCTTTCAGCATGCGCTGTGTTCATATAAATCAGCAAAATTAGTGTTCTAGAGCAAAGCCAGGGAACAACACTTGCAAAATAAAGACATAACACGAGGCCATTAATTACTCTTGCTTTCAAAAGGTTATTTGAATCTTGAATAGTTTTATAATCCTGTTTAATCATCATTCCTTTAACAAAATGTACTGGCACAGTACCATGGTTCAGGTAATAGTCAAGTCAACTTTATTTATATAGCGTTTTTTTATAATGGAGATTGTTTCAAAGCAGCTTCACAGTGTTAAACAGGAAAATAATGCAACTGAATTTGATTCGGCTGTACAGCCGCTCTGGAGAAAACTGTGATGTCATCCAGCTCATTTCAATTATCATATATATTCAAGTAATGTAGTTGACATAGTTGATTTAGTTTAGTAATTCAATTTATTTGGATATTTATTTGAAAATGTAGTGTACCGTGGTATTTTAATATATGGTACTGAATGATTACCTTATGCACGTACCATGGTATTTATATAGTACTCCGAGGTACTTCAAAGCCTTTACATTAATGCAATACAGTTATGAAAATCCTTATTTTTTATATTTTTATTATTATTTATATAATAACATAAAATAAATTGAGTACATTGTTACCATAATGTATAAATACTTTAATTTAATTTAAATGATTAACCATTATTTATTTTGTATTACAGTAAAGAGACTTTCTTTTTGCATTATGATTAAAGTGTTTTTATACAAAAAATAGACTTTAATCAAAAACTTTATTAATTGCGATTAAAATAATAAAAATAATAAAAAAAATAATAAATTAATATATTAATAATTAATACATTAATTTTCTTAATGGAAAGATTGTATTTGTAAGATTTCATTTGTTAACTACATTAGTTAACATGAACTAACAATGACCAATACTATAACATTTATATAATATTTTTAAATATTTGTTAAATTCACAAAAAATTGGGTAATACTTTATATAAAGCGCATGCTTATAATGTATTATAGCCTCATTTATACTTATTCATAAGTAACTATTACTATTCAATAAATAGATTTATAAAGACTCATTAAGACCTAAACTGCATTATAAGAACAGCTATAGTTACATTTGTATTAAAATTACTTTTAAGTCATGCATTTGCTTTTTCAATGCGCATGCTCATAATCCATTATACACTGATTTATAAGTATTAATTAGTCAGTCGTATGTTTCCATGAATGGTAATTTTAATTTGTTAAAATCTATACACTCACCTAAAGGATTATTAGGAACACCATACTAATACTGTGTTTGACCCCCTTTCGCCTTCAGAACTGCCTTAATTCTACGTGGCATTGATTCAACAAGGTGCTGAAAGCATTCTTTAGAAATGTTGGCCCATATTGATAGGATAGCATCTTGCATCTTGTTCCACCACATCCCAAAGATGCTCTATTGGGTTGAGATCTGGTGACTGTGGGGGCCATTTTAGTACAGTGAACTCATTGTCATGTTCAAGAAACCAATTGAAATGATTCGAGCTTTGTGACATGGTGCATTATCCTGCTGGAAGTAGCCATCAGAGGATGGGTACATGGTGGTCATAAAGGGATGGACATGGTCAGAAACAATACTCATGTAGGCCGTGGCATTTAAACGATGCCCAATTGGCACTAAGGGGCCTAAAGTGTGCCAAGAAAACATCCCCCACACCATTACACCACCACCACCAGCCTGCACAGTGTTAACAAGGCATGATGGATCCATGTTCTCATTCTGTTTACGCCAAATTCTGACTCTACCATCTGAATGTCTCAACAGAAATCGAGACTCATCAGACCAGGCAACATTTTTCCAGTCTTCAACTGTCCAATTTTGGTGAGCTCGTGCAAATTGTAGCCTCTTTTTCCTATTTGTAGTGGAGATGAGTGGTACCCGGTGGGGTCTTCTGCTGTTGTAGCCCATCCGCCTCAAGGTTGTGCGTGTTGTGGCTTCACAAATGCTTTGCTGCATACCTCGGTTGTAACGAGTGGTTATTTCAGTCAAAATTGCTCTTCTATCAGCTTGAATCAGTCGGCCCATTCTCCTCTGACCTCTAGCATCAACAAGGCATTTTCGCCCACAGGACTGCCGCATACTGGATGTTTTTCCCTTTTCACACCATTCTTTGTAAACTCTAGAAATGGTTGTGCGTGAAAATCCCAGTAACTGAGCAGATTGTGAAATACTCAGACCGGCCCGTCTGGCACCAACAACCATGCCACGCTCAAAATTGCTTAAATCACCTTTCTTTCCCATTCTGACATTTAGTTTGGAGTTCAGGAGATTGTCTTGACCAGGACCACACCCCTAAATGCATTGAAGCAACTGCCATGTGATTGGTTGATTAGATAATTGCATTAATGAGAAATTGAACAGGTGTTCCTAATAATCCTTTAGGTGAGTGTATCTCCTCAGCCATATGTAGCTATAATGCTTATAGCAGTTTGAAATTATACGTTAAAAAAAATAATGTTGCAGTGTTTTGCTAGTATGTAACATTAAAAATATATACACATTATACTGTCTGTATTAATGATTTCTGGGGGGGTTTTGTATTATTTTGTATTATTGTTTATTGGTTACATTTACAAACAAACAACTTAAAATGTATAATAAGCACATCTTCATGATTTCTTACCATTTGCTTTTGGAAAATTGCATCCTATGTTTTCACTTAAAGCCATCCAACGATGCTGTATTATTACTCACAATAAATATTTATAAGAACACAACACGGCTATTAATAACAATATAGTCACTTATTGAAATCTGAATTACTAAAAAGTCATTGTAACTATTATAATAATATTACAGCAATGCAGGCTGCATCTTTATAAATACTGTACATTCATGGAAACATACTAATACTTATAAATCAGTGTATAATGGATTATGAGCATGTGCATTGAAAAAGCAAATGCATGACTTATAAGAAATTATAATATAAATGTAACTATAACTGTTCTTATAATGCAGTTTAGGTCTTAATGAGTCTTTATAAATATATTTATAGACTAGTAATACCTACTTAAAAATAAGTATAAATTGGGCTATAATTCATTATAAGCATTGGCTTCATAGAAAGTGTTACCTAGTATGCCATGGTACTTTTTGTTACTTTTTTTTATCAGCCTCTTTGAACATTGTGAAATACTTGCATCAAACACAGCAGGTTGATCTCTGCGCACATGAGTGACGTTTAATGAATGATAGCGAGGGTCACCTGAGGTCGTGATGATCCCGTCATGATGTTAAGGAACCGCTCATGGATGACATCGTGCCAGAGGAGCGCCAGCCAGCCGCTGTTCTGCACAGCTGCAGGGATCAGCCAGTGATAGAGGACGTACAGGACAGCTGCTGAAACCACCGCCACTGCCAACAAACTCAACAGCATCCTCAATGAGAGAGACAGAGGTTCACAAAGAGAATAAATGATTAAGGTCAGCAAAAAAATATGACATTAACAGCACCACGATTCACAAAGGATGAGACTTCAAAGCAATGTCAGAAAGAATTACACAAAAAAAGACATAATGGCATCAGTGTAAATCGGGAATGTCTTTGACTGTCACCTGTTTTTTTTAAAGGCTTAATCTTAAATCAAAAGTAAGAGTTCAATCATTAAGCTCTAGAGGCTGATAGCAATCGCATCATTATCACATCCCAGACAGCAACACAGTGTCGGCCCAGATCCGGGCCACATCTGGTACATGTGGATTCAACGCAAAGCAAATGTGGGCCAGATCTGGGCCGACACTATGTTGCTGTCTGGGATGGCACAAGCTGATTGGCCTCTGCACCAATGAGATTGCTTGCTCAACATTTAAATGGTTCAAAGTTCCTCTGAAACCCTCCACCTCCCCCAGCTCCACCTGCCTTGATCTGCTACAGTATTTATGTATGTCTATTTATGCAACAGCAGCAATAATGTAGCGTAGCAGATCTAGTCCGCCAATACCAAATACATTAACATTGCCATATTCAATAACATGCTAAAACTATTCTGAGACTTGTCATGATGAAATGTATTTTTTTTAATGACAATTTGGCTAATCATATTTTATGATTTTCACAAAAATCATAAAACAGCCTAGCTGTGAGCGCTTGCAAGCATTTTGGCAGTGCAGCGTTTTTTTTTTCTTCATTTGAGACGCTTTGCTTGCTATGATACGGAATATCTGCGGAAGTGTTACTAGTATCTCATTTCGCAGATAGTTTGTTTCTGTATTGTTTCTATATAAAAATGCTGATACAATGCTCTGGCTCTTGTTTTAAATAATTTTGTTCCATGCTTCTTGTTGTCATCTGTTGATGTTGTACAAGCAGAATGTGTTGGATTTGTCCCGCCCCTCCTCCACTGCGATTGGATGGCTGGGTAAAAGTGACAGTGATGAGCGCTGCGTTTTACTCAAAGTTGAACATTTTTCAACTTTCAGCAACCGGTAAAAAACGCAGAGCGCTCATCGCTTGAGAGTGAAATAGAAAAAAACGCAAGGTCTCGAGACGCGTTTTTAGAAGCTGAAATGTGCATGTACGCTTTTTATTTGAGTTCTCATCATTATTCTCATTAGATGTGCATTATCTTAATGCAGTAATTAGAATCAACCATGTCTGAACACAATGTTTTTTTATTTTTTATTTAAATCAAAATAAAGGCAGAACAAATTCAACCATAAAAATATTTTACAATCTAAACAATGTATTATTGTCTGTTAAAGTAATGTGAATTTTTACATGACTGTAATGAAATGTGTTAAAATAAAATTCACAATTTCACAATTTCTTAATGTAATTTTATAAAATTATTTAATATTTGTAAATATTATTAATGTTCATTTTTATTTTGGAGAGAAAACAGTGAGAGCTCTGTGAAACTAATCTCAAAACTAATTTTACAAATGTCATTTCAACATTGACCTTCCACAAAACTAAAGCAACAAAACCTTTGCACCTAAGTTATTGATTGTCTCATGTGTATTTGTGACATACAGCCACACCTGAGTAAATAACCAGCTCTAGCAGCAATATTATGATGCAAGATCACATGATGTGCATGTGTGCAACATTAACATTAACAGCCAACATATTGTACAATAAGATATTACAAATAATTCAGACTGGCCACATAAAAAATGACATGCTACATGCATGAAATAAAAGACGACATGGTTAAAAAAAACAATAATTGACTGTCAGTGACGTGGAATGCTAAACTCTCCAATCCCCTCTCCTGTTTCAATCCAGTGCTCCTAGAAAACAGTGAAAGCTCCTTTGTCTTTGCTGCAGATTTGGCCAGAAGCATTGGGCAGGAAACGAATTAACCCAGCTTCATCCCACAGCTGATTTAACACTAACATGAACAGAGTATGCCTTGTAATGGCCTTTAAAATGATGATTCAAAAGTTTTTTTTTAATGTGTGTGTTTTAACAGCCAACTTTTTATGCCTTTATATTTATGGTTAACCCTTACCCTGATAATATTGCTGTTTTCTATTTTAATATATTAATTTTTTTTATTTATTCCTGCGATGACAATGCTGAATTTTCAGCTCATTACTCCAGTCTTCAGTGTCACATGATCCTTCAGAAATCATTCTAATATATTGATTTACTGCTCAAGATACATTCCTCATTATCAATGTTGAAAACAGTTGTGCTGCCTAATATTTTTGTGGAAACATTTTTTAAACTTTGACGACTAAAAAAGTAAAAAAAAAATAACAGCATTTATTTTGAATATAAGTACTTTAACATTATGGCCCCTATTTTAAAGATCTGAGAGCATGGTCTGAAGCTCATGGCGCAGGTGCACTTCAGAGAGGGCGTGTCTGAATCCACTTTTGCTAGTTTAACGACTGAAAAAAAAAAAAAACGGTCAGTGCCCCAGGCACATGGTCCAAAAGGGTTGTACCTAGTCTCTTAATGAGTCATGGGTGTGTTTTGGGCATAACGTGCAATAAACCAATCAGAGTGTCATCTCCCATTCCCTTTAAAAGCCAGTTGCGCTTGCACCATGGCGGATTCTCTATTTACATGGCGGAATTTGTGAGCGGAAAGACTGAGCGCTTCTCCAGAGAGGAATCTTTTTATTTTTAATATTTAAAAATGTTTGTGTGCTGCTGTGCGTCCCTGTGTGTGTAATAAGCAGAGTGTACGCGCGTTGTGCACCCGCCTATAGGTGCATATTACTAACGCGCTCTTTAAATAACACAAAAAATACTGCGCTATTGACTTTAGACCAGGTTTTTGTTGGTCAATGGCGCAGTTGTTTTCAGTTGCCTCAAAATAGCAGTGCGCCAATAACGCACCTGAACACACCTAATTTTTTTAGACCAGCACGCCCATGGGCGAACAGATGGGCGCGAGTGCATTTGTTATTTAAACAACGTGGCGCTGGATGTGAAAATGATAACTGCGTCGGGCTGAAACTAGCAAAAAACACTTGCGTCGCGCTTGCCGATGCATTCCACCGGGTGTATGATCGGGCTCTATAAATGTCTTTACTGTCATTTTTTATCAATTTAATGCAGGCTGGCTAAATACAAATGCTTTTAAAAACATCTTTAAAAGGTAGCATATCATGTGACACTGACACAATCTCCACTGAAATAAAAATGTTAAATTCAACTCAAGAACCCTACAGCCAAAAATGGAACCAGGAAAGAAGGAAATCCGCCCCAAAAAATAAATTATTTACTCACTCTCATGTCATTCCAAAACCTGTATGAATTTATTTCTTTTGTCTAAACAACATTGGACCCCAATGACTTTCATTGTACAGAGATTTTTTTTAAATATCTTCTTTGTGCTCCACTGAAAGAAAGTTATACAGGTTTAAAATGACATGAGGGTGAATAAACGCTGACAGAATTATATATATACTGCCACGTGCAGGAGATATTACAGTGCTATCCTTGATCCTAATACATTCCTATTAATGAAGCTCAGAATAAGAACTTCAGGTCCGGCTTTCTGTGCAGACACAATAGGTCGCTCATAAAGAACTCCAAGCACGATCCACTGGAGGCATATAGTCACACGCAGCGGTGACAGAAGGAGCCTGTGTGCTGTCAGAGCGTGCTTTAATTAAAGATGGTATCGCAGTGCAGACCTGCAGCTGAAAATACAAACCCTAAAAGAAGCAGACAGACGGAAAGACAGAAGTGTCTTTCTTAAGCGGCCAGTTTTACAGCCTCTGTTGGCTCCTCCACGCATGCTGATAGTAGGTGTTATCGACCGTGTGCCTGCCAGAGACCTGAGGACTTAGCAGGGCAGAATTCTGATTACTAGGCCACATGAATATTTAAGACTTTAGTAAGCTGAAGTGTGCTGTTAACACGAAGGCACCGTATTAACACGTTTGCATGCTGTGCGGGATGTGTCAAGATTTCCATCACCATCTTGCTTATGAATAAATATTGAAGTGTGAGCAATCTTGGTTGAGCTGGATCATGCATAAAGTTACATAAACACGACATGTTACTGCAAGAAAGAATTCACACATAATACATAACTCACATATTTACAGCATGCATTTACAGCAACAAAGAACAATCTGTTGCAATATTGTGCCAAACAACATTTCCATAATCTTACTTCCTTTTGCAGCTGTCTTCACATATATACACACACAGAGAGAGAGATGAGCTTCCCTTTCCCTTTTCCTCCAATGCCTTTATGCCTTTCTCTGACAAAGTCTTTCTCACTGGCCTCTCTCTCTCTCTCTCTCTCTACCTCTACCTCTCCCCTCCCACTTCTGTTTGCTCTTTCTAACCTGTTTTGCTGGTCTGCCTCGATATGTGTTGAAACCGATATACAGCCATTGGACAATCTGGAGAGAGCGAGAGAGAGAGAGAGAGATGCACGCTGATTCATGCACACACATGCATGTAACAGTCATAAATACTCAGACACGCACTTAAACACGGTAGGGGAAGGATCTGAACATCGGCCAACTGGGCTGAGTTTTTAATCCTCCTTTAGCCAATCATTCTCTAATCTTCTTGCGCTTTCCCCCTGCCGCCCTCTCCTTCGTTTTCCCCATCTCTCTTCCTCCTACCATCCCCTTTCATGCGCTGACACATGGATAATGATGATAAAAGAGGGGCCTCAGCATCACCATGTTCCATTATAAAGGGGAGGGTGCATGATTATAAAGCGTGACACGTCTTCTGCAAAAGCACATGAACAGTTCATTCAGTGCAATACTAAATAAATATACATCTTCTGAATTATATATATATATATGTACAGTCAAACCAAACATTATTCAGACACCAGATTTAATTTTTCTACTAGTAAAATTTATACAAATTTGGGACCAAAATTATTCAGATACTTTGACCTGACCATGTTTTGCTGAAGTGTTTTTCTTTAATTGCTAATGCGACCTTTTACACCACAGACTGAACAAAATGAAGCATTGCTTGGTAATTGGTCGACCTAAATTGGTATTATCTAAGTGTGTACTTAAATTTAACAGCTGACAGCTGATTGGTTGATTGTAATCCTCTGAGTTGAACCATTTTCTAAACTATAGCGAATAAACTGTGATAATGTGAGAAAATATTGAAGGTGTCTGAATAAATTTTGGTTTGACTGTATATAATATTTTGTTACCATTAAAATTATCAGCTGATACCGAATAAGACTTTTTTCATTTATTGATATTAACTAGTACCGGATATTTAATTGTGAATGCTAATTTTCACTAATTTTACCTTACCATATTACACTCACTTAAAATTAAATTTAATACCACTGTTAAATGCAACATCTGTCTGTCTGCAATATCTGTCTGTCTATGTACAAACTGTATATTCTATCCAACATGAAATCAATCACATTTCTGCATTTTTACATAAAAAAAAAAAAAAAACATAATTTAGTCTGATATATAAGCTGTTTTCCTCATGGGGACCAAAAACATATTGTTCTCATAACGTAGGGACCACACACACAATATTTTGATGGCATTACAATTATCAACCGAAATTGTCTACTTTTTTATTTAATTGTGCATGGATCTACCAGATGATTAGATTAAAATAGCTTGAACTTTGCATGTAAAACCATTTTGTCAGATGTGAAACATTAGGAGCACACTGCTTTAAACATACATGAAAACCACATGTAAATATATACATGAGAAATGCATGTTCATTTTCTATTTGAGTGGTAAAACCAGAACACACTAACATGAGCTCTACATGAGGTTTATGAGAAAACAGAGAAAAGAGAAGGAGAGAGAGAGAGGTTACAGATCCGCAATGTATTCTCCTTAGTACATGTCATTCCCAATCTAAATCATCCACACACACAAACAGTTTGTGCATCACATACACAGGTACATCAGAGCTCCGGCCGTTCTGTTGTTCTGTGTTGTGGTTCTGTGAACCTCTAATGCTGCATATTGCTGTCGCTCTCAACATGTTAAGCACTTGAAATGTGACTGTACTAATGAATGCAGCACATTAAAGCATGCGTCAATAGGTTTGCCTTTTAGGTTTACCATCAACCACTTAACTCCTCTTATCTGCATTATTGTTCACCATCATAAATGAGACCTTAATAACATCCTTATTTATATATGTTATTTAAAGCCCAATCTGTGGTCATCTTTAAACAAGCATGACATAGTGCTGAAGTCACCTGACCTGGCTGAACAGTGGCTACTGGTGGCCAAAAGAGGCATTTTCAAAAGTGCTCTCTTAATCAAGACAAGGTCGAACATACATGTGTGCCCTTGCCCTGCTAGTGTTACACATAATTAAGGGCACCTGAGCATAGCTGTTGAAAAACAACACGTACTTTGTACTGCTTTTTTCCAAATGCATGGATACTTGTAACAAAAAGTGTAACCTTACAGTATTTAAATATCAACTACTCATTTATGTTGTATTGTGTGTATTTATACTTGACATTTTCATCTAATAGTGATGTTTGCTGGCCTGGTGACATGGTTCAGATACGCCCACAGTGCTTTAAATGTAAGATCAAGTCATGGTGTGCACAAAATACTAACCTCCAGATAATTCCCTGCAATCAGTATCTTCCCTGGTGAAGCAAAAATGTTGGAAACTATCAAAAGAACAAAAGAAATGTTCATTTGCACCCAAGGCACATTGACGCAACCCCCATACAGTGGGTTTCCAGGACTAAAGTAACTGCTGGGGGCTCTGAGGCATGCCAGAGTGGTGACTCACTGTGGGGCTCCACTGCTGTGCATCACAGGCACGCACACACACACACACACACACACACACACACACACACACACACACACACACACACACACACACACACACACACACACACACACACACACACACACACACACACACACACACACACACACACACACACACACACACAGAGAGAGACTTAAGGTTAGGTTTCCCCCAGTTCTCCTAACCCATCTCGTTTAATTATCATATAAATCAATGCTGTCATTGCAGTTATGAATCAGGCTAGATATTCAAAACAAAATGCTCTAATAAGGTTACATGTGATTAAAGTAGTTATGACATTTTTGACATTGTAGGATACACTGAAATTTGGATTGTATTATTTAAAATTATTTTAAGTAAATCACATATATAACTATAAATGTATTAAATTGGGAGGGCCAATGTAGGCTTTTCCCAAGTGAATTTTTTTGGATATTTTTTTTTATTTGAAATAAATATATAAATAAATGTTTAAAATGTCTGAATTTCATAATAATAGATAGATAGATAGATAGATATAGAGATAGATAGATAGATAGACTGAATTACAGTATACAAACCATATAATAAACTCATGATCTATAAACTGGATGGAATAAATATCTACATGTAGAATCCTTTTAACTGATAAAACTGATCCTATTACAAACAACTGCAATTTAACGTAATTTTGTAAACGAATAATATGTCAAAAATGTAACAGCTCAGCATGACATACTGTGGCTTACAGTATTCTGCATTGGGCACTGCACTCCCACTGCCTCTCCCCTGCGCATTCCGTCTGAATGGTACAGTCTGACTTGCTTGAATGGAATTTGGATCAGTCCATTATAATCCAGTTTAATTTATTAGGGGTGGGCGCTTGCACTTCATATTCAAATTGCATGACTGCAGGGACGCATAATTTACTGAACCAATCTAATTAAGAATACATTATCATAAAATTGAGATATAACATAAAACTCATTAATTACACAAGAATTAGCTCAACGACGTAATTAAATGTTCCCCAGCCTATCCAATGAGTCCTGGTGGTGGTGGAGTGAGTGACTCCTGAATCTATTCGCAGCTGCTCTGTCGCTTCCATGATCCACTCCAGTCCGGATTTGGCAAGGAAAGGAACAGCTGCTGTAACGTTTTAGCAAAAAAGAAGCGGTGGTGAGACATGCAGGGTCTAGAGCAGTCGCTCCAGCAGCATTGGAGACCGGACGAGCAGCAGCAGCACTAGATGATCATGGCCGAGGACTATTGGGAGCGCGCGGAGGCTTTGGGATATTATTACTGCTGTTAAGATTACACGAGCAACACGCACTCACTTACAAAAGCGCACACGGATCTCAACTCCACGGGTAAGAAAACCACCTCTGTCCACCTTGATATTTCATCTTAAAGTGGAAAAAGCATCATAATGTGACAGAAAAAGTAGATTTAGGCCGTTTTTGTGTGAGTTTATTTGAGCCGGACTCTGTGTGATATCCTGTTTGGGTCGGTTGGGCTGTCTGAATGAAAACCGAGAGATTGTTTTATGAAACAACGTTATGCGAATGGACTACAGGAAAAACTAGAATGAAGGAATAAAAATAAAGAGGACTCATTCCCGCATTCCTGTACAATGGCCGTTTGATGCTGGTGTTTAAAGCCAGCTAACTAGCTAACCTGGCTAGCTTGTTTATGTGTGCTTTACTGTGGATTAGTCAGCAGTCTGGCTGCAATTCATGTTTAATTTCATTATTTTTTACTTATTAATGGCTTGACTGAATAATTATCTTATCCTGTGTTTTATTCAGTCATGTTGTGCTCTCTAAAATTGTCATCTGACTTACCTTATACAGGCTTATACAGTATGTATTTAATAAAGATGTTCATTTTAGGAAGTTTTGTTTAACATGTTCATGTTATAAAAGATAATATTTCATGAAATTGCTTTAAGAGAGAGGAAACATAATTGATGACGTACTTTACGGTGGCAATGCATTTTGTGATGACAGAGTAACGTCACTCATTCAAAACATGATGTGGTGTTATATAAGTCTACATCATTGTTGTCAATATGTAGTATTGAATTAATCCTATCCTGGTGTAAAGCTGCATTTGTAGCATAAAAAGGCCATAATGATCCTTCCAGCTCACATTGATTTCCCAGCTGGTGAAACCACTTTTGGTGCAAGTTAAACTGATGGAATGGGGAAGGAGGAAGAGGGATCCAGTCCCACTGGATCAAAACATTGTGTAAGATGCAGTAACAAGAAGTCACAGTTAAAGACTTGAGTCTGCTCAGATGGAGGCACATGTTTGACAGTTGTCCATCTGATTCAGAACGGCTTGTTGGAGGCGTGTTGAGTGGGTTGGTTTATGGAGTATTATCATAAGGTTGTGACAGATGGTTTAGGAGTTTTTAAAGGCACATTAAAAAGGCATTAAAATATCCAAAAATCACTAGAACAGTGTTATATATTTTGTTGACTTGTGTACTTGCATTATCCCAAATGTTTTCAAGAATGCTTAAATCCAGAGAAATAAGCAATTTTAACCAGGACAAGTTTAACCGTCGCCTATCAATGACATCATACCTACTTTTCCCTCGATTTTTATTTTGTAGAAACCATGGAAACACCAAAGACACTTTAATATATTATGTGTTTTATTAGACAGATGAGCAACTGTTTGGATACATTCATTGACAGAAAACGAATGATTGTTATATAGCTCAACACAGTTAATCCTATTGTTTAAATCTTGTTTTGAATCTAGTACCAAGTTTTACCATGCCTAATATCGATCTATCTTACAGCAGTGTGCATCAAGTGTCTCACAGTATCTGCCGAGCGAACGCACAAAGTAGCATTATAACATAACTTTCAACAGCGTTGCGTTACCCGACATACGCATGAGTGGAAGAAGTGGAAGCGTTCGTCTGTGGCATAATAAAAGCTCTGCGAAATCATTGCGTCATCAAGCTACAACTTTGTTTTGAATAAGCGACCTCAGCAAGCGAAAAATTGTGGCTTTAAGTTTGCTTTTCTCCCCTAAAAAGCCTCACACCGTTGTAGCATGCATAATTTTGATGCCGTTCATCAACCCACATTTAGTTTCCATTGATTGCTTATTTAAAAGAATTAAGGAAAGCACTTACCCTTTGACTTCCATATTGGGAGTAATTGGCTTTGAAGCAAGACTAGAATAATTCAAAGGAATGTGCATTGATGCTCGCAGAAATGGCCAGTAGTCATTTTTAAGGGTATTATTTTTTGTGATGATAAGGATATTGACTGAAATCTGTTCATGCTTGACTAAACAGAAGTGGTACTTCATCTTTGTTTTAGTGCCACAAATCTACCAGCAGCTTTTTCAATACATGTATTTTTTTTGTGAATTTGAATAAGTGAATTTAGTAAGTGCTTGTTTCTTTTTAGCACTTCAGTGTCATTATGTAATCAGCATTATTTTGACCTGCTCTTTAGGTCTCAGTATACCCAAAACACCTTCATACCATTTACCATACAATTTTTCCACAATATTACTGCCGTTGTCCCTGACTTTGGAGTTGTACGTGGCACATTGTTGACGACAAACTATTCCTCTGAGTAAGTGAATAATAAAAACAAGCATTATTTGTATAGTATCTTTCATACAAGGAATAATTTTTTTGATCACACTTTAGAGTAGGGTCCAATTCTCACATTTAACCAGGGCTCTAGACTGCGACCAAAATGTGCGAGTTAAAGTTTCACGGTCGCATTGGTGCAAGCGCATACTGTTCTATGCACTCGCTTGCACCAATGCGACCGTGTGTAATCAACTCGTTGGTTGTTTTGGTACCTGGCTGGCACCCTTTGACGTATACGATCACACCGGTGTGATTAAAATGTCACGTGATCAACTGCTAAATTCAAATGTTCTTTCGCGCTTTGGCTGGTGGTGTGCCAGAGACTGATGCGCTCAGCGCTTGACATTTATGACAACTATTCAGTGTTTTCCAAGGTTTATTTTTAGGTTTAAATACACACAAGTAGTAGCAAAACAATACATATAGTTTGTAAAATACACACTGATGTCTATGGAAGCAGCAATAACAATCCATTCAAATATAAATTGACGAGGAGTTTTATTCATATCAGATACACATTGTGTAAGTAAAGTTTACTCTATTCTTCTCCCAGTTTACCGGCAGCTTACTTTCATGCGTTACGGGAGAAGTGGATGAATTGACGTCACGCATTATAGATCAACTATCATGATAATTATAAAGTTATTTGTAACAACAAAACACATTCACTTGCATGTATTTGAGAATCGGAATATCAGGTAGTTGATGCCAACAAGTTTGTGAATATTTTAAATAAAAAAAGGAAAAACAGTAAAGTTATACGTCTGCAATACAGCACTATTGTGGCTGCGGTGTGTCACGTGACAAGCATGGCGCCATGGAAAAATACTTTATGCATGTTATATGATGATATTTTAGTAATGTTATCTTTTAAATGTATGCTTGTTGGAAACCATGTTCCTAATAATTAATAATATTTTGCAAATATAAAGCTTTTATTCACTGTCAATCTTTAAATCAATGCAAAACCAGCATATACAAATTAAGAGAACGATTCATCAACATGCAAGGTCATTATGATTTAATATATAAAAAAGGGTGTGACCAAAATGTAAGTTAGTGCGACCAGTCTAGAGCCCTGTATTAATTACGACTTTTGCCTCAATGAACTCCTAATTACTGCTTATGAATAGTTTGTAAGGTAGTTGTTAAGTTTAGGTATTGGGTAGGATTATGGAAGTAGAATATGGTCATATGGAATAAGGCATTAATATGTGCTTTATAAGTGCTAATAAACAGCCAATATCCTAGTAATATGCATGCTAATTGGCAACAAGTTAATAGTGAGAATTGGACCCTAAACTAAAGTGTAACCTTTTTTTTTTTTTTTTGTGTAAATCACTTTGAACTGCATTACAATAAACAACAAGTACAAGAAAAACAAGTAAAAACTATAAATAATTAAAAGCTATATTAAGAAGATATGTTTTTAGCTTCCTTTCAAAAATATTTTGCAAGCCGGCTTCCTTAACATCTATTGGTAGTGTCCATAGCTTTGGGCATAATTGACAAATGCTGCAACTGTTGCAAAAGGACTTCATTATTGCTGTATTTGAGAATGTGAAAGCCCATAATTCCTCAATGAATAACATTGTCCAATTAGAAAGTAACCTACATGAGCAGACTGATTTTTCGAATCCTGGCATGTGTCACCACAGCATAAAAATATTGATGAAGTGCTGCGCTGTACAGACACCTTCTTCCACTTTTCTGCCTCCACGGAGAAATGACAGCAACACAAAAACATTTGCTTAGAGGCTGGTTGATGTTGTGCTGTCTGGACCTGGTGTTCCAGAATCAGTCTCTATGAAGGTCACCCCCGTCGGGGTGTCACCTTGTGTTTGGATGCATGTCATTCTAGTTGGAGAGGGATGTTGGGGGCCTGTGGCCAGCATGGACCGGTGCTTTGTTTAACTCTCTTGCATATGATCAAATGTGAATTAAAGATGCTTTACACACTGTACCGAATCAGTTGCCTCAGATGTTTTACGTTAAGAAATTTAAAGTTTAAGTAAGCAGAACTTGCAGATTTTTATTTAGTAATCATACATTTTAATTGCTCTGAATTTGAAATATTTGAGTAAGCTAATTCATACATTTAACTTAATGTAATGTAATCTCAAATTTTTAGTAGTGGAAACTTGACTAGCTTTAACTAGCTAATTCAATAACTAATTCAATTACACAATGCTTTGGTAGCATTAGCATAGCACTTGCTGAATGAGGACAGCAATATAATACATTTAACATATATCTGTTCTCAAACTAAGCTCATGCTCCACTCGTCACCATGATGGTAACCCTGCAAAAAAACAACAACAACATAAAAGAAACTCTTCTAAACATAACAAAACATCCAACACTACTAAATCTCAAACTTAACATTAATCTTGCAGAAAAAACATAATATAATATAATATAATATAATTTGGCATTTACTGTCCTTTTTGAGTGTCATGGCAAAGCATGCAGGGAAATAGAAATCCCAGCCCAGTTTCGGTTACATTTAAGTTAGTCTAAATTAAAAGATTCATAAAGTTCATAAAACTCAAAACAATGAAACAATTACAGATTACACTAAGATTTCTAAAAGTTCTAAATACTCAAGTTAATTTTGTTGAACTAATTTGTTTAAATTGAGTTGGCTCTACTCAAACCAATTGTTTGTGATTTGCTGATTTTGCTGCTTGGCTGGGCAGGTTTATAAACTCATCCACATGGGCGAAGACCAAGTTGTCACTGCGAGTTGTCCGAACCCCATGAAGCTTTTATTGACTTATGGAGTGGATAAATGAGCCTCAGCCTGTGCCGTATTGATGCGGATCAGTTAAAGAAACATCGTGGCTCTGAAACCCAACCCTGCCAGTCTGTGTGCAGGACAGTTGAGATGCGGTTAGTCTTGTGTTAGCTAGCAGGGGCCCACAGAATGCTGTCCTGCATGCTGTTTTGATGGTCGACTGCTACAGGCAGTAATGAAAAGCGATAGAAAGAGTCTTAAAGAGTCATCAACCCTGATTAAGAAGCGTTAAGACGTTGCTGAGAGCTGAAAGCGGCCCTTAACCCATTGTGGACCGCTGCTGCTCTCCTCTGGGGCCGCAATCACTCACCAGGCCATAAATGAAGCCAGTGTGTGGAGTGAAAAATGGGTGGCGGGTAAACGGGTTAAGCTTACGTATATATAACTGTGTCTTGTTTGTCTTTGATTACTGAAATGATTGGAGGTTTATCTGGCATCGGAGCAGCTGATATAACACACTGCTTTGTCAGCCATTTAGCCACATATCACACGGCCACGGTTTTTATTTCCAGTTGAATGTGCCTGATTGTAATTCAAAATGCAAAACATGATAATAAATATTACACCGTGTCCTTTAACAGTCAAAGTTCCTCTTCGGTTCCTGTTGACATTGTTTTGCTATAAACAAGAGCGAAGGTTTGTGGATCGCCTTGTATTTCCTGTTGATTGTCTGATTCAAATCTGATTTTAGGCTGGTTGGTTTATCCTAGTTTATTATATGTAGGATAAATCAAAGAGACATCAAATGCCTTGGAGTGCCTTGATTGCCATTGGCTCTGTCCCCATTTATTTGCTTTTCTTTTTTTATATTTCTCTAGAACATCTGTATTTATTTTTTTTTGCATCTTGGATTTCAGGCGTGTGTTTCCGTGATTCCCCCTCAGGGAAGAAAGGAAACACCACTCTCACTATTTCAAGTATTTCAACTATTCATAGTATTTTTGGTGTTAACCTTCCAATGGTTTGCATTGGAGTGGCTTAAAACCCTTTGGTCTGTTCACTATGTGCCACCACATGCTTTAGATTGAGATGACGACTATGTTAAAAAAATGGGTAAAGGTTTTCCTTTGTCATCACTTGTGTGAATGATCCCAAACCTTATGCATTCTTCTTAATGCGCTTTTAAACCCATCAACTTGGATTTTACATGTTTTTATCACCTTTAAATACTGCTGTGATGTGTATTTCTTGTCATAAAATGCCTCTGACAAATTAAGGGTGTGTGCACTGCACACAGTTCGGTTATTTTGGTCCGGACCAAAAAAGAAAACAATATATTTATGGGGCTTTCACACTGGGCACGTTTGCTGCAGTTCGAGCGCGATTGTTCCCGGTGCCCCTGCAGCGTTGTTCTGGTTTCACACTCAACTTGATTCTATCGAATCCTGGAGCACTTGCGTTTATCTTGAGTCATCACAAACGTGCATGATAGAATACAGAACGCGGTCAATATATTGTGTTTTTTATTAATTTGGTGCTATTATGCGCAGCATAGTAAACGGCACTTGGGTTTACTATATGTGCATCACATGAGGCTTTCTGCTTTTTGCAAATGGAATCTTGAGAGGAGACAGGTTTTTGATTGCACTCTCTATTAGTGATTACACTGCAGGCTCAGTCTCGCTCATATCCAAGGTAAATCAACACTACTCTTATGTGTGTTTTATTGAACTAAATACATCGTCATTGGCAAAAAACGCATGCGCAGGTAAAAAATTTTTCCCTGAACAAATGCACACCCAAGTCCTTGTTGCTTTCACATTCACATGAATCGCGCCACAGTTCGAGTGCAACCGAACTCAGACCACCTCCTTCAGGTAGTCTCCGGTTCGGTACCCCGGTGTACACCCGGGTCCGCATGACATAGCAATTTTTTATGCAAACTGTGCCCCGTTTTGAACTAAACTGCCAGTGTGAAAGCACCCTTAGTCCTGGTTCGGTTAGCGTTCACACTAGGGGTGGGAATCAGAGGGTACCTCACGAATAATATAGATGATACATGGTTCACGATACCGATAATATCACGGTAGAGCAATACAGCAATATATTGCTAGACAATCCTATAATGATACATCACAATATCTGTCTAATTTTAAAAATAAATTGCCTGTAAAAAGGTTAAGTTCAGGTTTTTTCAGACTTTGGACTTAAAGTGCCCCTATTATGGATTTTTGAAAATGACCTTTCATGTAGTGTGTAACATAGCTCTAAGTGAATAAAAACATCCTGCAAAGTTTTACATCTGAAAGTGCACCGTATATAAAGTTATTGTTTCTCAAAAGGAAGTCGACTCTGAGTCAATTAAACAAATTGTTTTTCAAACGAATCGCAAGCCGTTTCGTTGTGACATCAAGGCGAAACAGTAGCATATTCCCGTCCACTTATTGTGGGCGCAGACACCAGGGAAAACTTGAACCACCTCAAACACTGCAGCGGATACTGGATGGCATCATGTCGAGAAGACGCTTAGCTCTACCGTGTGTTTGTGTTTCAACTCACGTTATTACGGTCTAACTGAAATACTACTGCAAACTACTACTACTGAAGGTATACCCTAAAACTGTGTCTATTAATGCAGATTGTTACTTTGAGTAAAGATAAAGGATGAAGCAAGATTTGTTTTGCAAACTTTAATGTTCCATCATGTTAGTGCTCAGCTAACTAACGTATGTGCTGTTATTGATACAGTTCCCGCATGTGCATCGGGATTTCTAATAAATTAGAAACACACACAGACACACACATGGGTTTGTTGATGGGCATCCACTTGTTAATGTTGATGGTGAGGAATTACAGTTGAAACATCTCATAATGTACCTCAAACTGAGTAGCATCACTGAGAAACGTCCTGCTCAAGGTTCGGGTTGAATAACTAGTTCCTCCAATGTTCCATCATCGACTCGCGCTGGGACTGATATAAAATCCACGTCATTGTTACTGTCTTTACAGTGTGTACAATCGCTGAGCTTTAGGAAGCCTCCGGACAGAGCTGGAGTTCAGTTAAGGTAATGGCTGTTTGTTTCCGAAATACGCGCTGTACGTGGTAGACCAATCACAACAGACTGGGTCATCTGACCAATCGGAGCAGAGAGACTGATTCATCCATGGAGTCGTTTGAGAATCATTGAACATTGTGGTTATGTGCAATGTACATTATGAGAAAATGAAACTGTTTTTTGACCGCAGGGACCAGGGTCTAAATAAAGTTCCAGGTAATCCCCCCTCAAAAAGTCCCTGCTCACGAGGTAGTACTTTTTCGAAGTTTAGGTACTTCTGGGGGTGGGCGCTGAACATGCTGATTGGTTGAGTTCATGCAGCATTTTTATTGGTTGTCTTCACGCAGTATTTTATTTCAACCACCATTATAAAAAGTCTGTTGCGGTGCGTGCAGTAAGAGTTGTTTGCTATTCGAATCAACAGTGGAGTTTAAAAAATACGACAGATGGACCGACGACGAGGTTCAGGCTTTATTAAGTCTATATGCAGAGGACGAAATCCAGCGGGAACTGGAAAGTCACGTGCAGTCCTACGTCACTGGACTAATCTTCACAGTACTTTAGACCGCGATGGAAACGCAGACAGCAAGAGGTCTGGGGGAAAAATTTTCCTGGTACAAATTGTTCTGGGTAATTTTGGTGAAAAAACGGGGCTTATTATTTTACTTGCACTGCTGTCCTCCATCCTGTTAAAAATCAGTTTTTCTTAGGCTAGGTAACGTTTATGCTTCCCTCATTAACGTGTTGAGCGCCACCTTGAGGAGCCAAGAAGTGGCGATGCTGGGAGCAGGGAAATCTATTTAGAGCGCCTTTATTTTATTAATAAAAATATCGATATTTGGCACCAACATATATTCACGTATCGCACGGAGAAGGACAACGATATATTGCCCTATCGATATTTTGTCTCACCCCTAGTTTGCACTGTCATTTAACAACGAAAGAAACATAAGAAAAAAATGCTTTTATGAGGTATATTTTGTGATGGAATTTACCGAACATCCAAAACAATGCTGTGTGCTGGGCTTAATGTGCTCGCTGTATATACACACGTGTGGTATTTTTACCAGCTGAGAAAATGTGTAGAGTCAAAACAGCACCAGGAATTTCTCCGTCACACACAAACGAAGATGTGCTGCAAGCATACAGCATTTCCAACGCCTGTACCGAACTGTAATGGGCAACTTAGCTCCTATTACAAGAAGCATTCTATCTGTATTAGGGTCGTATCGGGTGACATCACATCCTGTTTTTGGTTTGTTTACATGTCTTTGGTCCATGTTGTGTTCATATTTCATTTGAACCGCACCAGAGTTCGTTTGGAAGCAGACCAAGACCCATCTTTTTAGCGGTCTCGGTCTGCTTGTTTGGTGCGCACTTATTCAAATGAATCGCACTAACAGAGCAATCGCACCAGGGTTCATTTTAATCAAACCAAACATGCCAAGTGTGAACACACCCTGAGACTCAATGCACTTTGGAGTGGTTAGCGTTATCATACCTCACAGATGTTCAGACCACTCCTACATTGAATGTTTAAGAAATATTTCTAAAGAGCAAGTGCCCCGTGTTTAGCAATAGCATGTTATATCTCTCTTAGTGTGGACCACGATATCTATCTGCACAGGAAGCAAGTGTTTTGAAATCCTGTGCCTGAGTAGAATCCTGTCCTCAGGCAACTTGTTAGTGGGTCACATTAAGTCTAAGGACCCAAAGCTTGGATTTCCATTTTGGATTTCCAGATTGTTGCTCCTCTTTGTGCCAAAAGCATGTGATTAGTCTAAAGGAAAGGCAAAACCTTCTGGCATTTTGGCTGTTCCTAAAGAGAAGCCCCTGTGTTTCCCACAAGCACTGAGGATACATTTGCTTTCTCTTTAAGGCTGTGTGTTGAATAGTAAACTACCTCAGTATGTATGCTACAGTGCATACTGTTGTTTAAAATAATTGCTGTACATTTAGGAACAGCCAAAACTCAAATTCAACTAATTTACACTGGTAGCTTATTAGACTGTTAGCATACTACCACTATAGCTTGGCATGCCCTAACTGATTAGCCTGACATCTTAAAATACCTTTATGCCTAGCATATACAGACGTTACCAGTATTTATTTCTGTGTGTAGCTACCATTACTGCAAAAGCATAACCAGAAAGGCTCTTTTAATTACACAGTATGAGTCAAGATTATAATGGTTGATATCACGTCCAATTCAAATGGAAGGTCAAGTCGAGTGCTTTGCATTGTGGTATCCAACTCGGTTTGCTCTGCTTCTGTGCATTGCACATTGTCGTAGGTCATCTGGGTGTTTTGTGCATGCTGCAATAAAAGTAAAAAGTTCAACATTCCCATAGGTTCTCACTTTTTTCTCTGATTTTCACTGAACTGAGATGAATGCTCGTGCTCAAGACTGTTCTGTGATCATTACCGTGTTTAGTGTTTTCTCCCTGCTCAGACTCGCTTAGTGTTTGTTTTAAAGGATCTGTTTTTGCAATTATTAGTCTGTTTGCAACTCTCTGAGAGTCTTCCAGTTGGATTACTTGCATTTCCGGCCTAAATACACTTGACACTGCAACGTCTGCAATCCTTGAAGCACTTGATTTATAAACTTAGAGGAGTGTGAAAACACTGTTGCTAATCATTAGTTATGTGTGCAATTACAGTTGACTGTGTGATTTGTTTATTTTAGGTACGATCTCTCACAATGATCCTCTTCCAGTTACTGTCTCTCACTTTGATGTCCACTCAGTGGAGCGCCATCCGCTCAAATAACGCTTATGAAATAATCAAATTTGTCCTCTAAATCACCTTTCTGCTCCACATTTGTCCTACCATTGTTAACCCATAATCTAAAGATAATATTTATCCCATAATATGTTAAAGCATTCCATTACAGTCTTAAGAGAATGCCGTCCTTGAAAATTCATGACTTTGCTCTGTCCGGTAATCATGGAAGATATCAAATGTATCAGGATGCAGCGTGTAACGTCCTGCTTGTGCATTTGTGTGTCTCCGCCAGGGCGGTTGAACAGTGGCAGCCCCTCCACCCCCCTCGTCTCGGCCCCCCTTACCCCCACTGATGGACCGCATGAGGAAGATCAAACGGCAGCTGTCCCTGACGCTGCGAGGGGGTAACAGCGGGGACAAGACCATAAGCGAGACCATCAGCTCTCAGGACACAGGAGCACACAGCGATTCTGGTACGGTAACGTTCACTCTCTTGAAATACGACGCGGAAGCCACACTTGATTTCTAGTGCAGAACTCGGCATACAGTGGTTAACTGAATTGATGCAGTTACATTTTAACCAGTAAAGCATAGAAAAGTATCCATTAGGGCTGCACGAATCGTGGAAAAATCAAATTGTGATTTTTCTGGTAAAAACTGCTATTTCACCTTAAACTGTAATTTAAAACAAAATACAGGTTTGCAAAATGTTGTGATTATATCAATATGGCTATAAAATAATAGTAATAATAATACTATTATTATTATTATTATTACTATCATTATTGTAATTAAAAAATATAGAAATTACTAAATAAAAAGAAAGTGATATTAGTATTGTAATATTTCACTGTTAAATAAATGAGTATTTAAGAAACATAGTATAATAATAATTAATATAATTAATAATATAATTATATATTTTATTGATTATTTTATTTTATGTTACAACTGTAAAATGACGATACTAATATTTTATGGCAGGTTGGATTCTGATTGGCTGTCAATGTTTTTATTGTTCATCTGCTGGAAAAAATAATTCTGAAAGTTATTCCAATGATATTATTTCTCTGTGACATTATCGTTATAGTTGTGGTGTGAACTCTGCTGTTCTATTTATATTTAGAAAGATTTTTAGAACTATATCTATATTGTTATTGTCCTTGGTGTGAACTCCATTCTGCCGTATTCCACAGATGCAAGTGATTAAGAGAATGTGCAAACTTTAACTTATCTGTTTAATTATCACTAATCAAAGTTAGTGTGGTAAAGCATATCTAACCAAATATTTGCAACATAATTACCTTTCATCTCTAGATCGTGCCAGTCATTCTTTCCCAATATTGGGGTGTGCATGAAAACACTGTGGCATGTAATATTTCAGACACTCATAACCAGTGTGTATGTATTTGTGTGTGCGTGAGAGAGAGCATTCTTACCGGAGGGGATGAAAACAGCTCAAATTCAGCGCCATCTGTACAATCTGTTCCAGGGTTTTTATATAATGGCAGCTAGAAAGTGGCCAGAAATGTTTCTAATGGCTAGACTTCAAAAAGAGCATTTATTCTGTCAACAGACCTCTTTAAGTGCCGTAATTCTCAGCATGTTGAATGTAAAATATGTAGTTTTAGTAAAATTGCTAATTTCCCCTCTATGCTTACGGTTTAATAAGAGTTTTGTGAATTTTACGTCAGCTATGCTGTAAATTTGGAACAGAGTAGCTATGAATTTTAATACAGTGCATTTATTTCACAGCAGTGTTTCCTGTGCCACTGTTCAGTGGAGGTGCTGCACCGCTGCTGATTCTACAGTGTCATGGCAAAAGAAATTACATTTTATCTAAGTTGTGAGCTTGCATCGGAAATGTAATAAGAAAAAGACAAAAAAAATAGACTTTGCTAACAGCAAAACAAAGTGGAATATTTTCACAGGAACATGATTTGATTTGATTAGATTAGGTTATTATTAGAGACAGAGAAAATGACTATATTAAATATTTTTATGAAAGATGAAAACAAATTTGTATATATGAGTAGCATGCACTAATGAAAATATAATTTATACAGAAATTAAATAAGGGTTGGCTTTGACTTCATGTTGACTTCAAAAGTCCTGATACACTCTAGAATCAACTAGAAAGCTTCAGTCCATGTGCTTTTTATCAAACACAGGAAGTGTCTTTCAGCCATTCGTCATTGAACGCATATACATTCACCTCTGCCTCCCTACGTGTTGCCTGCAAGTGTGATCTGGGTATGCAGATAGAGCATTAAAGCATTACATTAAAACATCGAAATGAGTTTTAAAGCCAATCTGTCAAGGCTGGGAATGGCTCTGTGTGCGTTGAGCTAAGCTACTGTCTCCTGCCTGCTGTTACCCCCTCTGACCAGTCAGCATGTATCTTCCAGCATGGCTTCCCATCTCAAGCTAACTGTACTGACAATTCCTGCTCATCTCAACGGTTTCAACGAAACAGCTTCAGTTTGACATCTATCTCCATAACCGCCTCACCCAAGCTGATAATATATATGTACATGCTATATATCGTAATTACCATATGCAAACATATCATCATATTGACTCTGCAAAACCATCTCTTTCTTTTGTAGTGTGTTTTGGCATTTCTCCAAATCCTGCACAAATTTGAAATACATTTGGCTTTCATATGCTGATGAATCGATGCCCTTGTGTGTCGCTTTAATCGCCGCCATGGTGCAGAGCATCATTAGAAACAATTACCGGCAGCGAGAAAATGAATTTATCAGTGGCGTTGCTTAATTGTGGCCCTTGAATCTAATTTACTAACACTGAAGATGTTCCTTGTAAATTGATCCTTTAATAACTTTTTTTTTTTTAAATAACAGTTTTGGAAAAATGAATGCATGCTCTACAATTGGACTTTTTCTGTTTTTAATTTGATATTTCCTCTTTTTTTTCTTCTCATCCTGTAACCTTTCTCCCTCCAACCTTTTTCTTCTTCCCTATTATTCACAAACACTTGCAACCCAACATTACCATTTCATCCGAACCGTGTCACTCATTCCCAACCTCTTTTTTTCTTCTTATCTCCATAATATGATCATCTTCTTTATTCACCCCTTTTGCATTCACTTCTGCTCCTTTTTCTTTTCCCTACCCATAATGCTCAATTCCATTATGTGTCCCGCCACATTTACATTCTCCTTCCCGGCTCCTTCTCTGCCCTTCCCCCCCTTCTCCTTCATCCTCATTTCCTCTGTGTGTCGTCCTCCTCCCCTCTCCTCCCTCCCAGAGGCCATGCCAGTTGGCGGCAGTGGTGGTCTGCGGGGTTCAGTGAGAGGTTCGGGGGGTTCCTTCAGCATGCACTCCCTCCTGCAGTCCTACAGCAGCGCCCTGCGCAGACCACGCAGCCTGGGCCGCAGTCTCAGCTCCTATCTCAACCACACCACGCGCCTCGGTACATTCACACGCACGTACACGCATGCACACAGAGGACGAGAATGTGATGTGGGTGAGGTTGCACAGTAGGGATGGGAATTGTCAGGAATTTTTGCTTCTGATTCCATGTTCCTTATTGCTTCTGTTAATGATTCTTTTAGAAACCCATCCTTTTGCATTCACTTCCCTTAAAGGCCTGTTTTCAAACAATGAGATAATTTCAGCAGAACATTAATGACAAAGCAATTTCTCTGTTTTTATTTCTCTTAAATTCAGAATCTGCTAAATTCAAAGTGTCAAAGTACAATAATATTTTTTTTAAAGAATTGTATATCTTGTTTGTAATTGTTTCTGATCTGTTATTACTATTTTGCTAAAATGATCTCATACAATTGACGTCTACAAAAAAAAAGTGCATTACATAGACTTTTTAATTGCGAGAAGCACAAACCACTTGCTTAAATGTCGATTCACGTTCACACTGAATGAAAATAAGGTGTGCAATATAATGCTGATTTTATTAGGAGTTCCATCCTTATTGATGGTAGAATGCAAGCGTTTCAGATGATTAACGGAACTGATCATTCGGTTGCCATGTTTTCTTACAAAAAAAATAATCCGGTTCTTGATTCCCAACTCTACTGCACAGCTTGTCCTCTCTTATAATGCAGCGTAGAAACATACACTGTTACAGTGGTTCTCAATTGGTGTGTTGCAACCCAGGGAAAAACAGTGCTAAATGCAAATGATAAAATTAAGCTAACCGTATAATTGTGCATAATTAGGGTAGCAAAAAAAAAAAATAATAATCTGTGCATCCAGTCAGACACTACAATATTTTTGTATATTTACTAAAACTAACTTTTTGCCACACCTGCCAATGGCCAGTGATGTAAGAAAATGTACCACCCATAAATATTTTTTACCGGCCATGAAACTGTTTTTGCTAAAAAAAAAATGTACATCACAATTAAATCATAATTTTAGATACCAGTGAAAACTCACAATTATCCATTCCAATTTCGATACCACAGCTAAAACTACTAACTAATATAAATCTTTAAATATTATTAAAGACAAGTAACAGTAGTTTTCAGACATTGAATAAAGTAATCAAATGTAAAATAACACTGGATAGTCTTCACTGTATAGATTAAACCTTTTTAAATCCTTTTTCTTTTTACTTTGTTGTTTGATTAACATTAAAAACACAGACAGCAGCAGAAATATTAGGCTGCCTCTTTAAGACTAATGCATGGATACAGTACACAGGCGTTGTCTTTCTCTACTGTTTACGTTCACTTGCGTTCACATGGTCACAGCCATAACCAACTGTTTACTCAGACGCAAGGCGTGAAAGAGAACTCCGTTTAGTCTGAGACACGGCTGTTTGGTCGCTCACTTCGCTGTTTGTGCACACACAGCATGCGAGTAACGAATTACGTTCCCTTTTGCGTCGTCTTGCGCTTGAAATTGCCATGGCTTAAACTTTCGCGCCAATGCAGCGCTGGCCCGTCAACTGTCTTGAGGGTCGTTCACATTTGTTCACATTCATGTTCTCACAACATGCATTGTTAGAATTCATAAAATTTTTACCGGCCAACTAGTGATTGACACCATTTCATATACTCGTCAACACTGATTTTTATTCTCATTTGGCTCTTGGCAAGTGTTACTTTTAGGCCCAGTTTACAAATGTCATTTGGTAGAATATTAGACAGATTAGACCTTAAACAAGCAATTGACAAAATATAAGCAATGACAGTAACACAATGAGATGATGTTACTGAAATATAAATATAAATAAATGGTAATTATGTAAATAAAATAAACATGGATCATAGGATTATAAATCATAGAATTATAAGACAATGGATTATAAGACTTTACATAACAAACAGACCAAAAAAGTGGGTTTACATGCCATCATCTTTAGAGCATAAATAAAATTATACAAGATAAAAGAAAATAATACCTAAACTACATCAATTATTGGCTGCCAAAAGCATGAAACTTGAAAATTCAAGATAAATTTGACCGGTTTTCCTATTCTGCAGTCTTGGTAATAATTTTGCATTTCAGTATTTTTTTTTTTTTTTTTTTTTTTGACATTTTTGTTTAATTTTATTTAATTCTGATTTAATTAATCTGCATCCTGAAGCAAAACCAGTTGAGAACCACTGTGCTGTTATACACTGATATAGACAGGCTGAGTTTGTGGAGCGAGAGGGGGTGGGAGGTTGTGTTATGATTTAATGGGGGGGGGGGGATGGGATAGTGAGTGAATAAATGAGTGGAAGATAATGACTTCTATTTTTTTTCCTTTTGTGTGGGTACGAGACAGATCTCCTTTCAGAGCAGCTAAGTAGTTCCTCAGCTGTAGTGTGGTTTGAATCTCTGAGTCTTATAAATGCATCAGAAACAGACAGCTAAATGTGTAAGAGATGCATTTGGGGAGTTGCAGGCTCACAGATGATACATCAGCATTACTTGCGTGTTTTAAAATAGAATAATTAAGTAGTGGAGAGATATTTAGAACCTTTACATTTGATTTCTTTAATAAATTGTACGAACATCATTGAAATAGTGACGTCAGCATAGCATGCCAATCTTTTTGTGTGTTGTTGTGTCTGTAAATGCAGAAATCGTCCACGAGGATGTAAAAATGGGTTCAGATGGAGAGAGCGATCAGGCTTCGGCCACATCCTCAGATGAGGTGCACAGCCCTGTCCGAGTTCGTCTGAGAAACAATCCTGGTCGCAAAATTTCCTCAGAGGTACGTTCACGTTTCTGCCCATGCGTGGCTTGTTTTTCTGACCACTATTTTTAGAGTGTGACGCAATGACATGTTGAGTAATAATAACATACAATTTTCCATAGCTTACTTCTGTTTTTGTTTTGTTTGTTTGAATTAGACCATGTACCACATAATAACCATTAGCTTGTTTGTTGCTATTCAAGGTACATCAGTTGCGCGTGACTAATGGTGCATTGTGGGTACTGAAAATGCTCCACGGCATGGTAGCCATCAGTTAGATGACTAGCCTGCGGGCCAGATGGGTTATTACTGTTATGGAGTGTAACAGAACCTTTAGGCCTTAACTAATAATGGTTTTCCCCTCCTCCTCCCCTCTCAGGACATAAATAAACGTCTGTCTCTGCCTGCCGATATCAGGCTTCCTGATGGCTACCTGGAGAAATTCAGCCTCAACAGCCCCCTGTTTGACAAACCGCTCAGCCGGAGATTACGCAGAGTATCACTGGTAATGCCTTTCCCTTGGTTTTCCTTCTTATTTTCC